>CM037853.1:227516992-227843965 GCA_021234595.1 Delia radicum | reverse complement strand
TTTGTAGCACTGTGTAATTATTAATTTGTTCAAACCATTAAATAATTTGTTTTTATTAATTTGCAAAGAAATGTGAGAGTTCGATGTGCAAATAAGCAAAATAGCAGTGTAATACTTTTACGTATGAGTAATATATCTATATAAAAGTAAATATTAATCATACGACCCTACTTCAATTATTGTACTTTTAGAAATAAATTGCTAATTAGTTATTTTTAATAAATGGCTTATCAAATCGCTTTGAAATATCTGAAATGCTTTTTTAAATTAAGAATAATTTTTTGTTTTAAATGTTCTATTTATTACTCACTGGTCAACTTCTGTTGAGTGATGATTTTCTTTCATATATATAGTACTAGACTATGATACCTTAAGTATTATTTTTCTTTATTTTGTTTATTTCGAAAAAAATGGTCTCAAGTTTATTATACTCAACATTAGATTATAGCTGGAAGGTTTCTGTTATTTTTTCTGTATTGTATTTAGAGACACAGAGTTAAGTGTGTGACTAAAAATACCCAAAAGATTGTTTGTTATTAAACAGAAATAAAATAAATGTACTATATGATATTACAATATTACAGAGAATATGTAATACAAAAGATTTTAAAACAGCATTTGAGAAATCTAAAGAATTTTTGTATAATACTGTCATATATTATGACAGACACAAAGGGACACTATAAAGTATTTAATGGATGGATTTTTGAGGAGAAAAAAAACGTCTAGTGTTTGGATAATGAATTATTAACAAGAAATGTACTACATGGAAAACAAACACATATATAAGTAGTATATAAATTTTGTAAACGTATAAGTTTTTATTAGAAAAGTCTATAGAAATATTTTCAAAGTAATAAATTTAAATATAATTGAAAATTTTTAAATCAATTAAAAAAACACTTTTAGACTTCGCAGATTAAAAAGATGTTAACTGAAACAAGAAAGCTAAGCAGTGGTAAGTCATGATTCTTCATAAGTCATGATGAAATTTAGTTTTCTTTTACATATATTCCGGTATTCGCAGTATCGGGGTTTGAGGCTAGTTTTGTATAATTTTACGGACAAATCCAGATTCGAAAATATAAGAATTTTAATTTTTTTTAAGTTAACCAATTTTTAAGCTTTTCGGTTTTTGAACACCTTCAAAATTGTTTTATGGCAACCCTGACACTATAATTTTTATAAGAGTAGTAGCATTTGAAAAAATAACAGCACATTATTTAGATATTAAATAAAAATGTTAGAATTTTTGCACATTCGGCCTCATTTTCAAAAATTGTAAAAAAAATTAATGAACTAATTTTTAGCAGAGGCAAAAGAACATGCATTGATTTTGTCAGATAATAATTTGGCAACACTTGATAAAAAATTTTTATTTACGATTATAGTCAAGATGATGAATTACTTAAAGGTTTTTAAAAACTTTTTATCTTGTCCAGTATCAAAATGAAAGTTCTTTGTATGACCTTTTCATTGGTTTACAAAAAAATAGTAAAACATTTTAAAGCAAAAAAGTTTCGAATAACGCTGATACCTATTTTTACCCCCTAAATATGCTATTAGGCAGGTATGTTTCTTATCAATTTTTTATTAATTTCGTCTGTTTTTAAGTTAATTGAGTTAACAAATATTTATCTCCTTGTATTTGTTTGTCTACAATTTAAAATGTATTTTCCTTTAAAAAATTTAAAACCACAAGTATGTCAATCGGTAAACAAAGAAACAAAACCACCAACATTAACAACATAAAGTTTTAACATGATAATGATCATCAGCTATGACACTAGGACTAGTAACACTAAAAGCATCTGCATCTGTAGCATTAAGTCTGATAAAAACTATAAGCAACTACCAACAACAATACCAGTATAATGTTTATTTTACCATTAACAATATATCAATGTTTATACAATGGATTTTCCACAAAATACAAATTTAAACAAAAAACATACTCATACTATACATACATACATACATGCAACTCAACACGACCATAAACACGCATATAACCACCCAAATAAAAACGTTTACATATAATCATGCATTATTTTATATAAATATGCATGCTATTCCATGATATTATATGTAAATGCATATGTTTATGCATGTTTATATATGTTTATATATAAAATTAGATTCCTTTAAATTTTTTAAAACGATGCCACATAAACTCGTAATAACATCCTATTACGTATCGCCCAATATATAATCGAATATGACATAAATACTTATATATGGTTAATCTAAAATTATATATAATAACGAGGCGGAGGGCAAATGTGACTTTTCCTCCCCCAAAATCAAATTTTTACAAAAATATGAAACATATATAAAAAGTTAATCAAATATATATCGTTCCATACCAGAAAAATTTAGATCTTCTTTTGGATAAAACTATGTATTGCCGCATTTAAAGTCTGATGGATATAAATTAGACTGTCCCGATTTTAAATAATTTTCGAATTTCAGCATGTACTCAAACGATAGGTATTATTAAGCTGTTCATGAATAAAAGCCAAACATTTTTTGAAGGTCTTCTTAGTGTATTTTTAAAATTTTTGAACAGAGAAGAGCTTAAAATTTTGACAATTCTGAGCTTATTATGGGAAAAACATATATATATATATAATTCCATAGATGAATTTTGGTCCACAACAGCATCATTTAGTTTGAAACAAGTAATTTTATTTATTACTTTTTTTAAATTTAAAGATGAAGTGGACCAAAATTGCTCTATGGAAATTTTATAAATGTACTATTTTCAAAAATATACTCAGCATTACCAAACTTAAGCCCAATTTTGCACTAAAATTCTTGAATTTTTTTTTATTTTTCTCATAATAAACTCCATAATACTCAATATTACGTAAAATTGTACATTTTCGTGACACCCTAATGTGCATTAAAACTTAAAAAGATTTATGATATAACTTTTTTGAAACACACAAAAAAGTAATTTGTTTCTTAACCCTCTAACCGGCCTAAGCTTTTTTGGACTGAAATTTATATCACTTGTTCGGCACGAGAAACAAAGAACATTTTGTTCTAGCGAAATTTTTTTCGTCGCCTATTTTAGGCGATATGGGTCAAAATAGGTTTAGAGGCTATCTCATAAACTAAGCTATTAAATTTAAAAAGTTAAAAAAGTTAAAGTTTAAAGTTAAGATATAACAATAGTCCAAAAATTAGCCCTTTTGTGCTTTTAGATAAAAAGATATGGCGATTTTCGTTTTTCGAAAAACTCGAAATTGAGCGAAAACGCACCTTAACTTTAATATATATTGACGAAACTTTGAAGATTTGATAGTGTTACCAAATATAATATTTCTGACAAATTTCATAAAAATCCGTCTACTCGTTTTCAAGTTAAGATAATGTCCTTTATAGGTATACTTTTACAATCCTGTATGTCCTTGGACCAAACTTAGAGCATTTTCCAAAAGTTTAAGCTTCAATCTTCCTTTGTGTGGAATATGAATGGTTTTATGTTAACAGAAATGTGTTTTAAGGACTTTTCAAAATTGTGGTTATTTCAAAATATTTATTTTTTGAAATTACCGAAAACTTTAACTATAACGCTTTCTCGCTTCCAAACCGTGACATGTACACAAAACATTTCTTCGCAAAATATGTGGCTAACTTCGTTCTCTATCGATATAGCTTACATTTTTATAATAAAACACTTTGTTGACGAACTTATGGCCAATTGAAAATACCCCGTCTAGAGACGGTCTTGCCGGTTAGAGGGTTAATATTTTATATAGAATTAACAATGTGATAGGATGATCATATATGTTTATGAAATTAGGTATATTTTCATACAATCATATACAAAAATGTAACTTTTAGTGCAATTTTACCAGAAAAAACCTCGGTTCAAATTATATTTAGATGTATCAATTTAGAAATAAGATGTAATTATATATAATTACATCTATTTGTATCAGTTTAGACATAAACTGATACAATTAGATACAAAACTCATACAAGCAAATACAACTTTATCGGGCAATAATTCGGATAAAATTGGATAAATTGGACATTTAGATTCAGATTAGATCTAAACATATACAAACAGATACAATTATATGGCAAACTTTTCGGATGAAATTTAATAAATTGATATGACTACATATAAATTTTTTTTAATCGGGCACTCATACACCCTAACGCACACTCACACACATTCATATATAGTTCGAACTATCTAGCAGGATATATGCAAACACTTGTATAAACACATTTATACATTAACGTAGCCAGTTGGCAAAGTAGTCTTAGATGACATTTTCATCAATAATGTCTTGATGACTTTTAACAATGTGTCGCCTATATCATATTATCGAGGACAACGTTAGCCACAAAACCATGTACTTTGTCGTGTTTTAAACCTTATTGGCGACTTGATAAGCGACAAGTTCATAAACTTGTCTTATATATGATTTTATTAAAGACAAACTAAGAGATCATTGCATCTACTTTGTCATGTTTAATACCACATAGACGACCTCATGAGCGACATTGTCTGCAATAAGATTTTATTGATGAAAAATTGAGCGACATTTGCATAAATTTTGTAGTTTAAGAAAAAAATGCAAAATAGCCGCACAAAAAAACAAAAAAAAAAATAAAAAAAAACCCATTTCTTTTTCTTTTAAACAAGTTTAATATTGACAGAAAATATTTTTGATTTACCGCCTTTTTTAAAAAATGTGTTATATACATATAAGTTTTCAATTGCTAAAACTAAATTTTATCAATCAAATTATAATAATTGTTCCCTGAAGAAGTCACCCAATGTGGAGACGAAATATTGGAAATAAATAAATAAATGAGACGATATCCGAGGGACTATGAGAACTAGTCGTTATAATAGAGGTTAGTATTAACCGGTGTAAAATTTACTCAACATTTTTTTATTATCCGCAAAAATTTTAAAAAATTTAAAACCATTTTCAAAAATTTTGCAATCCACTTAATGGATGTCTTAGGCTGTTTGTGGCTTGTTCAAAATTGTAGGAAAAATTTAAAACAACCAAGTTTGTATTAAAAATTATATAAAGTTTTGTATGTGGTCGTCAACGATTTGTTTGGCAGCGGGTCCTGTACCCGTCGTCAAGAATGTCTTCAAGACATTACCAACGGGGTACTTTTAAATCCCACTACTACACATAAACTTCAAAAAACGATATCTGAATATTTCAATGATTGTATTAGTGTATGCGCATATAAATTGGTTAAAGTGCGGACATTCAATCACATACACTCCCATACATACAAAGTAAATGAATAATATGTATGCATTTACTTACCCATACACACATTTATAATCTGACTTCGTGGATGCATATACAAAAACACACATCAAGTCAACAATTTTTTTTTTTTTTTTTTTTTTTGCTTTACACTACGAATTAATGTTAAAAACAGCGGGTGTTCTGTCTTGTTAACAAAGTAAATCATACGTATTCAATGATAGTCCACAATGGGTCAGAATCCATTAATATAGCATATGAACAATTTATATTTTAGCGCACTAAGGACACATCATAAATCTGCTGGATATTTTTCAACCAAACTTTGAAGAACAAGTTATTGTCAGGGCAGCGACTCATGCGCTAAAAAATCAAAAATATGCAATTAAAATATGCACTTAAATAGAAACATGCACTAAAAACCAAAAAATATGCACTAAAAATACACACATAAATTCAAAAAAAAAAATCACCTACAGTTCAATGATTTTTTTAAATGTATACACGCAGAGAAAAAATATGGTTGCAATATGAGTGCGGCCACAGAACTATGTTTGCTACAGCCATAAATGGTTGTTTCAATTAAATTGTTATTGTATCAATAATAATAATAATAATAATAATAATAATAATAATAATAATAATAATAATAATAATACCAATAATATGGTATCTTTCATTATGTTCTAGTAAAAATCACTCTTTTTATCAGTTATCATATTATTGTCTTGTCTACAATCATAATATAGTATTTATTATCATATTCTTCTCAGTAACTACATCCATGTTATAGTTACGCCAACTATAAGATGATCAGTCTGTTTTTTTTTATGAGCGTCTTCTTTTAATAGATTTCCTCTTATTTTCGCAATTTTGAAAAATGTTGGTGATTCTCCATTGTTATTCAAGTTAAATCATTTAAATCTCGTGAGATTTTCTTTATTCATTCACTATTGTCAACATTGCTCGGCCAACACAGCGTATGTGTTATTAAAAATAACTCATACTCCACCCTAAACCAAAGAAGTTTTTAACATCTAATTTTGATTGTTCTGATTGCTATGAAATGTTCGGCATGTTTTTAACATTAAAATCTAAACACGAACAAATGTTAATATAATCAGGGCAGCGACCTTTATGCACTAAAAATCAAAATTTGCAGTGAAAAAATGCAAAATTTTAAACTTAATTTTATTTTTCTCTAATTAGTTTTAACTGCTCGTAGAAAGAAACATTTTGGTACTCGAATTGCCCACACTCATAATAATTCATGCATAAAATTACGAAAATGAAAATTTATTTATTTTACAAAAGCTCATATACATAACACACAGAATCCAGAGATAGAACTTTTTTAAAAATATAATTTTAACATTAATGAAAAGGAGCAAATGAGGGATAGAAAAGATGACTATACTCGGGTTATGTAACACAAAAAACTGTTAGGGGCGTATGATTAATATTTTCATTTAAGAATTTCATATTAATCATTCGTAAAAACAATATTACTTTTTTCTAGCCTAATTTGAAAATATGATTTTTCTAGTTTTTTTACCCATAGTACACCATTTATATGTGTCTATATTGGTTTCAGGATGTAACTGTGGAAAAATATTACAATTAGGTTTGCCTGGTAGTTTTCGTTGGATTTTTTGGTTAAAAAAAAAAACTTTTTTATAAATACATAGAACGAATATTCAATATTTTTTTTTGATATTTATTCAATACATGACTGTAACAGTTTTTTATATTTTTTTAATACATTTTTTTTACAAATTTTTTTATTGCTCATTTTATGACTGTGCTAAGTTTTTTTTTTTTTGCTCTATATTTACTTAATAATATATTTTTTATATGTAGGAAATTTAACAAAGTTAAAAGTATTTAATATGACATTTATAGATATGGAAAAAGTTTGTAAATTTACATTCAATATTTGTTTTTAGTTGTGTTAAATCTTTTTTTTCATTTTTGCCACAACGATTTTTTGAAAATTTTAAAATAAATTGCTTTGTGCAAGTATCATTTTAAATTTAACTTTTATTTTGGTATTATAAAATTTCATGGTTTATTTTTCAAATATTTGAAATATATGGATATAATATTTTTAGTACTGAAAAATATTACAATATGTTTAAAAAACAGAGAAAAAGTCAGATTATCAATTATCTGGATTTTTAGATATGCAATGTATTGAACTAAAAGCTTCAACTACAAAAACAAAAAAAAACAAAAAACCTTTCAAATCTTTACTGTAACATTTATATGATTTTTTCCTATATTTTTTTTTCTACATTTCTAAAAAAAAGCAAACGGTTTTTAACATATTCATTTACATTGTTAATGGCAAAACCCAGAATAGCAAAATTAAATTTTTAAAAATAAAAACTGTTAAATGTATTCATAGTTATGTGGCTCCTTTTAAGCCAACTGCCCGCTACTATTTGAAAACAAAGTTTGATGTTTTCTTATCGATCCAGAAAGTTTTATCGTGCAACTCTGATTAGCTTGGGTGAAAATATTCTTTGAATATTTACCTTCATATATTTCAATATTTCCATGTTAAATCTACATGACGTGTAAGTTATTTTATTACTATATGTATTATTTATTGCCTGCGTATCATACGCAGCTTTAACATATATATATTGAAATATTTCTTAAGGATAATAATGAATAATTTATATTTTATAGAGCAAAAATTGTCTGAAAAAGACGTTAAAATTCAAACTCAAACAAAAATCAAACTTTGCTCTCTGGCAATTCTTCCCTAACTACGTAAGCGCCATCTATCGAATATACAAAGAATATATCATAGATGTGGCATCACTTACAACATATGGGAAAACAGTGGACATTAGAGTGAGGTAAGTTTCTAAAAATAGAACTGTTGTGTTGTTGGAGTTGTACTTCTGATATTATGTATGCAAGAACAAAAACACCGTGTATTGAATTAAACTAGTTTTATTCACAACAAAACTCGACCTGACGATAGATCAGTGGGCTAAAGCGCTCTGTATAACGTGTAGTGCGAGTGCCTGTGGCATTACAAATCAGTTTATCTATACCACGGTCAGTGATTGCACAGAAAATTTCATATAGACGCAATCGAACAAATAAAAACATAACAAATATTACATTATTCAAAAAAAAACAGAGTCACTGACTAAGGTTCAATACCAGAAACTGCGCAGTCTGATTCAGAAAAATTGAAAATTTACAATGTAGTTATGATTTTTAGAAAATACACTCATTCTTCTCTACCACGCATTTCACAAAAATACTTTGAGTTACTGCGATATAGTGTTTTTTTTTTTACCGGACAGTTGGTTTGGAAACCAACATATACTAAAAAAACCATATCTGTCATTTCAAATGGTAGCAACTATGAATATATTTTCTATGAAGTGCAACAAAACAAAATGCACGGTGTACACTAAATGATTTTGCTAAATATATAATTTAGTAAATAAAACATGTCCGTTGAAAAATAAAATTTCTTAAAAACATGTTTGTATTTCAAACAATTCAAAAATGTAAATTTTTCTGAAATAAGGAATACAATAAGCGTAAACGGGCATTATTTCTAAAGAAGCAACAAACTTGGGAATGGAACTTATTTTTATTGATAGTTATTTTAAACCTCTGGCGTTTTGGCTGTATTTCTGATATAAGAAAAAAAAAAAGTTAAAGACAAAATTTCGTAATAGTAAAAAAATATTTTAGTATAATCAATTTTTTAAAAAATTGCTAAAAAGAAAAATACTAAAGCTCACTGAAAGTTTTTTAGTTTTTTGTTTTTATATACATCGATATTATTTTTGTTGCTATTTTTATATTTTATTTACAAAAATAAAGCAAATTAAATATTTTAGCTAGGTTGATACTAGTATTTCGATCTGGCTAAAGATCTCATCACAACCCGAAGTTTTAGAAAAGTTAGAGAAACCATAATAGGCAGAGCTTTAACAAAAAACCTTTTAATCATTAATTTTGCTGCATTCTTGTCTTCTTAGCAATCAAACACGTGGGTAGGGTCTTTTCCTAACAAGCATTATGTCGTTACTAAGCATTGAAAACCAAAAATGTTCTATATATATATAAAAAAAAAAATTTTACTCTTGCTTAAGTTAAATTTTTTACAGTTTTTTTTTTAGTTTTTTATTTTTATATACATCGATATAATTTTTTTTTTTTTGTATTTTTATTAATTTATAATAGTGTCCGACCGAACAGTTCGGCCAAAAACCTATATTTTGTCGGTTTTTTGATATCTAGAGGCAATGACGAAAAATTTTGGTACTGGAAACATGTTTGTTGAGCCGATTTAATTCGATTTTGAGTATAAAATTTAAGAGAAAAGCCGAAGTTTAGCTATAAAGTTAAAAGTTCGGCCGCTGAACTATTTTCAATTTGGCTGAACTTTCTGAGGACGAACAGTGAATTCATGGCTTAACTACAGACTTTTCTTCAAATTTGGCACTCAAAATAGCATCTAATCAGCCAGATAAACATTTTTCCATCCGCCAAATTTGTCCATAATGCTTTAAAATACCGAATACAGACCAAATGCATTTTTTGGCCGAACTGTTCGGTCGGACACTAATTATAACGAGCTTTCAACCTCTGTATATTTACAAAAATAAAGTAGATTAAATATTTTAGCTAGGTTGATATATATATTTTGATCTGGATAAAGACCTCATCAGAACCCAGAGTTTTAGAAAAGCTGGAGCCTTCAGAAAGCCAGAGCTTTAACAAAAAACCTGTTAATCATAAATTTTGCTCCATTCTTGTCTTCTTAGTAATCTAACACGTGACTTTGATAATAAACAAACAATTAATAAATAGTCTCTTCTTTAAAAATAAATTATATTTTGGTTAAAGGACTCACAGAATTTCGTCAGGATGGGTTTAAAGGACATTATCTTAATTCGAAAACGGGTAAGACCCATATGGGGAATGGGACCGGTTCTGCGTGTGCCACAGGATCTGTCCCTTCGTGCCAGAGACCGGTCCTCTGTAAAACCCCACCCTATGTAAACAACTGGCAACTTTAAAATTGGCGTGTCATAGGAGGTGGTCATTTGTCATGCCACAGGACTAACCAAAGATGGGCATACCACAAGACTGTCGCAAAAGGGCCATGTCGTATAAAATAAACAAAAACTAAACAGCCTCCAATGGATAAAATTCTGGCCAACTGCCTTTTTCTTGTTAATAAGCATTCTGGTAAAGTGGTATGTCCTCCTTTACCAGTCACAGGATTGGTAATTTTAGGACAATTGACACTGCTTAACCCACTTCAGTATTAAATTATACCAGTCCTGTGATACTTTTCAATGATATTATTTGAAATTAAAAATGGATAAGCGAATTTTAATGAAATTTATTAAAATTAATATACTTTATACAAGTAGAAAAATGTTTAAAATTGATTAAAATTTATTGAAGCTAAACAATGTCGAAAATTACGAAAACATTTAAAAATAATAAAAACTTTCGTAAAATAGACGAAAATTTTTTCATTTTACATAAATTTTCGTTGTTTTGACAATAATTTCGTATTTTTATGCATGGATTATTATGAGTGTTGTTATGAGTTAGTGATAGTAGTAGTTTAAACAAAAATTCAATTTTCTTTCATAATCCATTTTTTAAGATAAAATAATAAATTTTTAAATTTGTGAGTTTTTCCTTTATTTTGATCCCTTTTGGTGATTCTAAATTATTGGCGTTTAAAAAATTGTAGACCAATTATAAGTCATGAGTATACGTTATTTAAGTTAAATTATTTTAATTTCATTTTCATGCAAATGCATGCATGCTTGTTACTGAGTATCAAAATTGATTTGACCAAATATTTTTTCAAATCAAAGAATTTGCAACAAAATGGCAGTGATTTCTTGAACCATATTTTAATTTACTTTAATATTTTTGCATATTTTGTAAAAATTAAAATTATGATTTAATTAAAAATAAACAAAAGTAAGCATTTGTAACCACCCTTAACATAACATTTAGTTGCCATTTGTTAGACATTTATACTGGATTTAATTTTTAAATTAACAAAGTAGAATAAAAAGTCGATTTTTAAAAATCCACAAATTTAAAGAGAATTTTTTTTTTTTTTAATTTTTAGTGCATATTTTGGATTTTAGGCGCATATTTTAGGTTTTTTAGTGTATAAGTCGATTTAAGTGCATATTATAAACGTATATTTTGTATTTTTATTATATATTTTAAGCAGATATTTTTGATTTTTTAGTACATGGAAGGCGCTGATACACTCATAAGATTGACTTTGTATATTCACTATTGATAACATTGTTTGGCCAACACCGCGTATGAGTTATAAAAAAAAAATAACTCATACGCCACCCCTTTTGAACGTGTAATGCTCTTTGTTCTGACTGGTAAGAAATGTTCGTCACATTTCACTATGGATTCAGAGAAACGTTGCTTGGCGAAAATTAAATGTTTCTCACATTCTGTTTTAAAAAACTCATCAAAAATTAAAAACACGAAATTTTTAATTTGGGAGATTTTTTTTTTTTTTTTTAATTTGTACGATTTCTTTAAATTTTGGCTTTTTTTAATTTCAGCGTTTTTTTATTTAAGAGATAAAATTGATTTTAAATTTTTCAAATTTTGAGGTTTTTTATTCAATAATGGTAACTTTTTTTTTAATTTCCGATATTTTTTTTCAATTTTGATGATTTTTTTTTCACATTTCTTTTAATTTTGGTATTTTTTTTTTTAAATTTATATTTTTTTTTTATATTTTGGTGGTTATTTTCAATTTGTTGTCGTTATAGGTTATAAAAACTGGAAATTTGTTTGCACCACATTCATTTTCAATGAAACATTTAATAGATATTAATAAACTTTTAATTGAAAGTGAGTCTAAAATCAAACAAAAGTTTAACTGACATTGTATTGCCAATAAGTTATTCTGTGTAGATAAATTCACAAATCTGATACTACACTGATAGAATTTTAATTCGTACTATTAATGAATGTCTTTCATTAAGATGGATTCATTGAATAATTTTCATTAAATTAATGTAAAATTCATTAATCAAATATTTTTGGATAATCCTTAAAATATGCAATCAGTTTTATATAATTTTTTTTGTACACCAAACATTTAGTTCCATCATATTTCCACAGGAGGTGCTTCAAATATTGGAAGAAAATATTTAATACAAAAGTCTAAATAAGGATATCATTTTGCTTTTGTCAATCGGTAAAGTGGTACTGTTTATATGTTAGTGGTTGCGGGTTCAAGTCGTGCTCATGGGGATATAAAAAGACGAACAAATAACAAAATAAATATAAACAAAATATAAAATCAAAATAAATGAAACAGGAAAACAATTATTTTTTTCACTATAAATTATTTAATGAAAAATAATAAAATATTTTTAATTCAATGAAACATTCTTTGGGGACTTTTTAAAGAAAAAATTCTTTGTATGAATGATGGATTTCGTTAATACATTTTATAATACATCCCTATCGGGAATGAGGAGTCAATTGACCTAAAAGTGACTGGTTAAAGAAGGACTTATCACAGGACTGGTATAATTTAATACTGAAGTGGGTTAAGCAGTGCCAACTGTCCTAAAATTACCAATCCTGAGACTGGTAAAGGGAGGACTTACCACTTAACCAGAATGCTTATTAACAAGAAAAAGCCAGTTGGCCAGAATTTTACCCACTAGAAGTTGTTTAGTTTTCGTTTATTTTTAAACTAAAAATTATTAATTTTGTTTTTTTTTGTCGATATTTAAGTTTTTTTTTTGGGTTTATTAAAAAATTATCGGCATGCGAAAATTGACCTAAAAGAACCTGGACTGCTGGAAAAGAACTTATCACAGGACTAGTATTATTTACAATTGATGTGAGTTATGTAGTGTAAATTGATCTAAAAAGACTAGTTCCGTGACTGGTAGAAGAAGGACATATCACCTAACTGGTATACATATTGACTACAAAAAGCCAATGAGTTAGACATTTATTGCTTCATTTTCTTTCCCTTTCAGGATAGTCATGTGGTTAGTCCGTTTTGGTTAGTCCTCCGACATGCCCCTTTTGCGACAGTCTTGTGGTAGGCGCATCTTTGGTTAGTCCTGTGACATGCCACTATGTGGTTTAAAGCAGGACAAATGACCCCCTAATATGACAAGCCAATGTTAAAGTTGCCAGTTGTTTACATAGGGTAGGGTTTATCAGAGGACCGGTCTTTGGCACGAAGGGCAACGATCCTGTGGCACACGCAGGACCGGTCCTATTCCCCATATATTATAATACATACTATACAATACATATTATACAATGCATAAAATTCTATCGGTTTAGTTACCATTACTCAGTTTGGAAGCACCGTGTATTCCAGTCAATTAAAAAAAATACATTTTCGTTGGCATTTAAATACTTTTTAAGGTTTCATTTATAGTTTTTTGACTGAAAATTTTGTTAGTAATGCCAACACTTTTACTTTTTACCCTACATTTCTTCTACACCAGGAAACTGTTTTTGATTTCATCACTAGACTAAATCTTAAGTATTTAAAAAAAAATGAAAATTCATCTTATCCATTGTTAAAAGAATGTAGAGAATTAAGGCAAAAATCCAAGTAAATTATCAGATTGAAAATTATATGTTTATTGAGTATTATTTGTGTAATAATCCTCATATAAACATATATATTTTTCTCTCAACATTTCAATTATGTTTATCGTATGTGGAGCATCTTCTCTGCGATTGTCCGGCGCTGCAGAATATTCGACTCCGGATCTTGGGTGACCATATACTGGACGACCTCTCGGTAATATTACGTGTGGGATTCGGTGATCTCATGCGTTATCTTAACCGAACGGGGTGGGTCTAGTACTCCGGATACTAGTTCCTTACGGGTAGTGTGGTCTCTTCAAAACGGAGTCGCTTTTTGACTCTACTTGATGCTCACGAGTAGCGTGAGCTGCCACTTAAACCAACCAACCAACCGTATAAAGGTTTTTGTCCCCATTTTATCTTTACAAAAATCATACCCATAGAAAAAGTAAATTAATGTCATATGATTATATCTATTACTTGTTGTAATATCTAGTCGATAAGATCTTAAATGTAAATATCATGTATATATAACTTGTAATTAAAGGATGAATAAATAATTAAAAAAATAAATTTATAGGAGCAACAAATAAGAGTATTTAATAGACCAGTTAACTAACAAGGCAACGCTGACGTTATTATTATAATAACGTAGCAATGTTTTAATAAAAACTAACCATTATTTATGTATTTAGTAAAAATAAAATAAATTCTGGCTTATTTTTCAATGTGTACTTAAAAAATGCATTGTGCTATCGTTCAGAATTTCAAAAATTTTATACAACCGATAAACTAATTTGGAGCAGAGAAATACATTTTTGTATTTTTTCTTAAGGGGGGACATGACATTGGCCGATTTTTGAAATCGACTTTTTTTATAATTTTGTATTTTTGTAAATATTCTTAAGATTCTAATTCCTACGGGTTCAAAAGTTACAGCCGGATTAGTGAGACCGCATTTTTAATTTTCGCGCTACCTACGTACGGCAGCTGGTATATACTTGTTTTACTTGCTACCTGACTTTTGGTGATTGTTATTTCGTACCTACTTGAAGGGTGGGTTTTTTTGTGTTTTAAATTTCTTGAAAAAAAGGCATCTTTATACCTCATATAGTGGAATTTTTATTTTATATGCTCAATTATTTGGCATCTTTTGCAGCGTGAAGTCGTGGTTTTATTTCTTTGTTCACAAACTTTGAACGCGTTTATCTTGAAACCATGTTTTTCGTACTGGTTGCGGCACTAGCGGGTTCATTTTTTTGACGAATTTTTTTTTTTTTTGTATTTTTTAAACTTGATTCGCTATCGTATGACACGAGCTTTTTTATGAATTTTTAAAGTCAATATTTTTTTTTCGAAAAAACACACTTTTAAATTTGGAACATCACCAAAAATTTGAAAAAAAGCTCGTGTCATACGATAACCAATTTTGTTAAGATTTATTTATTTATTTATTTATTTATTTAACGATTTCCTGCACAACAAGACCAAGTCTTATAATTATAGTACAGGATTATATATGTATAAAACATTAGCCATCATAAATTATAAATTGATACAAATATAATAATATAATAAAATTTTAAAAATATAAAAAAAAAAAAAATTAAAGAATAAAAAGAAAGAGTAAAGAGTAAAGTTTTTAAAAAAAAAAACGTAATTATAATATACTAAGTACAGATTTCTAATCCACAACAAAATAAAAAACAAATAACTAACAGATAAAAATTATTGTTTTAAACAAATTAAATAAAAATAAATTATTGTTTAATTAACAAAAAAAAAAATTAAAAAAATAAATGATTAGTTTAAGCAAAAAATTTGAACAAAAAAGCTTTAAAATGCATTGCGTTGCTAATTAGTTGTTGTTCATGTGGAATAGTATTCCAAAGACGAGCAGAGTTGATAAATAACTGCCATTCGGAAACTAAGCATCGGTGTCTCGGGATTATAATCATTCTGCCTCTGTTTGACCTTGCAAAGCGTAGTTTAGAGTACAGATACGTGGGATTTCGTGTATATATTATTTTATGCATGAATAATAGTGTTCTGATCTTCAGGAGATTTTCAAAAGACACTCCGTATAGGCTTTTAGTAAAGGGAGAGACGTGATCATATTTTCTTAGCCCATAAACGTATCTTATAATATTATTAAACAAAAACATCGAGTTTATTACTGCTTATAGAATCGCATTTAGAAAAAAAGTTCGCAGCCATAAGTTAGCCCCCGGTATTAGATACGTTTTAGCCAGCAGTATTCTTACTCTCAACGGAGTGAAAGCCTGGGTTGCCCAGAGCGGTCTTAATTTCAAATATGTTTGACTTACAAGACCGTTTATATGGCCAGACCACGTTAAATAATTATTAAAAACCAACCCCAGGTTTTTTGCAGACTTAACAGCTTTTATTTTCTGATTGTTTATTACGATTTCTCTTTCGATAACCGGGATTAAAGTTTTTTTATGTATTATCAAACATTTAGATTTAATTGGATTAAGACATAAGCCATTAGCATTTGCCCAACGATATATTTTGTTCAGATCACGGTTCAGTTTATCTACGGTTTCGTTAACTGAATTAACTGGACAACTTAGGTACAGCTGTACATCATCCGCATACATATGAACCCTGGAATAAGATAATTGCCGAGGCAGGTCATTTGCATAAATAGAAAATAAAAGTGGTCCCAGAATTGATCCCTGTGGAACACCCTTTAAAAGTGCCACTGGATTTGAAGTTGAATTATTCATGAATACCGATTGTGTGCGACCTGTAAGGTATGATTCTATTAACTTAGTTGAAGTTGATGCAAAATTGAAAAGCCGATTTAGTTTCATACATAGCGTTGAGTGATTCACAGTGTCGAATGCCTTCGAATGATCGAGAAGCACCAGGAAGGTAACATTTCCGAGATCTAACTCACGTCTTATATCTTCAGACACGTCGGCAAGGGCAGTTATGCAGCTATGTTTGGGGCGGAAACCTGATTGCCTATCAGTAAGTAGACAATTATCATGTATGTAGGAACTTATTTGTGAGTGTAGGATTTTCTCTAATACTTTTGAAAGAAAGCATAGTATTGCAATCGGCCGGTATTCAGTGTCAGACTTTGGAAGAGGTATAACTTTTGCATGTTTCCATTTTGAAGGAAAGCAACCCGTTGTTATAATGTTGTTAAAAAAGTAAGTAAAAAATGGCAAAAGCGTTGGTAATAAAATTTTTACGAATTTGGGGTGTATATTATCAAACCCAGTTGCGTTGGATTTGACTGAAGCAAAGCTACTAAGAACTTCAGATTGGCTGACGCAAGAAAACTCAAAGGTATTTTCCCCTAAAAAGGAGTTTCCGTTGTAACTGTCAAGTGTATTGTTGTTGTAAAATGTGTTATCTGTTGAAATTGTTGGTATATCAGTAAAAATTCTATTAAGTTCATCAGGAGCAATAGGACAGCTTGTTTTTTGTTCGGCTTTGCCGATTCCTATTTCACGAATAGTCTTCCAAGTTTGTTTGGAATCAATTGCAGAACTAAAACATCTGGAGTAATAATCCGTTTTTGCATTTTTTATCAGAGTATTAAAAGTCATTTTTTTCCAGATCGGACAATTTTTGCGACTCCCAGCGCTGCAACCACGAGGCCCCGTTTTTTTCTATGCCTCCAGTTTGGAGCTCTATAAAACCATGTTGGAGTGAAAAATATATTTTTTTGAATTTTTTTCTTGTAATTTCTTCAATTCTCTACAATAATAAAAATTTTGGAAAAATGTTTGTTTTTGACTGAGTTATGAATTTTTAAAAAAAAGGTCCGTTTTCTCTGCCGCGAATGTAATGTCCCCCCTTAATACAACAATTAAAAATACAAATTTTTAGTTTTTTTATATTTTTAAATAATTTTTGAAAAAGGTCCCATCGAAAGATTTTTTTGATTTCCTCAAATAATTATTTGGCAACTCTAGATAACAATTATCCACTAATTTTGTATTCACAATTTAAGTCAAGATGTTAAATAATATTATGATTTCGAAACCAATTAATATTTTTATTCAGTAAAAAAATACAGCAGTTTAAAAGTACTGGAATGTAAAAGGAACAGTTGGTCCATAATAATTTAAGAAACAGTGAGTATTATCAGAAAAAAATCATAAAATCTCAGAAATTTTTTCACATTTTCCCTCATAGGTAATGAAAAATGTTCTTCAAAAATCAACCCAGTTACTTGGGGATGCGCTCACGGTTGCAGAAGTTTTCGACAGACAGAGAAGGAAAGCTGATAAAATCCCACCAATTGCCATTAAATTTGGATATGTGATAAAAGGAATAAAATAAATACTAATTAAGTAGTGCCTTTTTGGCTGTCTAATTTCACGTTTAAGTGTAAAAATGTGGGTTTTATGTTATTTGGGTTTTTGCAAGCTTTTTTCACAAAAACAATATGCAAAGTTAGTATCAAATGAAAGCTATAAGGTGGCGCAAAAGTAATCCTCCTATCAGAAAATGCTATACATAATAAATACATAATAAAAAAAAAAAACATCGGAAGGTTATTTTTGCGCCACCTTATATTATACAACCAATATATTGTTATATTGTTTACAAACAATAGTAAAAAGTTTTAAAAAAAAGAAATTTGGAATAACTTTGAAATTCCCGCTTAATATAAGATTCGGCAGGTATGTTTCTTACCAATGCTTTTATTACTTTCGTCTGCTCTATCTTATATCCGAATTTAAACGAAATCTAGAGAAACCAATTAAAAGATTTATCTAGTAAGTCGGTTTTATAATGCAAATTTTCAAAAAAAAATCAAATTTAAAAACACTGCTAAATAAAGAAATTTATTTTAAAAAGCACTACATTTGCAATGCTTCAAAGTATACTATGCCTTATCATCTACAAACAATTTTTCCATTAGTTTTGTATAAAGGTTCTTTTTGTACTTCATGTGCAATAGAGTGGGCTGAAGCTTTACAAAAAGTGTAATTTTTGTTAACAAGGAAAATAATAGAAGTTAAAAGGGATGATTCTGATATAATGAAGAAATAAAAGTCTAACAAGGGGAGTCTCGCAATGGCTTCTCTCCTATCTTTATGAAATTTGGAAATGTGATAAAGAAACGAAAAATAAGGGATACGTATTTTTTTTTTTTTTTTATTGGTCCAATCTCATGTTTAGGGGTTAAAAAGTGGGGTCAAAAATTACCCAGTTTTCGTTTTTTTTCGGCTTATTTCCAATTATTTCAGAGACATTTTCGTCAAATGGGGTACCAAATGAAAGAGCTTTTGGACGCGCATTAACTGATATACAAAACTAGTCCGAAAACTTTCAAGTAATTTTGTTATTCAAAAATATGTGTTTTAAGTGATATTAAAACTGGAGTTTTGCTAAAGAATTATAGTTGGATTAAGCAATTTATTAATAATTAAGCAAAATTTCATCGGGGAGGTGTCTGAGATTTTTCCGACATTCGTAATTGTTCGAATTTTATGAGACTTTTTCCGAAGATCTTTTTAGCACATATTAAAAAAAAAAAAAATATATGGTAACGCCGAAAATTTTTGTTTTCTCAAGTAGAAAAATTTCATTAGTTTTAGACATGTTTCCATACAAAAACGACTTAACTTTGACTGAGATTGGGCAGCTAAAAAAAATATCACACAACAAAATTTCATTAAGATTGGAGAGAACCCATCGGGACACTCCCCTTGAATTGTCTGTCTTTTGGTCCTGCTCATATAGAGAAGCAACACTCAGGAAATTCTTCCTATTAATTAATGTGTTGCTTTCTGCGGAAAGGGGATAGTGGAGAGATGAAAGGTGGTGAAAGATGAAGGGCTTCAAACATGGGAACACTGTAATTGCGCGAGTAGATAAGTCTTAGAACAGTTGTTGCTCGCCACCTGATGTAGAGTTGGCGAATTAATTGAAGCTTTTTGTTTCATAGCCCTGATTTTCTACATTGATGTTGTCGTCACCGGGAATCGAACCCGGGACCATCTGTGTAATAGTCCAATGCGCTAACCATTACACCACAGCGCCCACAATATACATACACATATTTAAGAATTCCAACTGAGGTTCAAAAATGTGTCGCTTTTTCGAATTTTATTTTTTGGTACTTTCTAGCAAATATTTATTTTTTGCATTTTTTTTTACCATTTCAGCCCACTCTTATATATTACACAATATATATAAAACTCTTTTTGTAACACAAATGTTGTGAAAATACATTTTTGGTAAATAGTAAAAGTATATAAATAACAGCAAAAACATTTAAATATATAAAAATTTTTTAGCAAACAAAAAATAGTTGTTATTTTTAACACTATATTTACCGACGCATGACAGCTATTTTTATGTTATTACTATCGGAGACATTAATAATTGCATTATAAAATTAATGTTGAATAAAATAAAATTAATGAAAACAATTAAAAAACTAAAACTAATTGCACTGAAAAAAATAAAATGAAAATAAAAAAAATTTCATTGTAAAATTATAGTAAAAATTTTACAATTTAAAATAGTGCATTTTTTCTCGAAAAAAATTCAGCGTAAAAAAAGTTTTATGGAACAAAATTGTTTGCGTAAACATGTTTTGCGTAAAAAACCTTTAGAGAAAAAAATCGCTGAACAAATTGGTTTCTAATTTAAACGTTTCGTATTTAAGCGATTTTTTTTCGCGGAAAAAAATGTTTCCTGAAAAGATTTGTCGGAACTTGTTTGCTAAAAAGATTTGTTTGCCAACAACTTTCACGGTCAAAAATAACGGTGTTGGGATTGTTTTACATTTCTGTTTACAAAACACTAAAATTTGCATGACAAAAATATACTCGCGGAAAAAAATGTTTGGAGAAAACAAATTGTCAACCAATTTTAAAAGATAAAATTGTTTGCGGAATACTTTTTGAGGAATAAAATTACAGTTTCTGTATTTCTGTACATACTTTTGGAGGAAAACAGAAATATAAAATAAAACTGTTTGCTGGAAAATGTTTGCAGACAAAAATTACAGTTTTTATGTTTTGTATTTAAGCGATTTTTTCTTATTTCTGTCCACATTTTTATGGTAAAAACTTAGCGTTAAAACATAAGCGTTTTGTATTTAAGCGATTTTTTTAAAGATGATAAATATTTTTTAAATCAAATTCTAGATTTTTTTAAACATATCCCAGGAAAAAATTACACATTCCAAAAAGAAGGTGATGCCCACACTTGCTTACATATATCATTGCCAAATTTAGTAACTGCAATACCAAACTCATTCCAACGATAGAGTCAAAAAAGCAAGTAGTATTGTAATCAATTCTTTAAATTTAAACCAGAAGGCATGAACTCAATGAAAAAGTAATTATTTCTTAAAAGAAAATAACAATGTTATTAACTTATAAATATGTATAACATTTTGTACTCAAGAAGTAATCATATAATTTTTCTTAATAAAAGGACGATATTGGAAGTAGTTCCTAATTTTGGAAAAAAGAAGTTATACAATTTTAAAGAATTTATCTCATATATTTTTTTAAACAAATTTTTATTTGCAGGAAAATAATACTAAAAACAGAAATTGCATGTTGCCTAAATTTTGTCAAACTGTGGTTAGGTATAAACTAGGGAAGCGCACGTGGGCAGAAAATTGTGAGTGGAAGTTGAAATTAGTGACGTTATCGTGAGTGAGTGTAAAAAAAAAAATTCGAGGGTGATTGTGCGTGGTTTATAGCTCCAAAATTATGACAAACCCATGTAATCAAAACAATTCTATGTTTTACTTTTAGGATTTTATTTCCGTATGAGTTTAGATCGTTATATTTAAGTGACCTAGGAGAATCACGTGTTAGTAAAAGTTGAATTAACTTATGGAACTACTTCTTTTTTTTAAATGTAAGTACTTCTTATTTTTTCTAGGCAACTATTTATTTATTTTTTTTTGTGTAAGTACTTCGTAGTTTTACAATGGAACTATTTCTTTATTAAAAAATGTATGCAGTTCTTAAAAATATAAAGTGAATGGTTTTTCGGTAAAAAAAAATAATCAATTCTAAAGAATCAATTATTTTAGTCTCACGCCCTGTTAAAAGAATCGAGTAGGTATTCTAGTAAGGAATGCGTTCTGCCCAAAATGCTTGATTACAAACCCGCTTAGCTTTTGGAAATTTTTTGCTGGGATGTTTTGGTTAATCCAGTGTTAAAGATTCAAGAGAAAAAAAAATATGCACAATAACATTCTGCCAGCACTTAAATAGACATAAACAATATCAAAGAACTTTTGCATTTTGTCTATTTTTATCTAAAAAAATATAAAAATATATTATTTGGTAGTATTTTTCATTACATTTTTATTTTGAACATTTTTTCGTTTGCCAAATGTTATTGCTTAAATATTTTTTTTAGAAAATAATGGCTTTATTTGTTAATTAGTTGGCTTATCATGATTCTTTTTATTTTTCTATAGGTTCAATAATGTGTTTTTGCAAGGATTAAATGTTAGTTAGCGTGCGCTCAAAAACATATGAAGATATGAATGATTAATGATTAACCCATAATCGATTTAAATCAAAAGTTTTAATCAATTTCAAACTATATTTCCCAATATAGATATTTTATATTTCAATTTTGCGAAGCTCAAATTATTGCGTTTTATAATATTGTTTCGTTCCGCGGAGAACTGCCGTTCAAATCCTGTATAATTTAATAAATTTTGTTGTTACTAGTCTAATTTTCGAGATATGAACGATTATGCATTTTAGCGGTTTTTAAACTCATTTAAATAGCCAGCAAGGGAGCCATTGTAGAAAAAATCTGGCTAAATCCTCGTATAGAGTATCGCAAATGGATTTTCAGAGCCAGGTAAAGAAAGGATAAAAATTCTTTAAAAAAATTAGAGTAAATTTCAACAGTGTAAATTTTCCCAGTCGGAAAAACTGCACGAAAATGACTCTAAAAAAATTGGGGAAGTGAAATATCGGAAAACTTTCTTGTCACTTAATGACTTGACTTCGACATGTTGATCATTCCATAAATTCGCTAAGTCACTGTCAATTAATGTTTTTTATAGCGTTTTTTGCCTTTAAAATTGAATAAATCAGAAACAATTAAAAATAAAAACTACTGCATAAATTAATTAATTAAATTTTTCCCGTTTTCCCGGGAAATTTGAAATTTTTTACCGGGAATTCCTGGAAAAATTGTGTCATGAATTCCCGGGAAAAATGTTCTCGCGGGATACAGCATTTTTTTCTTATTTCAGTGTTTTTTTTTTTGTTTTTTTTTTTATTTGGGTATTTTTTTAATTTAAAATTTTTTTTTTAATATCAGTTCATTTTCCTTAAAATTTGATGGTGTTTTTTATATTCAATGAATTTGTTTGCAACTATAGCGTTTTATTACTTCATTTAGCGTTTTCACTAATTTTGACTATTTTTTTTTATTTCAGTGATTTATTTTCATATTCCAACTAAAAAAATTTATATTTTTCTAATTTTAGAAATTTTATTCCCCATTTCTATGATTTTTCCCGAGACACTGATTTTTCAGTAATATTTTTAAATTTTTGTCATTAAGAGATGTTTAATTAGTTATCGCTTTTTAACGTTTTAAGTGATTTATCTACTATAAACTTTATTTCCAATGTTGGCGTTTTTTCCGATTTTTGAGATTTTAAAATAGTCGAATTATTTATTTTATTTTAGCTGAAACAACCCAGTGAAATAGTAAAATCCAAATAACAGGTTGCAGAACAACTCATACTGCATTATATCAGGTTCTAATTTCTGTTCTGCAACCGATTCTTTTTATATGGAGTTTATTGCAATAGGTTCTTTATCTCCAAACTAGAACAGATTGCTTAAGAACTGGTTCTAAAACCAGTTATAGAACTACTTCTGGGACAGTGAAACATTACATTTCGAATCCCAGGAATCTGTTCTAGAATCGGTTCCATGTAACCGGTTTCAGGATCATTGTTTTTTTTTTTGTCAAAAAATATATTAACAAAAAAAGTGCAATGTTTTATTATAAGAAAAATTCTTCATCTGCTAATGCAATGCAGATTTTATATACTGACAGGTTCTTATATGTTTCAGTTAGCGTCACCAACATTTCTAAGAAGTTTTTAGCCGATTTCGTTCCAATTTCAGTATTAATTTAATTTATTTAAAAAAATTCATTTTGTAATTTGTAAGCCCAATTGGCCAAATAATAAATACAATATATCGCACACTAATATAATCCACACAATTGTAAACTAATTACTTAAAAAATAAAAATAAGTAAATTTGTACAAATAAAAAATTATGCTTGATATAACAAACGTAGAAAAATAAAAAAAGAGAAAAAATAAAATAATATGTATAATAATCCTTGCTGTCCCTTTTGACAATTGCTTATACCGAACTAAATTATGCCATTTGAGCTACTATACTGAATAAGTTTATTTTTGTGGGTAGAATAAGTTTCGTTAAAGTACCTTAACGCTATGGGTAAAGAATTAAATGAGCGTATAACACGTATTTGATAAGAATGCTCCAGACATGATGAATTACGGGGTAAAATCATTTGAAAAGATCTCGAGGACCTGGCAAATGTAAAGAGCCTAGTTAAAAATGTGGGGTAACCATTACGAAAGATTGTATAAAAATGAAGTAGTGAACGAATCTTAATAAAATTAGAAAAGGATGTTCCTAAGAACCGTTCCACATATTGAGAAACACGATCTCGAATACGCAAAGAATATAGGTAACGAATTACCCTTTTAAACAGCATGTACAGCCGATTCATAATAAATGCAGTTGTACCTGAATACACCTCCACACAATACATAAATAAAGGCATTATTAAGCCATGTATAATTTTCTGCTTAACATGCAATGGCAGATACAAATTAATATTATACAGTCTCCTTAGACTGAAGTTAACTGTGGATACAAGGTGAGATACATGAGATTCAAAATCCAATTCATTGTCAATAATTACCCCCAAAATTTTCACACGATCACAGAATTCAACAGCAACTTTATCTATGGATATGGTCATATCCAGTACACAGTTGCGGGTAGGGGTAAATAACATGGCCTTACTTTTCATAGCATTTATAGAAAATCTGTTATTAGACATCCAGTCGGAAATACACTGCATACCATGATCTACAATGGACTGAAAAACAGGAACATTCTGTTTCTTGCCACAAAATAAGACTTGTATATCATCAGCGTATGCGAAAGCAAAGCATTTACCAACATTTAAGTTGCAAAACAAACCGTTTAAAAACATTGTGAACAAAGGGGTCCAATGACCGAACCCTGGGGAACACCACTTTTTATGGGCAAAATTGATGAAAATTCTTCCCCTGAAGAAACAAACTGACCACGATTGGAAAGATATGATTTAATTAATAAAGCCGCAGGCTTAGAAAAAGAAAATAACTCAACTAATTTTTTCAATAGCAAGTTATGACTAAGCTTATCAAATGCCTTAGTCAAGTCCAAGGATAGAAGGATACAAACATTACCGCTAGCCAGGTTACTTCTGATGGTATAAACTTTTTTAAAACTTTCTGTTTCAGCAATTTTTTGTTTTAGTTTTAGCTTTAAACACTTTTATTATTTCGATTTTCGAGATTTATCCGCATTTTTTTAAATTTTGGAACGGCTTTGTTATTTTTTTTTTTTTCAATTAGTTTTCACAACAAATGTCCGTTAATTCAACTAAATTTTAGTTGGAACACCTAAAATATTCAAAATTCTAATGTAAATATCGTTGTACTAACTGAATTTATAAGTTGTTACCTTTAAAATACACTTTTAAATTCGGTTGGCACTTTATTTCTCTGTGTGTATGCTTCTTATAGAAGTAAAGATATTTTCCCGCTTTTTTTTCTAATTGAGATTTTTTGGATTTCTGCATTTTTTCCTTTAAATTTCAGATTTTTTTTTATTATTTGGCGTTTTATACAATTTTCGGGATTTATCAGGATTTTTTAAAATTTTGGCAAATTCCACGGCTTTGTTATTTTTATTTTTTTTTTTTCAATTATAAAAATTTTTACTACGGCTCTATGCCCCTTATGGAAGTAAAGATATTTCCCCGCTTTTGGATTTCTGCTTTTGCTTTCAATTTCAGCGATTTTTTTATTATTTGTAGTTTTTACACACTTTAGAGATTTTTAAGAACACATTTTTTATAAAAAAAATTAGGAAGTTCTGTTTGACACTCTAAATATATCGGATATATTCATAGTATTCGTTACATTCTCTACAGTAAACATCAGTCTAAACTATATTCATGAACATAATATATTCTTGAATATAATATATTGTTGACTATAATATATTCTTGAAAATATTTAATATATTTAATATATTCTTGATTTTCTTGAATATATTCTAGAGTTCTCTTCGTTCTAGAATAGATTATAACAATATTTTGGTATTCATTCTATCCGTGTTTTGTTTCTCTATGGATTTTTTACTGATCATTCGTTTCTGAAATTAAACCTCAACATTCGAAAGTAGTCTAAATGTAGAAACATTTTTTAAAAGTCTTTAAATGCATTCATGCAGACCTTCCGAAACATAAGTCAATATTAGGTGCAACTTTAACTTTTTTATCTTAATTGTGATTTGATGTTAACAAGCATTTACGGAACACTAAAGTTTTAAAAACAATTAACCGACAATAAGAGATAACAATTCCAAAAACTTCCACTTATTTAAAATGTTGCTAAATAATGAAATAAAACGCATTTTAGCTAGAAAACTCCACTGTAAAGGTAAAGGAAAAGTGTTTCAATAAAATACAGTAACAGTTCGCTACTATAGTTTCAAAATGAACTTTAATACTTTAATTTTACTTGGTATTTCAACTTTGAGTATGTGTTTCCTTGAAATACATGTAGTAAATGCAGAGATTGTGTGTCCAGTTGAACAAGCGGATGATTCTTTTGTAATACAGTATCCATCACCAACCAGTTGTAGTGTATTTTACAAATGTAATCGCGGTGTTGCAATTTTGAATAAATGCCCAGAAGGTCTACACTATAATACCCGTATACAGGTGGGTTTTGGTGGCGATGATGGAATTTATGACAGAGGTTGAAGGTATATTTTTACGTTTTTCGATGGCTATGAGAGAAAAAAAAATATGGAGGGAATTTACTAAAAAAAAATATATTTCATGCTGTGCTTTTTTTATGCATATTTTTTAATGGTTTTTATCAATATTTTTTTTGTTTGTAATGTTTCCCCTAAAGGCTTGTGATTTCCCATACCGTGCTAAGTGTCTGATAGAAAATGATATTTAAAGCAATCAATGACGTTGATATAGATGATGGAGTTATTTACCGTATATTATTTTATTTTGTTTGTGTGTGTGCATATGAGAGTGTGTATGTAAACAACATTGACAAATGGTTTTTTAATGACATCTAAAATTCATATTAAATAAACTTCAACTACAAACCCAATTTTGTGTTTCTTTTATACACATGTGAAAATCATGTTAAACTATTGTTTTACATTACACAGAGAAAAATTAAAAAAATAGTGAAGGTTTTTCATGCCGTTCAAGAAATTTTTTATTCACTTAGGAAGAAAACTTCATCTGTTTAGTGAAAAATTTCCTTAAAACTCGTCAAAGAAAATGTTGTCTTTGTAGCAAATTTGGGTATCAAATGAAAGGTATTTAAAATATTTATCTCTGGATTTTGAGAGTTGCCACTAAACTTTAATACTTTATTCGTAATTAAATAAAAGCGAGGGGTGTTTCCAATTTTTTTTTTTTTTTTCGGTCGGCATTTTTAAAAGTGCTTTTTCATCTGTATATTAAATATAAAAAAAAATAACATTTCAGAGCTGCCCCTGCGTACTAAACATGCCCAAAATAGGTCAAAATAACGAAAATGTTTGTAAGATAAACAAAATTTCGTTGATTTTAAAAACGTTTACGTTAATTTGAAATTTTTAGTTAATTTTATGCATGGAGTGCGGGCCATATAGGTAAGAAAATTTTCCATTTTTTAGGTACTTTAAAGCTAAGTTCAAAAAATAATTACTTCATAATTTATAATAATTACTCATAAATTCAACTAAAAGTTGAGTAATCTCTAGTGTCCGACCGAACAGTTCGGCCAAAAACCTATATTTTGTCGGTTTTTTTATATCTAGAGGCAATGATGACAAATTTTGGTATTGGAAACATGTTTGTTGAGCCGATGTAATTCGATTTTGTGTATAAAATTTAAGAGAAAAGCCGAAGTTTAGCTATAAAGTTAAAAGTTCGGGCCGCCGAACTATTTTCAATTTGGCCGAACTTTCTGAGGCCGAACAGTGAATTCATTGCTTAACTACAGACTTTTCTTCAAATTTGACACTCAAAATAGCATCTAATCAACCCAGTAAACATTTTTCCATCCGCCAAATTTGTCCATAATGCTTTAAAATACCGAATACAGACCAAATGCATTTTCTGGCCGAACTGTTCGGTCGGTCACTAGTAATCTCTTAACAACTCTTTTCATTATTTTATTTCAGTAAAAAAATAGGAAACGCTTAAAATAGTGCTTTGTTTATAATAAGTAACGCAAAATCTATTCAAAAATTAAATAAAGGGTCCGCCAAATAACTTTTATTTTTTTGAAAATGCTATAAAAAAAAACTACTGAATATTTTCTCAAATTTCTTTTTTTATTTGAAAGTACAATCCTTCCGGTTAATAATGGAAAATAATTTCATTCAAATGGCTGCCTCGGCTGGCCATGCAGTAGCCTACACGATCGGTCCAATTTTTAAGCACATTATCTATTGTGTGCAGCTGTATTTCACCAATGGCTTCACGAATATTGTTCTTTAAAGCGTCAATTGTCTCTGGCTTGTTGGTGTAACACTTATCTTTGACGGCACGCCACAAATAATAGTCCAACGGTGTCAAATCGCAGCTCCGAGGTGGCCAATCTGAAAAGATGAATTTTTTTGGCAACATCGGCATCTTCTGTAAGTCGATCGCAGGCCCACTTAGCGAAGCGAAAACGCATTGGATGGTCAGTTGGCTTCAACTCCTGAACCAATTGGACTTTGTATGGCGTCATACTAAGGTCTTTATGCAAAATTCGTATCAATGATGTCTCCGAAATGTTCAATTGTTGAGAACGACGGTGAATTGATGTTGATGGCGCTTCACGCACACTTTCTGCCACAGCAGCAATTTTCTCGGGTGTACGCACTGTTTTTGGCTTTTCACGCTTTGGTTTATCGATGAGGATGCCAGTTTCTTTCACTTTTTTCACAAGATAACGAAGAGCTGACGGTGCTTCTCTTCTTCAAAAATCCGTACGCAATTTTCGCACACATTCTGCAACATTACCATGATTTTCAAAGTAATGTCGCAATATTTCCCAGCGTTGTTCAAGTGTATACACAACCATATTCGTTCAGCGGAAGGATAAAACTAATTATCTGTCAAATCAGACATGATGTAAGTGTTACCATTCACGAAATAATCACTAGTTGAAAAAAAAACGTTAGCTGGAGGACCCTTTACATTTAAAAGCCTTTGAAAAAAATCTCTTCGAATACGTTTTATTTTTTTTTTTTTAATTCATATAAAATACAAAACAAAATCCTTTGGAAAAACCTTTATTCAGCTAAAAATTTGTTTTAATTATATTCTTTAAACATCCCATTTGATTTATGTTTTACATTAACCAAAAACAAATGTTTTTTAAAAATTTTAATTAGACCTTACTTAAATTGGCTTATAAACATTTACAATTTTACTTTACTCCAGTGAAACGGTGTCTGAAAGGAAAATTAACAAAAAAAAAAAAAAAAAACTGAACTGAACTGAACTGAAATCAATAAAAACCATTAAGTTTGCTTTTGTATTTTGTAAAAGGAAAAGTTTTTTCTTTTTCTTAGTCTTTTTTTTTTACTTTGCATACCTATTTTTACCTTTTTAAATGGTTAAGTTTCCACGTGTTTTTATATTATTTTAATAAACCAACTAGGGTAGTAATTTATTTTTCCAGTGGCGATTACAAGGCAAATTGTTTGTAGCTTTACACACCCAAATAAAAAAGTTTTGATATACACTAAGAAAATCTCTAACAATTTTTCTGTTGTTATGGGAAATTTTACTATTGTGGGCCTTGAGGTATTTTTTGCTAAATTAAGCAACACATGTCTGCTGAACTGTAGTAATATGAAATTAGTAGAAAAAATTAGTAGCAGCTACTAAATTTTAGTAAAATTTCCGTAAACTGCTATTTCAAATTAATTTGCTAAAATAAGCAAAAATGTACTAAGTTTTAGTACATCCAATTGAACTTCGGTGTTCCCATAGCACTTAACCCCACCGAAGTAAATAATGAATAAGGGCTATGAAACAAAAAGCTTCAATAAATTCGCCAACTCTACATCAGGTGGCGAGCAACAACTGTTCTAAGACTTATCATCTCGCGCAATTACAGTGTTGCCATGTTTGAAGCCCTTCATCTTTCACCACCTTTCATCTCTCCACTATCCCCTTTCCAAAGAAAGCAACACATTAATTAATAGGAAGAATTTCCTGAGAGTTGCTTCTCTTAAAAAAAAAAAAAAAAATATATATATATGTATATGTATATATATATATATATATATATATATTTTGTGATTAGCAAAATGTTTGCTAAATTTAGCAATATATAAAATTAGTAAAATATTTTGCTCAAATCAGCAACAAAATTTAGTACAAAATTCAGTATCAAACTATATCCAATTTCACCAAATTAGATCTACTTGTATCAAATGATGTGTATCAGATTAGATTTAATATGATACAATTAGATATTCTCATTTTTCGGATATAATTATATATAATATAAAAATTCACAAAATATTTCTTGTACATGGACAGAGATTTTTTTTGAAATTTTTGTGGATTTATCAATGAGTTTAACATTTTGCTATTTTTACAGTGAAAAATTAATAATTTTAAAACTTCATTTTATTCGTTTGAAACCCTTAAGAGGAATGAAAAGTCGATTGACCTCAAAGGACCTTATTGCAGTACCAGTACAATTTGCTATTGCTGTGGATTATTTCGAAACAAATATCATAACTGTTTAAAAGACAATATACCACTTTAAAATGCAAAATTTGCAAATAAATGAAACAATTGACCTTAAAAGACCTATCCCTTGTTAGGTAAACTGAGAGCATATAATTTTAAATCTAGAATATCTTTTTTTCTGTAACGTTAGCGTTTTTTGTTATTATTACTTTTTGTTTTTGTAATGTTTGTTTTCTTTTTTTCTTTTATATTTAAACATACACATGCAAAATATATAACTTTTCTGTCAGCCAGCCAATATGCATAAGCAACATTAACTCAGGTGGTAGAGCGCTTGGCTAGAAGATTTTTTTTTTATTTATCAGAAAATTTACTTTTAGACAAAACATATATACCATATAACACGAAGAAGTCGAAAATGTGTCAATTGCCCCATTGAAAAGCAGTACAACTGTTGCTGCTTTTCTCAGGCCATAAAGCGTTTGACCAGAAGATATTTTAAGTTTATATTATTATATTTATATTCCTACCGAAACCCGGTACAAAAAAGTAATTTTTGCGTACAAGTGCATGCGACTGAACTCATTTTTTTCGGCCGAAGCCGAACTTCTGCCATAATATCAATGTTCGGCCGAAGCCGAAGCCGAACTTTTTGTTTTAATAAAAAAAAATATAAATTGTTTAGATCAATAAATTTAAACCAAAAGTTATTAAACACAAACAAAAATAAAAATTTATAGGTATACTTTTTTAAAAAAGCATATTTGGAAAATAGTTGTACTATTTTATGTACAAAAAAGAACAAAATATTTGTCCTATATTTTATAGTCAAAGAAAAATAGTTGATCGATTTGTAAGTTGATATAGAAAAAAAACTTAAAACTTTAATATTTAATATTTAAAATTAAAAAGTTTGATATTGTAATGACAGAAAAGTAATTTTTCCGCATTTACACCATTTGAATTGCTTCGTCTATCAGAATACAGCTGTCCGGCAGCGCTAAAAGGCTGTTCGCTAGCTCCACTAGACTCTTTTGGCTTTTTGAAATTTTTTCAAATACATTGATATTTAAATATCGTTGTTTTTATTTTGGTATTCTATCATATTCAACGTTGTATTTTTTAAGTAGTTTTTTTTTGTAAATTCTGAAAAGTAAATATAACCGCAGTTGTTATTTATTTGTGCCTTTTATAAATAATCATAAAAAGTTCGGTAGTTCGGCCAAATTCGGCCAAAATTTGGCCGAACTCCGAAGCCGAATACTCGGTCGGACTCTAATATTAACTTTGAAAAATAGTCGGCCACGTTATCAAAATCCCTTAAGCATCAACAACAAACATACTAACAAAACAAACATTGAGAATGTGCGTTTTAAAATGGTAGGAAAACTAAATAATTTATTGATTGTCTTAAAAAGAATTTTAGATCAAAAAACTTTAGAGTATTAGATGGTAATATGGAATAAGTGAGTATTGCGGTGTAGCAGAATTTTGTGAATACTATTGATTGCTAATTATGATTTAGTACAAGTTTAGAAGTAAATTTTTATTAATTATCCGTAATTGCTTTGAAGAATCACAAAAAAACGAGATGGGTATTCCGCAGAACCCGCACCTTCTCTATTTTTTTAAACTTGATTTGATTAAAATATTGTTTCAACACGTAAAATGTTAACCTCAACATTTCACTCACTTTTACTAACATCTTTAATTTTTTTTTCAGCCACATAAATATTTTATGTGTTAATATTTTGTTTATGCTTGATTTTAATGATTTATGACTTTTTACAAAGTATTAAATTAAATGCCAAGAAAACTAAATTTTGGCCAAACAAAATTCCTCACCATTATAACCTTTTTTCTAAGGCAAACAAACGTACCCAGCAACATTTCTTATAATCGGTTATTTTACCTACTCAATTCTACAACTGGTTCCACTTCACGTGGATGTGTAATCTGTTCTACTTTAAAGCAAAAGAACCCTCGGCTTTTGGGACAGTTTGAAACAATAAATATTGTTATTTTTAGTACCGACACCACACACGCAAAAAAAACTTAAATAGAGTTTTTTTTATTTATGGAATTTTTTCAAGTTTGGCAATTTTGAATATTTTTATAAATTTCAAAGATTTTTTTTAATTTTGTAATATTTTAATTTTGACGATTTTTTCAATATTTGCTATTTTAATAAAAGTTTTCATAGCATTTACTAAAAATTTTTATTTTGAAACTAAAAACAATATTCAATTTAATTTATACACTGATAGAAAAATTTGTAAAAATGTTTGCTAAAACTACTAAAAAAAATACAGCTAAGTAAGCAGATTTTTTTTTGCTAAATATTAGTAAGATAAGAATAGCAAAAAAAAATCTGTTGAATCTACAAATTTTTAGTTATATTTGAGCTAACTTTTAGTTAATTGAAAGTAACAAACTTATCTGCTAAAATCAGAAAAAATTGTTAGATATTAGAAGACAAATTATATTTTAATTTTGACGATTTTTTTTTTAAATTTTTGCTATTTTAATAAAAGTTTTAATAGCATTTACTAAAATTTTTTTTTTGAAACTAAAAACAATATTTAATTTAAATTATTTCACTGATAGAAAAATTTGTAAAAATGTTTGCTAAAACTACTTAAAAAAACAGCTTACTTAGCTACTAAAAAAAACTACTAAAAAAAAACAGCTAAGCAGATTTTTTTGCTAAATATTAGTAAGATAAGAATAGCAAAAATAAATCTGTTGAATCTAACAATTTTTAGTTATATTTCAGCTAACTTTTAGTTAATTGAAAGTAACAAACTTATCTGCTAAAATCAGCAAAATTTGCTAGATATTAGTAGACAAATCATAAAAAATATGAAATTTTTAGTTTTTTTTAGATTTTTTTTATAAGATTAAAAAATAGCCCTTCAGAAATCAGCAATCTAAAAATTTTAGCAAAAGTTTGTGCGGATTTTAACAAAATATACTGTAATTTAAATTTCAGGAAATACAGCAAATTTAAATTTAAGGAAATAAAGCAAACATTTTGTTGATATTAGAGTTTTTGCTGTTTTTGGGCTACAAATATTTATTAAAAGTTTTTGCTAATTTTAGGAGGGTAAATTTTTATTTTCAATTAACTAAAATACAACTAGAATATAACTAAAATTCTTTAAAGTTAAAAGTTTTATTTTTTCTGTTCTTGTTTTATTAATATTTAACAAAAAAAAAAAAATCTGATAATTTTAGCAGTTTTTTCTGCAATGTAATATTTAATTCATATTTAATAGCTTTTTCTGCTATTTCTACAGGTTTATTTCCATGAGTGTAGATAAAAGGTATTATAAAAATCTTAATTAAAACGAAATCAATTAAATAATGACAAATTATTGTAATTAATACTACAATATCCTTAACTAGACCGAATTCAATTAAACTTTTATTGAATTAACAAATATTTTATTTGTAAATAAATGTTGGTTGTTTTCTGAGTTAGCTTTTAATTGAAATCAAAGTTTGTTTTAAACAAATTTTTAATTGAAAATTGTGTACAACAATGTTTTATGTGCAGAGAAAAAATGTGGTTTCATTTTATATTTGGGAAACCATTTTTTGCGTGCGTAAATAGAATGTATTGTAAGGCAAATGAAGTTGTCATTTAACCCGTTTTATGCACGTAAAAAGAAGACACCTTTGAATATGTTTGCAGGCAATTATTCATGTGCTTACAATGATTTAAATATTCAAACCTAAACAAAGATATATTAGCAATTTTAAAAAGTTTAGATTTTATGTTTGGGACATGCAAACATACATATAATAAACACATATATATATATGTTGCAGCCAAATATATATATTTTTGGTGGTAGACGGTTTTCACCTTTTCAAAACATATATTTGTTTACAGGCAAACATTTTTTTTTTTTGTAAAGAGAAGCAACACTCAGGAAATTCTTCCTATTAATGAATATGTTGCTTTCTTTGAAAGGGGATAGTGGAGAGATGAAAGGTAGGGAAAGATGAAGGGCTTCAAACATGGCAACACTGCAATTACGCGAGCTGATAAGTCTAAAGACAGTTGTTGCTCGCCACCTGATGTAGAGTTGGCGAATTTATTGAAGCTTTTTGTTTCATAGCCCTGATTCATTATTTTACTTCGGAGGGGTTAAGTGCTATGGGGACACCGAAGGTGGGCGCAGCGATACATATAAGTGATAGAAAACTCATACATATTATTTTTCAAAATTGATGTTGTCGTCACCGGAAATCGAACCCGGGGCCATCTGTGTAACAGTCCAACGCGCTAACCATTACACCACAACACCCATTTTGCTGGGTTGTTTACATAGTTTTTCGCATATGATAAAAAGTCATAAATATTAAAAAAAAGGAACAACTTTTATATAAATCTATACACGTTTTAATAGTTTTTTATTTCAAGAAAATTTATTGTCTTATTTGAAAACAAAATGAAGAAGGATAAAAATTATAAAGGGGTTCGGATAGTAACTTGAAACTTAACAAGGGATATAACACAGTTGCTATTAATTTTATACGTAATTTGTTCGGGACATAAAACTTAGAAAAGTGTGTATTTTTTAATAGTATTATTTAACAGAAATAAATTTAATTCTTGTTTTTTTTTAATTGGCAAATTTTTTAAAAAGTTAGAATAGAGTTAGTTAGTTTTCAGTTTGGTTTTAAGATTCTAAACTAATTAATACCATCTGCCGAGAAATGATACTCTTTGTGTTATCTCCTAGAGATCAAAGCGGTCCCATTGGTTTTCCGACAATTTTCTGTTGTGCAACTGTGCATTTTTGTGCGGTATTGTTATGTTTTGTGTAATGGATTCATGTATGTATGCATGTGGGCTTATATAAAGTATGTGTAGTCCTGTATGAATCCATATACAGTAAAACTAGTTTAAGACGAATCATCAGTTATTAGAAACTAATTTGAAAGTCCCTACGTTTTGGTAACAATTTCAATGTAGAAAACATCTGTTTATACGAACTCGCTTTACTAAGACGACCCATCGGTTAGGACGAACTGTTTAGGACAGTCGCACAAACAAAAGTTCATACAATTTTTCATTTTTAAAACAAACACCCCAAAATTCTAAATTTTTCTAAAATTTCTGTGAATTTGATTAAATAATATGGAAAATTTGGAAATTTTAAACTAAATACATAGAAATTTTTTTCTAAACTGAACTCAGCAATATCTTTTTATGAAATCAAATGCATAAATTTCACAATTCGTGTGCGCCCTGGTATACTAGATGGTAGCGTGCTGGCTTATCAGTGCGGGGGTCGTGGGTTCGATTCCCACCAGAGGCACTGGTCTGTTTTCGCTACAACGCGCCGAAAGCCATAGTATCTAGTGCTCGGTTAGGGTAATAGTATATAATTTGTAATTATATGATTATTAATTAATACAAATTTTTAATATTTTGTGGACAATAAAAAAAATTGCAAATATACTTTACCCCGCTTAATATGAACCTCGCCTATAACGAATTAATTTTGTATGTACTTCGGAGTTTTTCGTAGCCAGGTTTTATTGTATGTCGATTTTTAACAGGGAATTTTTACAATTTTATAAATGGTTAATTTTCTTTTTTTTGTTAAACTAAATTTTATAAAAAAACATGTTGTGAATTCAAAAATTTTTTTTTCTAAATTTGTTGCTTAAAAGAATTTTAAAAAGCTAACGGGACATTCAGTAATCGAACCTAAATCGATTTAAAAACTAACCAAATAATCATATTTATTTTTGTATTCTTTAATAAAACTTATCACGTTTTACCAACTAACAAATTAACGTGATTAACACTTCGCTATGAATTAAGCAGAAAGAAAAATACATTGTAGTACGTAAAATTTAATGTATAATTCCTCATCTCACGTTTAAGTCATACAATTTTCTTTTTATCTATTCCCAACGTGGTATTATATTGTTTTTTTTTTTGGAATACCAGTAAAGCATAAAATTGTAATGACCACATCTACAAAGCAATGATAAAGATTAAAAAAAAACCCAACACCAAAATGAAATATGAAAAAATATTAGACCCCAAATCGCTAACACCATCATACCACTGAAGATGAGCAGAAAGATATTGTCCTTTAGACAAAAAAATTTTAAGGGATAAAATTTAAACAAAGGACAAAAGAAAGTATAGGAAAAAATTTTATTGAAAATGAGCACAGTAAAAACAAAATTTTAACTTAGAGTTAACTAATTATGTCACGTGCCAGTATTACAAAACATATAAGAAACTGTTTTTTTTTTTTATTCCTCTCGAATGATTTAGACTGTTTTAGCAAGTTAAAGGATACAATTAAGTAATTATAGTTTATAAAGCAATTCATAAAGGATTTTATCATTACATTTTTAAATATTATCAATTTAATTTTAATGTTAGGGATTACAAATTAAACAGAAAAAAACTGAAAACTAGTTTCGATTAAAATGTTTGTTAATTCAATTAAAAGTTTAATTGAATTCGATCCTACAAGGCATATTCTAGTATCAATTAAAATAATTTCTAACTATTCAATTGATTTAGTTTCAATTAAGTTTTTAATGATATCAATTAAAATTTTAATTGAATATTGTTTTTAATTTCAAACTGATTTTGAGTAGATACTATCAAAACTTTAATTAAAATTGCAAAAATAAGAAAAATGGGAGAAATCGAAGAAAAAATCGATTAAGTTGACAAAATTGTTAAACTTGCACAAAAAAAAACACTCGAACAAAATTTTATAAAAATCGTCAAAATTCGCTAAATCACCAAATTGGAAAAAAAAAATTGCAAATAAATGGAGAAAAAAATTTAAAAAATAAAAAAAAATAATTTTAGTTTTAAATATTTTTAAAATTTTATAGATTTTTAAAATTTTAGCGATTTTTTTTTTTTTTTGATTTCAGACTTTTTTTTTTAAATGTTGGCCGTTTTTTGCAATTTTTTAATTAATTTGATTTTTTTATTTTTGCTGATTTTTAAATTTTGGTATTTTTTTAATTTGTTGTCATTATGGGTTATAAAAACTGTAAATTTTGAGTGCACCAAATTCATTTTCAATTAAACATTTAATAGATATTATTAATCTTTTAATTGAATGTGAGTCTGAAATCAAATAAAAGTTTAAACAAACGTTTTATTGACAACTGTTTGCATTTATGTTCATATCCAATCAATTTTTATATTGGTTGGTTTTTGTTTAAAAAAAACGCCTTAAAATCGCAATTTTTAATAATTTCTAAATAAATGGTACCAATTTCAAAAGCAAAACTCCAGTCCTAACTGATCCACCCAAGACTCATTAAAAAAATCTTAAAATTTTGCGTTAAAGGTTCAAGACCACCCCTGTCATTATATGTTTCTCAGGATTGCATCTCCCTTACGAAACTACTTCCACGGAATTTTTTATGGGTACGCTATGGATCGCAAATACAAAGATATTTTAATAAAATTTGCTTTCATTGACTTATATTAACTTTAGACCTAGTCCCATGTAACCGATTTTCCAAAAAATACACCTGAACTAAAAAAATTAAAAAATTGCTAAGAAATATGATTTTTAAACCATTCATCAGATTTACTAAAAATTGTTGGACACAACTCCATTTCGACCCTTTAAAATTTCGGACCCAAAGTTTTTGTAGTTTTAACCTGTTTGGTAGTTTTTACTTGTTTTTTATTTAAGAGTCAGATAGTAATTGTCTCGAAATTGAAGACGCTGGTCCAGTTTTGGCATATTTTATCTCGCGTTTTCTGAAAACAGCTGTTTTAAGAAGGAAAATGTTAAAAACTGTTAGAATCTTAAAGCTATATAACAATCTGAAAAGCTGTTTAACAATGTAACAAGATCCGATAATATTGCGTAAGAAAATGATTATGAGTTTTAAATTTTTCATAAAATATTAGATTACGAAAGTTTCTTTAAAGAGAAATGGAGCTAAGTATTAGAGAGGTTTTTGTTTTAAGAAAAATTCTGAGAGCACAATTTCTCCGTGAGTAGCACAATTTCTCTATAAAGTACATACTAATTGCTTTAAGACAATTTCTTTGCTAACTTTCTTTTCTTTTTTTCTAATATCAGTTTAAAGAAAAATTCTGAGTGCACAATTTCTCCGTGAGTAGCACAATTTCTCTATAAAGTACATACTCCTTGCTTTAAGACAATTTCTTTGCTAACTTTTTTTCTAATATCAGTTTAAAGAAAAATTCTGAGTGCACAATTTCTCCGTGAGTAGCACAATTTCTCTATAAAGCACATACTCCTTGCTTTAAGACAATTTCTTTGCTAACTTTCTTTCTTTTTTTTCTAATATCAGTTTAAATTTCTTATAAACTCTTGTAATTTATTTAAATTTTGAAACGACACGCTTATATTTGTAAGCTCTTATTTAAATTTTAACAAAAAACAATTTTGAAAGCAAATAAAAAAGTATCATAACTGTGATATGATTTTTTTTATTCATATTTGTAGCAAAAACATTTATAACCATTGAGAAAAGAAAATCTTTATAAATGTATGGAAAACTTTAACCATAAAAAATACTTATAAAATTCAAACTTTTTACTAAAACATAGTAATAGTATGTCTTTTTCTTTCTCTTTGCAGTTAAAAAAAAAAAAAAGAACAGATGAAAAAAAATTCAAATAAGAAAAATTACATTAAAAAACTTAAAAAAATCAACCACAAAATACAAAAAGCAAAATGCATACCGCAACAACAGACCACCTGCATCTAGTTAAACATAAATTTTGTTTAAGATAAAACTTTTTCGGTTTCTTTTACGCCCCAACCATCCCTTCGGCAGACAATTGTATTATTTTGTATCATAAAATTAAGAATAACTACGGAATACCAAAACAGAAGCCGGAAATAGCAAAAGTTAAAAAAGAAAAGTTGTTGTTGGTTTGGAAGACCGGAAACGAAATTGTACAAAAATGTGTTCAAAAACACAATTTTGTTTTTTAAATTTTCGCACATATTTAATATATTTATGCTGTTATTTACTGGTCGTAGTAGCAGCTGGTTCTCGGGTGGTCAATGGTTTAAAATGCTATTGTAATCCTAAAGAATGTGATGTTATACGTTCGTTAGATTGTCCGGGAAAAGGATTGATGTTATGGGATCCATGCAAGTAAGTGGAAAATATGAATAACTAATAAATTTATTTACTCTATGTTAAACTAAAAACTAAACTAAAAATTGTCTCTATGTATGAAACAATGTTTAGTGCACGAAAAATAATGAAAATTTTCAATAAACTAGTAAAGCTTTTTTTTTATAAACTAAACGAAAAATTTCTTAAAATTAATCAAATCATATTTATGAAACAAGTTTTTTGGTGAAACTTTTTCATCGAATGAATAAAACTTTTGATAAAATTATATTTTTATACAATTTTATGAAAACTTGCATTAGTTTAATGAAAAGTTTCACTGCTTCTATGCTAAAAATTCATTAATATTATGCAGATAATTTTCTCAGCGCAAAGAAAATTCTATAAAAGAAAATTGCATTTCATTTTTATTAAGAACATATTCATTAATTTTATGAAAAATTTATTAAATTTAAGAAAATTTTAAGTTTTTTTAAGAAATATTGTGTTAATTAAAAAAAAACATCATTAATTTTGATAAAAATTTCCATTGAATGAATTATGTTAATAAATCACGAGTATATAATAAACTGATAGAATTTTCTGCATGATATTAATAAAATTTTGCACAGAAGCAAGGAAGTTGCACTGAAACTCGTCCATTGAAACTTTTCATTAAACGAATGCAAGTTCTTATATATCATCATTCTTAATATATTTCTTTTCTATTTTAGATGCTGTCGTATTTGCGCCAAAACTTTAGGTGAAACCTGTGGCGGCCCTGGTGATTTTTCAGGACAATGTGAACCACCATTAAAATGTGTAACAAAATTACCTATTTCCAGCGGTTTAGGTGTTTGTATGGGTAAGTTTTGTCAGGAATATTGAAATTTAAATCTGATAAACATAACCTTAAAATAAATTTAGACTAATTGCAACAAAGTTGAAACAAAGGGAAAGATGTGTCGATTTTTATGCACGCCGTCAAATACACCATATACGTTCATATATGGGCTTGTATATGAGCATATATGGGAATAGATGAGAACATATGAATACCCAGCAAAAAATAGTGCTTACCCAGAAGCGATTCCGGAAGACATTATTTAATTACTAAGCACTTCCAAAGCAAATACAGAAGTCATGATTTTTGTTCGCGATGTCCCACTTGGTATGTCTCTTTTAAGCAGGTGAATAGAAGGCAATAAGAAGCGCGTTTTTTTTATTGCTTCATTGTAAGCATTCTTTATTGCTTCATTGTAATCATTATTCACTGCTTCGAAGAAGGTATTTTGGGAAGCACAACAGAATGCCTTCCCTAATTGCTTTATTGTATGCAAGGCGGTGAAGCGATATTTTGGAAGCATACAAATGTAGTTACAGCTTCCCAAATCCAGGTTATTTTTTGCTGGGTATGTAGTTAAATATATATACGAGACCGACCACACTGGTCTCATATATGTTCGGATCAGAAATTTGAGGATATATGGTAATATGATCATATGTGAGCATATATGAATCATATATGATCATATATTATCATGTATGAATCATTTATAATGGATTTTTTAATAAATATAACATTAAATGTTAAACTGGTTAAAAGTTAAATTATATTTTTGAAACGCTTCTTTTGACTTATGAAACTGTTCCATTAAATTCACCGGTTGTGTTGCATTTTGACCAACAAAAAGTTTAGATTTTTTTCGATATAGGGCTCAAATGTTTTTCCAGTAATAAGCCAAAAATTACTAAACTTTTGAGCCCTATTTTGCAAAAAAAAATCGAAACATTTTTTTTTTTTCAAAATACGCTACAACCGGTAATAACCGGTAACAATCGCTGGTAGGTTTTTTTATTTGGGAGACCATATTGGGTATATATAAAAATAAAAACAGTTATTGTAAGGTTTTGCAATAATATATCTGAAGAAAAAGAACTATTGCTGATACTACTACAATTCGTAAGCATTGCAGTATAGAAAATCATTACTAAGGTTGTTAGTCAATCCCTCTACCATCTGAGCTACCACACTGGTCTCATATATGTTCGAATCTGAAAGTTGAGGATATATGGTAGTATATGATCATATGTGAGCATATATGAATCATATATGATCATATATTAGCACGTATGATCATATATTAGCATGTATGAATCATTTATAATGGATTTTTAAATAACAAAAAGTTTCGATTTTTTTTCGAAATAGGGCTCAAATGATTTTCCAGTAAAAAGCCAAAAATTATTTAACTTTTGAGCCTTATTTTGGAAAAAAAAAATCGAAACATTTTTTTTTCAAAATACGCCACAACCGGTAACTACAATCACTGTTAGGGAACTGCAGATCCACTTCAAAAGTTGTTTACTTATTTTTCCCATATTAACTGAGTGGTATTCTTAATTATTTTTTTATTTGGGAGACCATATTGGGTATATATAAATAAAAACAGTTATTGTAAGATTTTGTAATAATATATTTGAAGAAATAGAACTATTGCTGATACTACTAAAATTAGTAAACATTGCAGTATAGAAAAGCATTACCATATAGAAAAAAAGTGTTTTAATAAAATGTGCCCACACGCGATTCGAACCTGGAACTAAGGTTTTTAGTCAACCGCTCTATCATCTGAGCTATTTCGACAGGTTATACTTTCCAGTGTAGAAAAGCATTATCATATAAGTGGTTATATAAGTACATATTTGGTAAAAGCAAGTACTTACAATTGTCATTACAAGTCCCATTACTTTTATATGGGGAAGTCGTGCAAAATAATGACACATCATTTATAAACCCTTTACGAAAAATCACAAACTATGTGGTTATCTCTATGCTTACTAGTATGTACAAAAATAATGATTTTAAAAATGAAAACCCGGTTTAAAAAATTCATCTATGATCATATATATTTTTTATATGATCATATAAGGCAGGAGTGCCCAAAAGTTCCTTATGGAAGAGCAAACACCAATACATTTAAAGAAAAACTAATTTTTATTCAATATTTTTTGTTGTAAAAACCAATACATGCAAAGAAAAAAGAAAAAAATATTTCAATGTTTACCAGCAAAGCATACGAAAGTGTTGTTGCTTTGCGCTTGTGTGTATACAGTGAAGAACGACAAAAAAACTAATAAGACAAAGTTGTTTGTGTATTTCGTATTGCTAGTGCTGAGCGCTCTATATGTGTATTAAAACACGCAGCCTATAGCTAAGTGTTTTTACAAAAACAAATGAGCACCAAGCGCATAGGCCTTGGCACCCCTGATATAAGGACATGCATATTCGTACATACTAGAAAAATTAACCTACATCTCCATATATGAACAAATATGGTCATATATATTCATATATTATTTTATATAGTCATCTGTATGCGTTCATACATTATATATTTTTGACATTTTTTTTTATTGTATTTTCAAAAACTGTTTTTATAAAAAATTTAAAAGTCCTAATTGCCATACAAAGTTGTTTCAAATGGCAAAATATGTATATTCATTATTTATTCCAGGCGAGCATCCAGGGGGGTGAGGGTGATATAAAAAACTGTTACAACATTAAAACCATCAAAAAGCCCCTACTACGACCTGGCCTGATTAATGCTAAAAACTACTAAATCTATTAGGTTTAGCAACATTAGCAATATTATGACCAAAATTTATTAGAATAAAATTTCTTATCGAATAAGACTCAAACCAAATTCCTAGGACAAATGATTTCGTAAAAAGTCGCTAGTTTTCCTAAATTCAACCTTATGAGGCCAACCTAGCCTATTGGCACATTTTAGGGGGGTGCCCCGGTGAAAAATTAAAACATGATTTCTTGTGACACCCTACTGGGACACGTTAAGATGAAATTCATAGATCTTTTTACTCGGGAAGAAACAAAATAATATTGAGTGGGAAATGAGTGAAGGTAAACAAAATTCGGAAATAAAACATTTCCACAAAATCGCTTAAGTCGACTTAAACTAAAATCATTTTTAAATTTTATTATTGATATCCTCATTAAGACGCATTTATGTGTCTAACCCTCATCTCAAAATTTCTTTTAGTTCGAAAATGATAATAATAATTTGAAATTACTTTTTTGGACATAAAAATTTTTATCTGGAAATATCGACATAAGGGCAAAATTATTTTTTGTAATTATTATTGGCCACATTAAGACACACTTCTTTTTACAATTCCATTTAGCACAAAAGTTTTAGCAAAATTTTAATTTGACCAATTTAATACAAATAGCTTAATATCTCAAAACTACAAATTTCGACTTAAGTGCCTTTTCTGAAAATGGCACAGAATTTTATTCCTACACTCAAAAAAATAAGTTAGTAGAAAAGTTAGTAAAACGTCTTGTAATACTATTTTTTAGCAAAATTTTTTGCTAAAATCGTGTTTTCAGCTAAAATTTTTGTTATACTTATTCAGCACTTAACTATTTTATACTAATGCTTTACTAATATACTAATGTTTTACTAATTAATTTTGCTAAAAAAAATTGTGCTGATAAGCACATTAATAGTGTGGACGACAACCAGATTGAAAGATATGCGCAGAATGAAGTAGATGTCGCGGCATGTGAAGATGTAGTAGAGAAGAGGAAAATAATACTAAAAGTACAACTCTAATAAGACATATAAAAAAATCAACCATGGAAGACTTTTGTATCTGTTTTTCATACATAAAACAAAATTGAGGATTAAAACAATTTAGAGTTTTCGTTGTCACCAGCTTATGAAAATAATTGTCTATTAATTAAATACAAGACAAAATAAAATATTTATTTATTTAAACTAAATGTTTATATGTGTGGTCAAATTGCAAACAAACATATACAGAAATGTAGACAGAGTAAAGACAAAGACACACATCTTAGGCAGATTTTTTTATGGTTCCTTTGGGTTGTTTTTTTCGTTTCGTTTGTTTTTGTGTATTTTTTCATTTCGTTTTATAATTATCTTCGGCAGTTGCGATAGCATCATTTAGACAACCATTGATGTAAGTAATTGAAAGACAATTTTTGTTATGTTATATATATTTATTTCTATATATTTTCAGATATTAAATAAATTCATGTCGTCAATGTGAAAAAATGAAAATTTTTATATTTCGTTATTATAGTAAATTATTTTTAAAAGAATCACAAAAATATGTTTTATGATTTTTAGCAAATAAATTAACTAAATTACAATTTTTCTACAAATTGTTTGCGTTTTTTTTTTTAAGTCTACTAAAATTCAGCAAAAAATTTATTAATTTCTAGCAAGGCTTTTGTATTTCTAATCTACTAAGTGTTAGCAAAACTTTTGCTGAATCTACAAATTTTGTTGCTGAAAATCAGCGAGATTTTGCTGACATTAGCAATTTTTTTGCAAGCATCCTCCTGACTAAAATTTTGCTGACTCAGCAAAATTTTTTTGCTGACTTTACAAACTTTTTTTTTTGAGTGTATTTTACTTTTACTTTTAAATTATTTCAGTAATTTTTATATATTTTAACATTTTTTAAAACACTAAGTAGTCAATTATTATTAAGTTTTTTTTTTTAATCAATGCAATTAGGGCCTTCTAATCATTGAACCATAATATACACGAATTTTAAATTGACTTTTATTATAAATTTACCATTAGATGTTGTCATATTTGTTAATATAGCAATAAATTTGATTTTAATGAATGCAAATTAAATTAATTTTAAAACTTTTTAAATTTTTCTTAATGTGTTTTGTTTAGCATTTTGGCAAACTTTTTCTGTATAGTGTTTTTTAGCCCAAAATGGAGTGGTTTATAAAGCTGTTCCTAATATTATTTGTTATAATTCTTTACATTTCTAAAACGGAAGCTGAAGTAAGATTTTATTATTTTAAATTAAATCAATTAAAAATTAAATTTTCCTGTATTTACAGCGCGACTTTGTTATAGAAATCCATGATTTAAGTGTTAATTTAACGAATCAAAACTATTTTCAAAAGTTAAATTATAAAGTGTACAATAAAAATGTTGTATTTGTTGAATTTGTTTTAAATAAAACAATTAGCGATTTGAAGCTTAAATATGCACTTAATATGGTAATGAAGAATAATAGGCGTGTTAATCTTGTGAAGCTGGATATAAATGGTTGTCAAGCTTTACAGTCATTTTACACAAATCCGTTAATTAAACTTTTAGTCAAAGAACTATATCGTAAAAGTAATTTGCCTAAAAGATGTCCTATGAGGGCAGTAAGATATATACATTTTTTTTTATTAAATACTTGTTTAAATTTGTTTTCTTTCATTATTTACAGAATGAACGTTATTATATTAATAATTACACTTTTAATCCTGATGACTATCCAATCCATACACCAAAAATTACATGGCTAGCAGAAACAGAGTATTACATTGAAAATAAATATCAGGGTTACTTAATAATTAAAGGACAAATACGAAAGGTTTAAAAAAAATAATTTTTAATAACATTTATAAATATAATCTTGAATAAAGTAAGAAATTACTAACTCTGTAAACAAATATGCAGATTAGTAGTCAAATGTATATTAAAAAAGGGCTGCTTTGAAGAACCTTTGCCACCGTTGGCATAACGTTGGAAATTCAAAAAATTTGGTGCTTCGCAAATGACTTAAATTCAGTTAGTTTAGTGAAATGTTTATAAAACACGCATCTTAAAACCACCAACCAACTTCGGTCTTTGTTTTTAAATAAATAATTGCTGATTGAATGTGTAAAATATATGAAAATATTTAAGATAATTTTTATTTTTTTTTTTATTAAATAATAATCATACATATAATTATATATATAATTACAACCCTAACCGAGCACTAGCTACTATGCCTCGTTGTAGCGAAAACAGACCAGTGCCTCTGGTGGGAATCGAACCCGCGACCCCGCACTGATAAGCCAGCACGCTACCAACTAGCCTACCGGGGCGCACAAAAAAGATAATTATACATAATAGTAATTATTCATTTCAAAATATTAATTTTTTGAAAATTTTCGAAATTTTAACTTTAAATCTTTCTCGCTTAAATCTTTCTCGCATGAACACAAAAAATTACTTTACAAAATATTTAGCAAATATGGTTTTCTATCAAAATAGATTAATTTCTTATTATAAAACACTAATTTGTCCAATTTAAAATACCCCGGCTGGAGCTGGGCTTGCCGATTATGGGGTTAAAACAAATTGTTTGTGTACAGAGTACGGCTTAGAATGAAAAAGCGTCAATCTAGGAATTTTCTATAAAAAAAATTTAAAATAAAACAAATTTTAAAAAATTTACAAAATGTACATAAAAAAAAATAAATCTTACTGGAAGGCGTTGTTTAAAAACACGAAATAAGGTTAAAAGTCTCTTATTTGAAAAAAAGCTACAATATTGGTCATACACTCAAAAAAAAAAGTTTGTTAAGTCAGCAAAAATTTTTGCTGAGTCAGCAAAATTTTAGTCAGGAGGGTATAGCAAAAAAGTTGCTAATGTCAGCAAAATATTTTGGTGACAATCAGCGGACTGATTTTTAGCAACAAAATTAGTAGATTCAGCAAAAGTTTTGCTAACACTTAGTGGATTAGAAATAAAAATGCCTTGCTAAAAATTAATAAATTTTTTGCTGAATTTTAGTAGATTTAGTTTAGTTAATATATTTGCTGAAAATCATAAAACATATTTTTGTGATTCTTTAAAAAATAATTTACAATAATTACGATATATAAAAAATTTCATTTTCCCACATTGACGACATGAATTAATTTAATATCTGGAAATATATAGAAATAAATATATAAAACATAACAAAAATTTTCTTTCAACTACTTACATCAATGGTAGTCTAAATGATGCTTTCTTTTAAAGGACGCAACTGCCGAAGATAATTATAGAAACGAAACGAAAAAATAAACAAAAAGAAACGAAACGAAAAAAACAACCCTTTTTTTTGCAATAAGAAAAAGGAACCATAAAAATCTACCTAAGATGTGTGTCTTTGTCTTTCGCTTTACTCTATCTACATTAGGGTGATAACTTTTTGCATTTTTTGCAAATATCAAATCTCCCCAGACAAAATCGTGTAGGGCATGGACAAATATTAAGAACTGCGTTTTTAGTTTTTCGCTATCGTTAAAAAAGGTTCCGCACCAAACGCGTTAAAGTTTTGAATCAAACAAAGTTAAAAAAAAAAACTTTTTTTGATGCCTCAACGTCTGACCATCACATCTATATAATTAAGGCATGCTGATATCAATAGTAAAGTCCGTTTTCGAGTCAATGGAATAGTTTTCTTCCAAATTTGCTTACTTACATATGTATAAACCATATTTAAAAAAAATTGTTATTAAAAAAAATTTAAAATAAACATATTAAAGGCATTTTAGAAATCGCTGTCGGTGCGCAAGGTTTTTTTACCAAATTGAACTGAAATAGTTTTTTTTATCATTAATACAATATTTGCCATTAGAAAACCCTTGGGGAGAATGTTGTCCATAAAAAGTTATCACCCTAATCTACATGTCTGTATATGTTTGTTTGTTTGCAATTTGACCATATATACATTTAGTTTAGAAATACATATTAAATTTAAATATTTTATTTTGTCTTTTATTTAATTAAAAGACAATTATTTTCACAAGCCGGTGACAACGCAAAATTTAAGTTGTTTTAATCCTCAATTTTGTTTTATGTATGAAAAACAGATACAAAAGTCTTCCATGGTTGATTTTTTATATGTCTTATTAGAGTTGTACTTTTTAGTATAATTTTCCTCTTATCTACTACATCTTGACATGCCGCGACATCTGCTTCATTCTGTGTATATCTTTCAATCTGGTTGTCGTCCACACTATTAATGTGCTTATCAGCACAATTTTTTTTTAGCAAAATTAATTAGTAAAACATTAGTATATTAGTAAAGCATTAGTATAAAACAGTTAAGTGCTGAATAAGTATAACAAAAATTTTAGCTGAAAATACGATTTTAGCAAAAAAATTTGCTAAAAAATAGTATACCTGATTTACAAGACGTTTTACTAACTTTTGTACTAACTTATCTACAGAATACGGGCAGGTTAAGTGAGAAAAAATATTCTACTAACTCGAAGGATGTACATGTACAATTTAGTAAAGCGAATAAACCTAATATTAGCAGCAAAATGTATTTTTAGAAATAGTAAAGTAAATTGAATTTATTAAGATTTCACGGTGTATCATAATTTTACGTTCTCCCAAGCAATCATCAGTAGAATTTTAATTAAAATGTAGGACCGCTCGACTATATTTTTGTTTAAATTTACATATGACAATAACTTTCAGTTTTAGGGTTTTTAAAAATATCGCTCATTTACTTCAAGAACGTCACAACTCAAAAAACATGATTTTTGAGTTAATGATGCAGAATTATTCGTTATATCATGTATTAAATTGATATCTTGTATACTCACCTCTTGAGAGAAATTATGACGTTATTTTTTTCTTCAAGGTGGGAGTAAATTGAAAACTTTAAACTCGTTTTCTACCAAATCAAAATTTTTGAGTTATGATGTTATTGAAGTAAATGAGCGATATATTCCTGTCAAACCATAGTAAATTTTTATTTAAAGTTTAAATTGTAATTAAAAGGTTTACTATATAAGAAAGACTCAATCACAAAAGACCCAAAATGTCATTACTTTAATTGATATATACTAGTCTATATACAATTTATACGTAATATTCATCAGACTGAATTTTTTGCACAGACTATGCCAGTTTTTTTCACTTAAATTCGAAATAACTTACTAGGCTTACTAATGAAATTATTATAAACATGCCAAAAAGAAAATTTAAATGTTACTGATGATTTTGATAATATTACAATTTTCTTTTAGACAATATGACTTTGTATATGTCTTTATATATAATATAAAACTGATAATGTTACACATTTAAAAACACATAGACAGATATTGGAAAAGAAGGGTATATAAATGGGAACGCTTTTTTGATAAAAGAAATTTTTTAACAGTTGACGGAATTTAGGATTATTTAAACGCTAGCTTTAAACTCAATTAATTGAAACGTTTATGTTTTTATACAATTATTTAAATTATGATTCAATGTTAAATTTTATGCAATTTACAGTAAATGCCAAATATATGGAACATAGGCCTGTTTTTTGGCATTGTTCTATATATCTGCAAAAATTTGTTGAATAAAGAATGGCCCAGTTATAATATGGACGCATTCATAACGTTGTTACAGCGCCCCCAGTGTATGAAATTTTAAACCATTTACATATGTTGATAGTACACTAAGGGAATTATTTATTTTTTTATTTTGTTATTTGACATAATTTTCAAGTCTGTCATTCGAATAGTATTTCGTACAGACGCCATGGAACAAAAAAGACGTGAAGAAATTTTGCACACTTTCTTAGAAAATCCAACATTCAGTGGTTCGAACATTTCTAAAATACTTAGACGAATCCTCGGTTATTATGAACTAATAGTGTGCCCCGGTAGGCTAGTTGGTAGCGTGCTGGCTTATCAGTGCGGGGGTCGTGGGTTCGATTCCCACCAGAGGCACTGGTCTGTTTTCGCTACAACGCGCCGAAAGCCATAGTAGCTAGTGCTCGGTTAGGGTAATAATATATAATTTGTAATTATATGATTATTAATTAATTAAAAAAAAAAAAAATCGGTATAATGCTACATTAAGCATAAATAGGAAACCAAGACACGTGGAAAAAAGTAAGGTTAGGAACCCAACTGTGGAGAGAAAGGTATTAGCATCAGTACAAAGAAATCCTGGAATGTCTGACCGCGATAGAGCCAAAAAAAATGTAAAACAAGCAGAAGCAATGTCCAGCGAATACGTGTACGTAATGGATTGAAGGCCTACCGAGCAATTAAATACCCAAACCGGACAGAAAAACAAGAATCTGTTGCCAAAACAGGTGCTCGTCTGTTGTATACCAATATATTAACGAAGTTTAAAGGTTGCATTATGATGGATGATAAAACCTACGTTAAATGCGATTTTAAGCAGTTACCTGGAAACAAATTTTATATTGCAAAGGAACGTGGAAATGTCAGCGCTAAATATAAGTATACCAAGTTGGATAAATATGGCAAAAAATGTATGATATGGCAAGCGATTTGTAGTTGTGGGTTGAAGAGTGCTGCTTTTGTGACATCATCAAAAATTACGTCTTAATTATACATAAAGGAATGTTTCCAAAAAAGAGTATTACCACTGATTAAAAAGCACAACAATTCCGTCAAATTTTGGCCTGATCTAGCAACATGTCATTATTCGAAATTAACCAAAAAGTGGTATAAAGACAAAGGGGTAGATGTAATACCCAAACAAAAGAATCCTCCTAACTGCCCACAATTTCGACCAATCGAAAGATATTGGGCAAATGTAAAAAATGGCGCTACAAAATAACCCCCAATGAAATAACCCCCAACGACCAAAAATGAAATAACCCCCAAAAAAATTGTGTAAAATTGTTTGGGGGTTTTTTCATTTTTAATGAGACGCTCGCAGGAAAAGTGTATTCAGCGAAGCCACCTGCCGCGTCCTATGGAGGAGAAAACCCCTAAGATCGGCCGCAGGCCTCCACGCAGAAAAACTGAACAGTGTAACAAAAGAATCAAAAATATGAAAACAAAAAATAAAAAAAATTTGGGACATATTTCATTTCTTTGGAGCTTATTTCATTGGGGGTTATTTCATTTCTTCCTTTGGGAGTTATTTCATTACGAAACAACCCCCAAATTTTGGGTGTTATTTCATTTTCACCTTTGGGGAATACTTCATTTCTTTTGGGTATTATTTCATTTTTTTTTTTGTTGGGACTTATTTCATTTTTTTTGGGATTTATTTCATTGGGGGTTATTTCATTTTGTCGTTTGGGTGTTATTTCGTAGCGCCGTAAAAAATAAATTGAAGAAGAGTAATAAAGAAGCAAAAAATGAAGTTATAATGTTACAAAAATGGAACCAGAGTGTTAAAAAAGTAAAGCCGAAGGATGTGCAAAAGTTAATGGGGAGCATCAACAAACATGTCCGTTCTTTTATTCGTAACAAAGGAAATTAATTTATTTGTATGATTTTCCTTAAAGCTGAATAAATTTCCTTTAATTTGGTGTATAATTTATAAAAATGTGTCTGTTATTTACAAAGTTATAACTACTTTTGTGCGTCCAGATTATAACTGGGCCTTTCTTTAATTTCAAGCGGATCTATGGCGTCTCGTAATGAGGTGAAGTTAGCTGAAAAAGAGCATTATATAATAATTTAACTATATTTTAGCCACAAACTACAAGATATACCAATTTCTGCTCCTTTCCAATAGTTTTTATCCTTAATGCAATTTTAAATTTCTAGGATATATGTGAAAAAGGCGCGTTTAACATTAAATCAATTAGAATTCGGTATATTTAATTGTTCTATATTTTGTCTACATTTTTAATATAAGTTAAAGTCTGTCTTGAATTTTAATATTTTTTAAAGCTTTCATTTCAGAATATTCAGGGATATATGAGAGGTAGGCATTATCTTCGAACGGTTTTGTAAAATCGTGTGTTTGTCTCATTTATCAATTATATCATAACTTTCTTATACCCTTCTTAAAGTTAGTTTTCTTTAAAACATAAGACCTAGCCTTTTTTTTGAACAAAGAAACAATTTTGTTGCAAAAAAAAAAAACTCTAGAAAACATTCACATGCCAATTTAAAATTTTGATGGTAAAAGTTTATGTGGGTAATATAAATATAAAAACCATTTTTCCCCTCTACACAAATATACTTCCATATCTATATATGAATTAAGGTTATTGTATGTGGTTATTATGGCCACAATGGAAAAAGCTTTAACCCTTTTTTGTTACATCCTTTAAACCACCATATAAGAAACCCCTTTAGCTATTACGACCCTCATAGATATTTTGTTAAAATTACCATTGACATATGCATCGTTATATACAAATACATAAATATATACATAAATATGTTTATAACTTTATAGAATATTGTCATATTTTTTTATTTTGCCCATTACTCTAGGCTGCTTTTTTTTAAATATTGTATCCTTTCAACATAAGATTCGTAGGCGTTAGAAAAATTATTATTTTTGTTGCTCTATAAACTTTGTAACAAATCATAAAATAATATTTTGTTGGATTAATATTCAATAGCATAGAATATTGAACCATAGAGTTCGTCAGAAAAGTATTTTTTTGGGATATCATCACTTTTTAAACTGTTTTTGCATCACTGAAAAATGGCGCTGTTATTTTCATTTTTAGATTCCAACATCTTCCACATGAGCACGGCGTTTAAAAACGCTGATTTTGGGGTCGCTTTTCCTACAGAGCAAAAATAGCTATATTTTTATGAAACTTGAATTCACCATTCGATTGTACACCAAAAAAAAAAATCTTTTTCACCGTTTTTAAAAAACACGTTTTAGGTTATAGAGCGTTCGAAAGAAATCAAATTTTTTAAAAAAATAATATAAAGTATATTTTTATAACACACTATCAAAGAGCATTATTAGCTGAGAAAAATGGTGCAAAAATTTTCGTTTTATGGTAACCCAGTAAAAAGTTCCCAGCTTAGAAACAGTAATGGCATGTCATTACTTTTCTCATTACCAGTTATGACACCATCGTACTCTCCGCATTAGTTTAACACAAATAATAAGCACTTACTTACTACTAAAATAGTTAATTTTTCCATTATTATAACACAAAAAATAATGCGTTACCTATAACTACTTATTTTTATGATTATTTTAAGTATAAAGTAATGATCTCATAGTTTGAAAGTCAATTTTTAAGATTAATTATTTTTGCAACTCTAGTAAGTACTTATATAACTACTTATTTTTGGTTGTTTGTATGTTGAAAAGTAATGTCCTTTTGTGCAACCAAGTCATTTATGTTTTTCCCTATCAATCACAACATTCCAGTCCCAGTGTAGAAACGGTAATGACATATTATTACTTTTCAGACTACCAGTTATGACACCAGCTTACTCTCTGCTTTACTTTATTCAAATAATAAGGACTTACTAATAATTAGTTAATTTTTCCATTATTTCAATACAACAAATAATGCGTTACAAATAAGTACTTATTTTTATCATTATTTTCAATATAAAGTACATACCTCAAAATTTTTTGAAAATCTATTTTTTGACTCATTCTTTTTACAACACTAGTAGGTACATATATAACTACTTATTTTTGAATTTTTGTAAGCTGGAAAGTAATGGCATGTCATGCAAGCATTTATCTTTTTAGCAAAGTATTTTTGTCCATACTACCAAGCTTATAGTTACCACTAAGGTGCTTCAAAATTGTATGAAGAAACTAGACGTAGTCCGATTTGTGCTTTTCATGGCTGGATCATTGTGTATGGACAACACTAACATACACTCAGGGAAAAAGTTTCATCATATTGCTGAAACTGTTTCATACATAGTGTGTCATCAACTATTCATCACAGTTATGAAGTTTTCATAGTTATGATGAAGAGTTTCATAAAAATGTATGGCAAATGTTTTATAAATCTTCATCAGTTCATAAAACAATTTTTTAACCCGTGAGAACATATTTTGATTACAAAGAAGGCAAATATGAAGAAAAATTAATAATTAATAGGATTTTTGTTAAAGTTCTGCCTATTCTGGAGGCTCTAGTTTTTCTAAAACTTCGGGCTCGGATGCGATCTTTAGCCAGATCGAAATACTATAGTAGTATCAACCTAGCTAATATGTTTGATTTCCTTTATTTTTGGAAATATATGGAGGGGGAAAGCTCGTTATAAATTAAAAAAAAAAACGATATTCTTTTATTGTTGCAAAACCCTTAAAAAAGTGATGATATCCCGGAATCCAATTTTCGAGACGAACTCTATTGAGCAGTATGTATACATTTTTCTTTTGCGTTGGATTTTATGATATTAATGGAATTGTTATAAAGGGATTACAAAATATGTTTATAATCATAATGCCGTTAGTATAAATTTAAATTTTTTAAAAAATTTACAGCTGATGAAATGTTAATGCTTAAATTTTAAACTATTAAGTTTTTTACATAAAATAAATTATTAAAAAATGATTTTTTTTTTTAAATTAACTCATATCAACGCTGAATATGAACATATAAATAAATATGTTTATATGAAATATGAACATTGGGGTAATAACTTTTTGCATTTTTTGCAAATATCAAATCTCCCCAGACAAAATCGTGTAGGGCATGGACAAATATTAAGAACGCGTTAAAGTTTTGAATCAAACAAAGTTAAAAAAAAAAACTTTTTTTGATGCCTCAACGTCTGACCATCACATCTATATAATTAAGGCATGCTGATTTCAATGGTTTTCTTCCAAATTTGCTTTTAATTTCCGCTATTTTTTTGCAATTTTTAATATAAAAAAAATCTGTTTTCACATATTTTATTTAATTTTTTTTTTATTTTTTTTTAATAAAAAAAACATCGCGTACTTTGAACCTAAAGTTTCTATCTTACAATACCTACTTTTAATCATGTATTGTTATTATTTGTTTACATACTCACATACACACAAAAAAATATTTCTTAAATTGCGCCAAGTAAACATTTTGTTGAATAACAAAAACATAATCAATTACTTTTTTAATTGACTCAATTACTTTTTTAATTGACTCAATTAAAAAGTAATCAATATTTTAAATAATATTGATTACTTTAAATAAACAAAAATATTGATTACTTTTTAATTGAATCAATTAAAAAAGTAATTGATTATTTTTTTTTATTCAACAAAATGTGTACTTGGCGCATTTTTTTTTTCTGTGTATGTATAAACCATATTTTAAAAAAATTGTTATTAAAAAAAATTTAAAAAAAATATATTAAAGGCATTTTAGAAATCGCTGTCGGTGCGTAAGGTTTTTTTTTACCAAATTGAACTGAAATAGTTTTTTTTTATCATTAATACAATATTTGTCATTAGAAAACTCCTGGGGAGAATGTTGTAAAAAAAAGTTATCACCCTAATGAACATATCGCTCAATTACTTCAAGAACGTCACAACTCAAAAAACATGATTTTTGAGTTAATGACGCAGAATTATTCGTTATATCACTTATCAAATTGTGAAAAAAAATCGTATTGAGATCTTGTATACTCACCTCTTGAGAGAAAGTGTGTCGTTATTTTTTCCTTCAAGGTGGGAGTAAATTGAAAACTTGAAACTCGTTTTCTACAAAAACAAAATTTTTGAGTTATGACGTTATTGAAGTAAATGAGCGATATATTTTATTGATTTTTTATAAAACTTTTGCTTTGTTAATAATTTGAGCTTATATAGCTAATAACAAAAATATTTTCTTAATTAATATTAATCATACGTATCGGAGATCTTAATAGGGTTAGCAAGATAATGAATACTTAACAAGGTAAAAAAAAAAATAATCTACAATCGATGTTTTTCATACGATTACAAGGTAATAAAGTTAACAGCAATACCTGCTACTAATAATAAAAAAACTGAACAATATTAAGGGGATAATATGAGTGTACAAGGACGGCTATTAGATTAACTACTACGAAATGTATTGTATACACATTTTTTATTAAAATTGTTTGTTAATGAGAGTTTTTAATATAATATATGGCATAAATGAAGTATAAAATGATGTTTTAGTTTCATGGAAAATTGTTTTTATATTAATGTGGAGCCTGTTTCAAAGTTCCCATTAAGTGTGATTTTTATTTTAAATTATAAAATAACGTATTAATTATACGACACGTGATACCACTAACATTAGTGTAAATTTATTGAAAAAGTCAATTATATGATTGGATCTTTGCAATTTATCCGTGGATTTTGTTAAATTATATAAAAAAAATATATATAAGAAAAACTAGTAGCCCACACTGTATGTAATGTAATTTTCTCAGTTCACTTTAAAGTAGAATATTTGAAAATCAACTTTATATATACAGGGTGATTCAGTCACGACCCGCCAAATTTCACCAGCGTGTTCGTTGTCTCATTTTATGAAGATATGTCCATTACGACCATCCCCGGAAATGCAAGTGTGCGAAATGGCAGGGGTTTGAAAATTTTCGGATTGGTGGTCGGCGGGTAGTAGGGTAAAATTGCTAACTTCTGAACCAGTGGTCAGATTTTTTTGTTTTTTGGCTTTTTTGAAAGGTCTTTAGAAGCGCTTTCATAATCATTAAAGAAAAATTAAAAATAAAGTGAAGTCACCGAGATAACGAGCTTTAAAAAAAGAAAATTTAAAAAAAGGCATAGGAACGTGCACATAACCTCAATTTGCTCAGTCAGATGGCAGGTAACTCCTATTTTTTTTTCTATTCGAAGATAGTTCTGCCTCTTACCTTTCCGAAATGTCCTTTTCGAAGCACAGAGGTCTTACCTTTACAAAGTTATGACCATTTGACTGAAATGCAAAAAGTTTTGTTTTTTTTTTTGATGTGAAATAAAAGCACATATTCATTTGTATGCCTTTAAACACGTAAACAAACCACGTAAACAAAATTTTTCACACGTCTTTACCAACAACGACTTTTAAAATAAAGGCATACAAATGAATATGTGCTTTTATTTCACATCAAAAAAAAAAACTTGTTAAAGTTCTGCCTATTATGGAGGCTCTAACTTTTCTAAAACTTCGGGTTCTGATGAGATCTTTAGCCAGATCGAAATACTAGTATCAACCTAGCTAATATGTTTGATTTGCTTTCTTTTTGTAAATATACGGAGGTTGAAAGCTCGTTATAAATTGAAAATAACATAAAAATAATCTCGATGTATATAAAAACAAAAAACTAATATATCTGTTGTTTTAATTTAGCATGATTTTAAAAGTTAAAGCTATACAAAACTATCAAAAATACAGCTATTTTGCGATACCACGTTAGCACTTAAATTATGAACTAAATTTATGTAATTTCTACGGTATCTAAATTAAGATCTCAACGGCTATATTGCCGATATATATATTTAACTTTTTAACTATTTTCAAAACTGTATTTTTTCATAACGAGATAACGGCATACTCGCAGAGAAAAGAGCATCATATTATGATCGTTTAAGAGCATTACGTTATGATTGCAATGCCTGACAATCATAATACGATCGCAACAATCATATTATGATTCTAAATGGTGATAAAACCGGCATCGGTAAGCATAATATGATTAGCCAGTATCATATATATGATAATTAGGATCACAATATGAACATTTCGTGTTCGTAATCATGTTCAGTCACATTTTTTCTCTGCGTGTAAGATTGGCGTTACTAGTCTTAAATAATTACATTTGAGAATTGGTATTGTTGTAGGATTCAAATTGATTGAAAAATTAATAAAATTTTAAGATTATAAGGTAATTATAATTAGAGTATTATTTATGCATTTTTAATATTATTTTTATTCGTTATAAGATATGCTTATATATGGTGACATATATATAATAAAACTTAAGATATAATTATATATGAAACTAAAAATTATGTAAGATATAGCATATATGCCTAAAACTACAGATCCTATTAAAAGTTGTATATTTTTATAGTAAATTGAAAATAAATGAACACATATTTTAGGGTTTTTAGAAATAAAAAACTGTTATATTTTTTTAAAGTCTAAAGTTCAAAGACTTCTTTCTATAGTATTTGAATTTTCTTTCTAGCTTCCTTTCTAGAACTTGCGTTTAAATTAGCAAAATATCGTTTACGCCCTTTATGCTATAAATAATAAGATGTGATATGTAGTAAATTCTCATATATAACACAATATGTAATCATATGATGTGACATATAATCTGTATAATTTAAGATATAATAATATATACTGTCTTATAAAAAATATTTTTATATATGATGCCATATGTATAATACAACTTAAGCCATAATCATATATGATATCAAATGATATACGTATTTAAGATGCATGCGAATAAGATATAACTATGTATTGTTATATACAGGGCAGTGACTTTCATGCAAATGCATGTTTGTAGTGCGTAGCCCAAAATCGATTTTGACCAACTACTTTTTCGAATAAAAGAATTTCACACAAAATGGCATCGATTTGTTTTTGAATATTTTGTTATAAATGCATATTTTTTTGATTTTGAGTGCATATTTTTTGGTTTTTGTTGCATATTTTAAGCGTATATTTTGGAGTTTTAACTGTATATATTCGATTTTTTAGTAATATATATATATTCCATCCCCTAATTTTGAGACCAATTTTGATCTAATTTAATCCAGTAATATGTTTTAGGGATATAAGAAGATATTTATGGATACCCCAATTTTAAGATTTACTTGGATAAGATTAAAAAATATCAATCTTTATAAAATGGCAAATAATTTTAAATATGAGTTATAATTTGTTTTTGCTTGCGTCAATATTCTACTAGCATAGAAATACAAAGCCACTCTTAAACAAAAACAAGGTAAAAGCGTTATATATATATTTTGTTCTGCTAATGGCAACACCACCACTAGGGGTATAACTTTTGAACATTTATGGAAAATACTAGAACGTTCCTATCCATACCGTATAGAGCAAAACAAAAAACTATGAAGAGAAATTATTGTCCAGTGGGAAATATATCGGACCAATATATTACAAAATGTTTTTAGGGTTTAAAATCTACTTAAATTAAAATTTTATTTGAATATAAATAATTATGTCCGAAGTTGTTCAATAAAATTTCAAGGCTATTGTAATAAAATCTTAAAAACGCGGTGTTTTACAAATTGCTCTCCCTTGGGAAGATTTTTATTGGAAACGATAAAAAATAAACTGTTTTTATTAAAAGAACAACATTGGATACCACATAGTGATATGACCGAATTTCGGTTATACCCCTAGCCTACACACTCTCACTACTATCGCATCTACTTATACAATACATATAATACACGCACTTAATTCTAGTTAAAATGAGCTTACTACTGATATGGATACAACATTTAAACACTCAAAATATTAAGTTAGCAAAATCAAGTAGAAGCATTAAAATAAAAATTAAAATTGGCTCTGCAGAATTGTATAGCCTTGTATAGACTTCATCCATTGAAATTTTCCAAAATAAAAACAAATATAGAAACAAAATTTCGAGGAATAAAATTGTGAAATTCAATACATTTGAGAAAAATGTCTGAGTGTTCGGTTTAAAATTTTTTACAATTCAAAAATTTTGGATAGTTGGTATTAAAATCGGAAAATTGTATGAAATTTTGTTTGTGTTAGAAATAGTTAGTCTTAACCAAGGGTTCGTCTTAAGCGAATTCGTCTAAACAGATTTTTATTACATTGAAATTGTTCCTAAAACGTCGGGACTTTCAAATTAGTTAATTTTTTTTTTATTTATTTTATTTATTAATAATCATACAATTACAAATTATAACCTATTACCCTAACCAAGCACTATTTACTATGACTTTCGTCGCGTTGTAGCGAAAACAGATGAGTGCCTATGGTGGGAATCGAACCCACTACCCCCGCACTGATAAGCCAGCACGCTACCAATTAGCCTACCGGGGAGCACTATTAGTTCATAATAACCGAGGATTCGTCTGAAACGGGTTCATAAACACAAATATTATTCAATACTGTAGTGTATCCACTCATTCTACCACTACCTAAACACTATTGTAAAGTACGATCGAGTGCAACGCATCATATTGCACATATGAAACATATGTGTCATGCACAATACACTCAATCGTACTGATATACACTCAATATGCTACAACCAATAGGATTGTAGCATAACTGTAAAACTAAGTAAAAGCAAGATAGACTAAGAATTAGAGCAGTTAAGAATTAGAATAAGAAAGGGTATATAAGCCCTCACATTATTTAAAATAAATTAGATTACAACCAACTTGTACATCTCAGCGTTTCATTCAAACTCTTAGGGACTTTACGCTTTTTCTGAATATAGAAAAATCAGCGTATCGAAAGATCATTAGCACCTGGTTGCTGATCTTAGAAAAATCATACAAATCTTCCAACACTACAATACAATCCTATCGAATATAATCAAGCAACTAATAATCTAAATTAAATATACTCTTTTCTAACTCTGAAATCTTTTTAATCTTACCAACAGTTTATAAAAATTTATTGACCAGTCTTACCTAAAAGTAAAAAAGAAAAAAAAAATTAATCAGATGTTCAAAATTTAAAAAAAAAAGTATGAACTATATTTGAGATTACAATTAATGTTTCTTTAAAGTTACGTTTATATTGAAAATTTTTAAATATTAAGAATTTATAAGTGTAAAAATTGTAAAATTGTCTGAAGTAGAAGCATTAAAGTCGACTGTACCAAATGCCCTGCATCCATTGTGATAACAAAAAAATCATGTAAAAAAAAACTTTCGAGGAAAAAATAATTCGCTAAAATAAATTTACAAGACAAAACAATTGTGAAAAAAAATTTTAGAAAAAATAAAATTAAATTAAAAAAAAAAAATCGGAAGCAAAAAAAATATTTAGGTTTTTTAGTCGATTTACTTTTTTAACGCTTTTTTGTATGGTAAATTGTCATTACCCTTTTATAATGTTAAACAAATTTTGAGGAAAAGAATTTCGAATTTATTTAACGTTTTTTTTTAAATCAATATAGTTTTTACCACTTTTTTTTGAAAGATAAATTGGCGCTACATATTTATATGAAAAATTTCCAGGTTACTTTAAAATTTCACTTGTAACTTTTTAACCCCACCACCAGATTTTGCTAACTTTCAATACCAAACAGCTTGCAATATCGGCAAGCAATTTTGCCAAAAACCAGCAGCAGCGCTTCTATATTGGCAGAGTATTTCTCATACCGTTTGGTTCTCAAAGGGTTAAATAATTATATGTATATTTATAACTATTGATTTTTAACTTTTGACCATGATTTTTAATGAAGTTAATTTTAATTTTTAATGAAGATTAATTAAGTTTATTAGACACTATATTCAAATTGAACTTTTGTTTTAAGGATTTGATGAGTTTTTTGTTGAAAATTTTATATATATTTTTCTAAAAAGAGATTAAAATACAACTTAAGTCAAATCAAAACTAATTTATATTTTGTGTTAGAGTGAGAAAAATATACTAGAATACAAACACTATAAAGGCTAGAACCAATGATGAAAATTTATTTTTTATACTTTATTTTTAAGGTGCCGAGCTTATGGAAAAAATAGTTTCACTTTTGTTTTAACTTTGATCGTATTTTTAATCTTCTATTTGCTCAAGCAAAATCCAGAAATTGGTCATATTTGACCCCACTTTTTCATCCCTAAATGCGATATTGGGCAGTTAAACAAAAACATGGGTCTCTTAATTTTTGATTCTTTATAACATATCGTTAAATTCTTTATAACATATCGGCGTTAAACCATGATCGGATTCTTCTCGTTTCATAGTTTTAATTTTCTTGTAAAATATCTATTCTGGATCCAAGAATATCTCCACTTTGAAATTTGTCAGAACTGTACAGAAGGAAACCGTCTTTAACATATATTTTTTTAAAAATTTAAAAAAAGATCGTTTTCAAAGATATAGCTTCCCGACTTATAAGTTAAGAAAAGTGACCTTTGACCGTTCCAAATAAAAAATCAATTTTTTTATTTTTAAATTAGCTTGAGATCCTTTTTTTATAAATTATAATTATTTATTATTATTCCTTTCCAATATTTCGTCTCCACATTGGGCGACTTTTTCAAGGAACAATTGTTGTAATTATAGCAATTGTTCCCTGAAGAATTCGCCTAAGAGACTAAAAATTGGAAAGGAATAATAATAAATAATTATATTTCATAAAAAGGATCTCGAGCTCATTTAAAAATAAAAATATAAAACTTAACATTTATAAAAATCATGTTGTATATCAATTCAAATTTAATTTAATAACCTTTCAAATGCGACCTTGATGAGTTGCGTACCTATAACACTTTTCAAGAAAATGAAAATTAAGTAAGTACAACTTTGCCATTTTTATAGTTTTTTTTCCGATTTTCAAGACCTCGTATTTTCGTATATTCCGATCCAAATGCGTCAATGTCTTTGTTCTCTGATATACTTTATTCATACAAAAACTTCAGCAATTTTAGAAACAGTGATGTCAAAAAGCCACATTTTAAGTTGAATTGAGATGGTTCAATCCATTAGCACAACGAGACATTTTTTTGATATGATTGCAAAAGATGTTTTTTAATTACAAAATATCGACTTTAATTCTTTTTGGCTTTTAAAACGTTTTCTGTATGGGGAAAAAATCGTACACTAAAAATGTAGTAAATTAGGTTTTCTATCGATATAATTCAATACTTGTAATCAAAAATTGTAAATTTTGTAAATATGGCCCAAAAGATTGACAGGATTTTAAGATAGCCCCTGCCTTAGATTTGGTTATTCTTTCTACTAAAGTATTTTATTGAGTGTATTTCCAACAGCATTATGATCCATTTGTTATTTTAATAGTCAATGATGTTATTTTAGTACTTGTCTATTTTGAGTGTAAGATAATGATGAATAGGGCAAGGAATTTCATGCTTAAAATATGCGTTTAAAATATGAATTTAAATCGACCCAGTAAAATAGTAAAATCTAAATAACTGGTTGCAGAACAGCTTATACTGTATTATAACAGGTTCTAAATTCTGTTCTGCAACTGGTTCTTTTTATATGGAGTTTGTCCTATTTGCAATAGGTTCTTTACCTCCAAACAAGAACAGGTTGCTTAAGAACCGGTTCTAGAACCAGTTATAACACTGGTTCTGGGACAGTGACACCTTACATTTCGACTCCCCAGGAATCTGTTATAGAATCGGTTCCATGTAACCGGTGGTAAAAGAAGTTGTTCTAGAACAGGTTCAAAGGTAATCTGTTCTAGAAAATTTTGCTGGGGAAATATGCACAGTAAAGAAACCTAATAATATGCACTAAAACTTCAAAAATATGCACTTAAAATCAAAAAAAATATGCACGTAAAATTTTTGGATTTTCAAAAATTGCTTTGTTCGCTTAAAAATTATATCCAATATAAATGTCTAAGAACTGACAACTATATGCTATGATCAGGGTTACAAATATTTTCTTTTGTTTATTTTTAACTAATAATTTATTTAATTTTTTTTTACAAAAAACGCAGTTAAATTGAAAATATCCAAAATTTGCAACAAAAAATGCCAAAACATGCCATAAAATATATATTTATAGCTAAATATGCAAAAATTTGCATTTTTAACAGAATATGCAAAAATAACAGAATAAACAAATAGATGCCATTTTGTTGGAAATTCTTTGATTCTGAAAAGTATATGTATGTGCATGAAATTCCTTGCCCTAATGATGATGTATATGCGTCATTATAATTATATACTACGTAGGTAGTACATATTTTGCTACTAAACAACAAAACTAACAAAGTATGAGTACTAATGTGTTGAATTGCTTACAAAAACATGATGGAAACATAAAACATCTACAAGTTTCATATATACTTTAAAAGAAACACACATTAGCTATGAAATAAAACAAGTAAAAAAAAAATAAGTTTATTCATCAATTGTACTTTAACATATATTTTTATATAGACAGCAGGGAATAAGCATACACACCTCTATCCCACAAATCACAAGTTTCTACTTCCAAAACCCCCACTTAAAAAAAAGTAAATTAGAGCACACGTGAAGTTTATCAACACAAAAAGTAATAAAATGAGAAAAATCAGACACCTGAGTATACAAATCCCAGGGTTTGTTGGTTTTTGTACTCGGCGGCGTATGATTTTTCCTGTATATTAATTGCTGCAACCACCTATATCGAGATGTAAGTGTATTATCCAAAATAAATAACAAGACATTTGGAAAAACTAACTTTGAAAGCTTTTTTCTAAACCTCCATATAATAGATTTTATTTATTATGTTATTTTCAAAGATTCTTTAAAGCTTGCTTAACAAAAATTCATATTCTGTTTTATTTAAATCTACAAATTTTTCATATTGAAACTATTTTTTTTTTTTTTTCTTTTCTGTGTATATCTGAATATATCTTTAGCTAAAATGCAAACTGCCCTAACTAACAAAATTTTCAAAATTGTATTGCATCAAAATATATGCCCACAAAATTTTGACTCCTCCGATCAGAAATAGAGATTTTGTTAACAAAATACAAAAGCCCTAACTACATGGGCGTTTATATGTTAAACGCAAAAAGCCCTAACTAACGTTTGTAAACACAACATTGTCTACACAACAGATGCATTTTGCAGTGAAGGGGTTTACCCCTTTCAGAATTTTTACTTATTGTTTTATTATATTTTTTCAATTCAACTTTTTCTATATATTGCAAAAGTTTTAGCAAAAAATTCACGGAAACAAAAAAGTTACAGCCCTGCAAACAATATATCTTAAAAAATATATAAAACAACTTTTAAATGAATGTGAGTCGTGGTAATTTTGTGTGATAGAGTAATTTTTTGTTCTAAGTGTCATTAGTACACTCAGAAAAAGTTTTAGTAATATAATTCTACTTTTTTAGGTATAAATTAAATTTAGTTATTTTTCGTTTTTCTTTTGTAATTTTCTTTATTTTTTCTGTAATAATATGAACGAATTTTATTAAAAACTAAATCGTAGTTTTTTAATTATTCAAGTCCTAAAGCTTTTTAAGACAAATATCTCAAAAACTACTGACAGGGAATCACCGCAATGTTTACACGCCGATTTGAATGAAACTCGGTATGTTGTAGGAAATCAAAATTTAGGATATACGGGGTTTTTTTATGTGCCATCTCGAAGTTTTAAGGGTTAAAAAGTGGGGTCAAAAATTACCCATTTTCAATTTTTTAACTTTTTTGATACATTTTCTTAACTATAAGTAAATGAGGTATCGATGGCAACAGATTTTAGAGACGCATCCGCCAATAGGTTGTTTTTGTAAAATTTCGTAAATTTAAGACATACTCCCATACAAAAAGTATAAAACAATCGGTTTTTGTCAAAAAAAAAAAAATTATTTGTGGGTAAAGGTCTTATTATTTTCATTTCATTATGTGAATTTTTTAATAAGGTTTCCAATGATATATAATATTATATACCAGAAACAAATACTTATCGTAAAATAAGTAAAAATTTGTTTTTCTGGTACTTTCCCATACATTATTGGCTTTCTTGTTTGCCATTCAATATGGATATCAAAGTTTTTAATTTTTTGACTACATTAATAAAAAAAATTTTAATATTGTGAGTTGTTGGTTAGTTCGGTTCAAGATCATGAAAAATTTTTCATATTAACAGAAAAATTATAATTTTATTTGTGATAATTTACTTTAATTAACAGAAAAAACAATTAGAAAAAAGTTATTTGACACCTGCATGAATGGAGTTAACTTTCTAGCCCGCAACGGCCTTCATCAACATTCTTCGTGCCTTAAAGTGTTAAATTGTAAACATCATATATTTAACTCAACTAGTTAAGTTAAAAATGTGCCGTAACTTAGTTTTTGAGTATGACGAAATTTACTGCGAACTTATTTTCTATAAAGCTATGTTTAGTTGTTAATTATTACCACAGTTGCCAGTTCAACTAATTAAGTTGAAATTTGACTGGCAGTTATTTTCAAATGTCATCATATTCTATCCTTTACATTGTAAGTGAAGGAATATCAAACATTGAAGATTTTATTCGTTTTTCAACATATGTCTAGCATATATATTAAGCGAATTTTTGCACTGTACCTTGTGAGTGGTTAATAGTGAATTTTTATTGTTGATCTATATAAATTGTATGTGAGTTGTTGGTTAGTTCGGTTCAAGATCATGAAAAATTTTTCATATTAACAGAAAAATTATAATTTTATTTGTGATAATTTACTTTAATTAACAGAAAAAACAATTAGAAAAAAGTTATTTGACACCTGCATGAATGGAGTTAACTTTCTAGCCCGCAACGGCCTTCATCAACATTCTTCGTGCCATTTGAAAATAACTGCCAGTCAAATTTCAACTTAATTAGTTGAACTGGCAACTGTGGTAATAATTAACAACTAAACATAGCTTTATAGAAAATAAGTTCGCAGTAAATTTCGTCATACTCAAAAACTAAGTTACGGCACATTTTTAACCTAACTAGTTGAGTTAAATAGATGATGTTTACAATTTAACACTTTAAGGCACGAAGAATGTTGATGAAGGCCGTTGCGGGCTAGAAAGTTAACTCCATTCATGCAGGTGTCAAATAACTTTTTTCTAATTGTTTTTTCTGTTAATTAAAGTAAATTATCACAAATAAAATTATAATTTTTCTGTCAATATGAAAAATTTTTCATGATCTTGAACCGAACTAACCAACAACTCACATACAATTTATATAGATCAACAATAAAAATTCACTATTAAATTTTAATATTTTTTAATGTTCACAAAATTTAGACATGTCTAATTACAAAATTTTTGAAAAGAAAACTTTTTTATTATACAATACAAAGCATTATTAATTTTTATATTCTCAAAATTAAGTCGTGTCTCTGTAAAAAATGTTAAATAAAAAAACGTTTAGAAATGTTGAGGTTAAGAAGAAGAATAAACGTTTTTCTCTAAAAATTATACACTATTAATTTTTTTAAAATCAGACTAGACTAGTTTCTGCCTTTTTTATGGACAGGCTTATCAGTGATTTTCCATTTAAATTGTATTATTATTTGTGTCTTTTAATTGTCAAATTGTCTCTATATGATAAATTTTTCAACAACCTGCGGCTGTAAGAATCAAACCTGAGCTCATCATACATTACAAAAGTAATAATACCAAGTCATGACCGTTTAGCGATCACACCCAAGTATGGCCTCGAATGTAATGCAGCTAAATTGCAGTTTTCTTTCCTATTAGCTTTTCTGTTATTGGATATTATACTCAGAAGTGACAACACTAACAACACAAATATTCTATTTTATAGTAATTAAATGTGCTAAAGTCCCAAAACTTATTTAACAAATTGTGAAAAGCAATCTGATGTAGGCGTGTCCCTATCCGGATTTCATTCCTGCCTAAGGAAATCTTCAGGGGACTTTGTTATTAGAATTTCTAGAGATATTTGTTATGTTAAATCACAAACTCAATGAGAATTTCTTGTCCTCGTCTAGGAGCGATTTTTTTTATTTTTCTAATCTCCTCCGTCTCGATTTCACAATGTTACCAGATTGACGTATGGTTTTTACGTTCAGGGTTGACAACTTTTGCGTTTTAAGTTGAGACATCGCCACTGGGCAAATTTTATAATGTATTTTAGTACAGTGTTATATTACCGTCATATAGACAGTCGCAATTAATTTTTAATTAATATGCATTTGAACATTTTTACCGTGCAACTTTTTAATAAAATCATGTCTTGCCAATTTTTATTTTTATGGTTTTTGTTTAAATTATTAAAATGTTTTCTCTTCCTTTTTTTAATCATTTTTAAACTATACCTTTCCGCGCCAAAATAACTTGATACAATTTCAACAAAAATATAATTTATTTAAAATAAAAATGATTTTTTGTATTTCCAATCTAAAACGAGCTTTCAACCTCTGTATATTTACAAAAATAACGCAAATCAGACATATTAGCTAGGTTGACACTAGTATTTCTAAAGATCTAATCAGAACCCGAAAAGCTAAAGCATCCAGAATAGGCAGGGCTTTAACAAAAAACCTATTAATCATCAAGTTTGTTATATTCTTGTCTCCTTATTAATCAAACACGTGGCTAGGGCATTTTCCTAACAAGCATCATGACGTTACTAAAATTTGAAGACAAAAAATGTTCTATTATATTATAATATTTTTTTAATTCATTTAATAAATTTGATTGGGTCTTTAAGATATTTAATTGTTTTTGAAAAGGATGTTGAAAACTGCCCAAACTATAATTGCTAAACTTTTTTAACTTCGTATATGTGACAAGGGATCCACCCTCCATCGTATATGTAAAATAAAAGCAAAAATCAATATAAATTGATGTAAAGTATTTGATTTCAATTATGCTTACTTTTTTCATAAGTACTATTTACTTTTAGTACTGTGTTATTTAAACGTCATATAGACAGTCACAATTAATTTTTAAATATTCATTTGACATATTTAATTTAGAAAGGTTGAGGTTAAGAAGAAGAATAAACACTATTAATTTTCAAATCAGACTAGACTAGTTCTGCCTTTTTAATGGACAGGCGTCATCAGTAATTTTCCATTTAAATTGTATTATTATTTGTGTCTTATAATTGTCAGATTGTCTGTATATGATAAATTGTTCAACAACCAGCCGGCCGTAATTATGTACTTGTGTTGTTATCGCAAACAGTTTGTATGATAAAAAGGTTTTTGTTTCAAAATTTTATACAGATACATGTACAAATTTTGTGAATATTAAAAATATTTAAATTTTTGATACGCATACAGGTTTGAAGTATTCTAAAAATATGAAGTTTGATATGCATATTGCATATGTGTTGACGACACAACTCTTCAAAATGCACCAAAAATGGTACTTCGGGAAAACAACGATCAAATCTGAAATAGCGCAAATATTGAAAAAAGAAAAATACATGTCCACTTAAACTTAATAAAAATTATACATCCCCATATAAAGTACCCTAAAAATAGTAAATTTTTTTTACTACAACAATAGCAACAAATTGAAATTTTACAAAAACAACGTAACGGAGGATACTTATCCAAAATTTCTTTCCATCGATACCACATTTACTTACACTGAAGGAATTATTCTTCATGATATTAAAGAAACAATTTCATAGAGTTTTTTTTCATACATTCAATGAAAAATTTCATTAAATACAAAAAATCCAATTAATATAAATAAATTTTTCATAAAATATTTTTCATAAAATATTTTTCATAAAATATTTTTCATAAAATTTCAGTTTCATGAAAAAAAATTCATTGGATTTCATAAACTATCTCTTCATTCATAAACTATCTCTTCATAAATTTAAAGAAAATTTTCTTTAGAGCTATGAAATTGTTTCAAATACTTAACATTTTTTTATTTTTTTTTTTTCATAAAATGTCATAACATCAATAATTTTTATTAATTCCGAACTTTATTTTTAAAATCTAATTCTCAGGTGTTCAACATATTTTATAAAGTGCTTTATTAATTCAATGATGTCAACTTCTATGAAATTGTTTCATATTTTATATGAAGCCTTTTATTGACTTAATTCCAATGCACTTTCTCAACAAATTTATGAAGAGTTTCATTATTTTAATGAAACTTTTTAATATTTTAGAACTTTATGTAACTATTTCATAAATTCTATGAACGCTTCATTGTCGGAATGATTCATTAGTTTTATGACGACTTTCATAAACTATAAGAAGGATTTCATAAACATTGCCTTTAATGAAACCTGTTTCATAGATTCTATGAAAATTTTCAATGAACGAATTCCAGGTTCCTTACGAAAAAGTACCAAAACAAAATGCAAAAAACGAAAAAATGAGAATTTTTTACCCCACTTTTTAACGCTTAAACCTTTGAAATTTCACATAAAAAAAAAAACTTGTAGTAAAATTGTCTTTAAACTTTAAGTGGCTTTTCTTCTAAACAACATGTTAAAGCATGTGCGAGACTGTGCAGTTTAAGCTGTAAGAACGATTTTATAATATTTTTTTTTATAGCGGACCAGAAAGTCCCCTACATTGATAGATTTTTGTGCGTTGTAGTAATAAAATACATCATTATTACAATGAATTTTTTTCATTAAATAGTTCCTAAATTTTTTTCATTAAAAAGTCATTGAACTAATGAAATATTTTCATTAAATGAATTATAATGGAAAAAATTATTTTTTTTTCCTTGTTTCCTATTAATTTAGATTTTAATATTTATTTATTAATGAACTATTCTGTTTTTTTTTTTTTGACATCTCCCTGAAGGTGACATGAATCCGCAACGATGGTTGGTGCACCAACGAGTAAATAGTACTACGTTACCGATTGGCCTAAATTACCAAAACTAAATGATGGGCTTATTTAGAATTTTGTATTAAAATAGCTTTTTCCAATAGTTGAAGCGCTTCCTGTTGGAATCTAATAGAACTAAATGTTTGGTATATAAAAAAATATGCAAGTATATTTTAAGGATCAACCAAAAACATTTTATGAAAATTTCATTTACTTAATGAATTCTTCATTAATTTAATGAAAATTATTCATTAAATCAATGAATCCAACTTAATAAAAGACATTCACAAATTGTACGAAGGAAAATTATATCAGTGTAAGTAGAAACATTTTTAAATTTTTGTCAGTTTATTTTTAATAAAAACGACGATTTTTTTTTTTTGGTTTTTTTTTAATGCTAATTGGTCAATAATTCAGAAATCCGGCTACGTTGGAGCGTAAAGATTTCATTCGTCAAAATATTTTTTATTCTCACGTGATTGCTTTGTGCAGTCATGAGCACATGCCACCCGATTTTACCTTTTAAATAAAAGCTCTGTAATATAACGGTAAGCAGAGTTTGCATGGTCGTCGGAATTTCAAAATATAATTTTTAAAAAAAAAACTCATTTCAATGACAAAATTAATTTTTTTCAATAAACCAATTCTGCATTTCTTTACTATGCATATTTTTCAAAGACAAATAATTGGTAATACAATGTAACTATTACTCCAACTATTATATAGATTAAAAATTTCAATAAAGAACTGTCAAAATTTTCAGTATTTGAAAATATTGTTACCAGCAGATTGTCATAAATCTGAATTTCAAAATCAATATTATATTAACTTTCGCCATTATCTCAATATTTCTTCTAAAATTTTGGTTTCGGTTTTTCATAAATTAATGAAAAATAATTTTTTATTATAATATATCGCCCATTCCATGATAGATCGGCCAACATCTGAACGGGGGTCATTTAAATTCCTTAATGTTTTGTACACCTATTCTCTAGGAAGTCTATTAGTCACTACTGTTTTCAGTTTCTGCCAATTTTGTAAACTCGCGTTTAATTGTCGTTTTTCAGTTTTTAAAAAATCGAAAAAAAAAAATAAGAGTAGGAAATTTTGAAGTCATATTTCCTAAAGTAGATGGACTATTTCAATGATGAAAAAGCATACTCAAGCTTCAATTGTATACTTTACGATTTGTAATTTGAAACAAATAACAACTTCGAATTTTTTGGGACCAGAATACGCACTATTTTTAATATTTTTTTCGAAAATAGATTACTACATTTTCCATATTAAAATACATTTTTTTTCACAAGTTTGATATAATTTTTATTAAAAATAAAAATTATGTTTTTTTCGACCTTTAATTGTGCAATGAGGCCATTCTCTATATTTCTATATTAGGATATTGTCCTAACAAACAATCTATAGAGTTTTTATTTTCAAATTTATTAATTGACCACTTTCAGGAATGTGTTGATAGATCTATTTCGGGAGTTTTCTAGGTTCCCATCTACAGAACACGTTTTGAAAGAACTGACAATCCTATGCAAACATCAAACATTCATATAACCTAGTTATCCCACTAAATGAGAACTAACATATGAGCTCGAAGTTAAAGATTATACCATTGATCAAAAATAAATTGAAAACTTGTTTGTTATGTGCAAGGCCCACCTTTGGGGGATATTCAATACACGTTTTTTGTTTTTTGTTTTTTCTGCATTTTATTTTTTGTGTTCTGTCTTTAAACAAAAACAGGGGGAGTAAACTAGACTGTACTTTTTATACAAGTTTGATATAATTTTTATTCAGAATAAAAATTATTATTTAAGTTTTTTTTTTCGAATATTAAAAATCGGTATTTTGTTTTACCAGGAATAAATATATTTGTGTTAATTTTGAAGAAATTTGCTATGAAAACAATAATATTTTTCATATAAACAAAACACCTTTTTTGCTTCTACTGGAAAATTATTAAAATTTCAGTTAGGGCGGTTTACGTCTTAGGTAACGATATAGTGGTATTTATGGTCCAATCTAAACTTGTAGAGCACTACAAGTATATAAAACTAGCACATCATACAAATGTTAAATGTATAAGTGTATAGCTGCATACACACGTGGTCTAAAATAATGAATTGCAGCAAAAAAAAATACTACATAAAATAGGTATATAAGTTTTAAGCTCCTTACTCCCACTTTTAAATACAAATCGTAGAAATTAATAACGAGATATGGCAAATTAAAGATATGATTAACTACTCAGTCAGAAACTTCCAGTGTTACAAAAAATCAAGAACTGGCATACCACTGCTTAAACGAGGAATTGTAAATAATGAACTGGCAGAACACTTGTTTAAGGCGCTTTACCAGCGATTCCAAAAAGCGTTTGTATTTGTATTGTTTTACAATAATTTCGTTGGTTCACAAAAAAAAAACATTGGCAAACAATTGGCAGAAACCAATTTGCCAACGTTGACAAAAAGTGTTTTCCCAGTGCTATTCATACAGAAATAAGCTCAAAAGTCTAACTACTGGTAGAGTAATTATTTTATAAAAATGATGATGATTTGTTTAAAAAAGTTTGCAGTCGGAAGGTTCGATTCCGGTTTCAGGCATACATTTTTTATGATTTTTTTTTTTACTTTTTAATATTTTTTCTTTCTGGAAAAGCTTTTGTAAGACCAACTTTTTTTTTTGTTTTCCCAAAGTAGGCAAGTTGTTTCCAGCAAACAATATGCCAGTGCTGACAAATTTGTGCAGCCAGCTTTTTAAGGTATCAAGTATTATATGTCTCGTTATCTCAGTGGTTAGAGCTGTCAGCTGCCAATCCGGGGGCCAGGGTTCGAATCCTAGCGTGGCCAAAAAATTATAAATAAACATTTTTTAAATTATATTTTGGAAAATCTATTTTTAGACGACCTATTTCATGGTTTTACCAACATTTTGCAAACGTTGAATTTAAATTAATAAATTGATCTGCTTAGATCAGCAAAAAAAATGCTCAATAAGCATTAAAAGAAATATGAAATTTTTTTTAGATTTTTTTTAGATTCTTTTTAATGCGAATAAGAATCTGGCCTTCTGCTATCAGCAATCTACAATGTTTTAGCAATAATATGTAGTAAAAGGTTTTGTTAATTTAAGCAGAGTAGATTGCTATTTTCAAGTAACTCAAATTCAACTTGAATATAACTGAAATCTTGTAAAGTTAACAGTTTTTATTTTCCTGTTCTTATATTATAATTGTTTAACATAAATAATCTGCTAATTTTAGCAGTTTTTTCCTGCAATGTCATTTTAAAAATTTTTTAGTAGATTTTCTGCTATTTTTACATTTAATCTTGTGTCATATATGGAATCTTACATGACCATATCATATATCATTTAATATCATATATAATTATATCTTAAATTGTATTATACATATGGCACCATATATCTTATATCACACAAACAAATATTTTTTATAAGACAGTATATATTATTATATCTTAAATAATATAGCTCACCATATATGATTACATATATTTATATGTGAGAATGCATTATTTTATATGACAACAGATCTATCATATATTATTATGTATAGCATGCTTAATATCGAATTTTATAAAGGTCAATATATAATAATATATCGTCATATATGTTACCACATAAGAAACATAAATTACTATATGGCTATGCATGCACCATATCGCACCGGTTCATCTAAAGGGAGTCAAATCAAAATTTTTCAATTTTCACTTTTTGCAAGAAACCGATATACCGTGGTCATATCTACTCACTGTAAAAATCTTACATCAGTTGTAGCCCTCTTTGTGATATAAGAGTAGCTTCTTTAGAATCAACTTAAGAGACATATTTTGAGTTGTCCCCAAATTTAAGCTCAATGCATATCAGTTTTGTTTCAACTAAAGGGAAATATTTTAAGTTGTGCCTGTGTTTATGCCATATCGGTTTACTGTAATGATGTTCTAAATTTTGTTGTCTCTCTTTAGTTGTTATGGGTAAGTTGATTGTACTGTTTTATTTCGTTTGGTTTCTATATTTATTAAATTATTGTGTTATTTTAATGAACAAATTTCAGATAAAGAATAACAACTCAAAAAACTTGTTATTTTCCGAAAATCACTGAAAAAATTTCAAAAACAACTACCGTTGTGTACTTCTTATTCGCATTTCTTTACAATGATATAATTATTTTTAAATTTTATAGTAAATATTAAAAAAAAAAACTGTTTTTTGCCTCTACTGAAAATTTGTAAATTTTGAGTTGACCCGCTTTAGAGGAACCGGTGCGATATGTATTCACATATTATAAAATATTAAAGATGAAAAAACATAACACTATCAGCCCCCTATCATTCCCCTATTCTTAATAAAATCTGGCCGGGGATTTTTTCACTTTTCCCTTATTCTAAACGAATTTCGAAAATGGGAAACTCTTCCCCCGGAAAAAACGAGGTATTAAGAATGTCAATAAAAAGGAGAATTGTGATAGCATTTGTATGAATTATTCAATTATTCACTTAATATTATTCAATTCTCTCTGACTTATTATTCTTTTCCCCGCCTGTTTAGAATAGGATTGTTTTCTCGAGAAAATAAAATCCGCAGAGGAAAAATCCGAGGGAATATTCATAATCGGGCTGTATATATAAATTTTTTTGATCGATAATCCAAAAAGTATAAATTTAGTGTTTCACTTTTATTTTATAGCCCAAGGGTTTAAGGTAGGACATTCATTAAAATACTTCTTTGCTCTCGGAGAATTAATGGAGGTCATTTTTTGTTTCTTTCAAATCCACTTTTGTTTCATTCTTATAAGAAACTTACAAAAAAAAATACATTTTCATTCTTATAAGAAACTCCCAAAATAAATTTAATAATTAGCCCATATAATGGGGGACACATATTTTAAATTGTTGTTATTCCCTGCTTCAGACCATGTGTGCTTTTAGTACATAAAACAAGTACAATCTTTAAGTGTTAGTGAATAGTATCTGTTATTGTGTAAGTGTCCATAGTAGTGTTAGTAACTACAGCAATTTTTATATCTACAGTAAAACAAAGTTTACTTTGTATATACGTGTTTTATCTTACATTCTTTACAACATTTTATCTATCTTCAGTTCGTTGACATTATGAGATTAAAGAAAAAATTTAAAAAAAATTTTTTTTATTATTTTCATATGTAGTTTTATGTTTGTTTATCTTTATTTCTTTATGCCTGCTACAAAGTCAAACATTTGAAGATTGTTTGTTTAACATGAAAAAAGAAAAAATTATAAAAAAAAAAAAAAATAAAAAAGTTTACTTTATGTTTTCTAGTAAAAGAAAAATAAAAGTCAGAAGTAATGTCGCTTTTTTATTTATTTTTTTTTTTTTTAACAAAAATAAAAGTAAGTCATTGTAAGTTTTTCTTGTTTTGAAGACAAGAAATTATGAATGACAACAAGTTATTATTTTGGGGAAAGACTAATTAGCTACTAAAAGTTTGTGTTTATAAAGCTTTCCGCTCAGCGAAACTTTTTTTTTAAAAACCTCACAGAATTATTAAATTTATGTAAACAAAAAATATAAGAAACATACATAAAATTGGTATATTAAGCCTGTAATTATGCTCTAAAAATCATTGGACATTTTTTGTTTTTGAAAATTTTAAAACATACTTTAAGGCGAAAATATTATCGCCGCTAATGGCTTTAGTATTTAATTTATTGCAGGTATAACGAACAAATATTTGCTCTCGTTGTTTTAATAAGAACAGGTTTTTAAAAGTTTTATATAACTTCACGCCTGAATTCAATACCAAAATTTCAAAACACAGAAATATTTATTAAAATTTAAAAAAAAAGTATAATTTTAGGCTTTACATGCACAAAAAATTTTAATTTAATTCTTTGATTTTATGCCTTCTACTCCTTAAACATATATCTAAACAAAAAAAATACTCCAGCATTTAACTTTCAAACTATTTTCTCCTTTTTATTCACTTGACACTTGTAAGAATGTTTTTGAAATTAAATCATTTTTTGTAAAATGTACTGATAACAATACTCAAAACTTTAAACTTAAAAAAAATCACTCAATCACATAGAAGAATCTCTGCAAACTATACAAAACATGTTAGAAACTAAACGAAAAACTTTATGACATTTGTTTGACAAAAAGTTGTTTAAAAAAGAAAATCAAACTAGAAAAAAAAATTGTGAAAAAGGTTTTTTTTTTTTATTTTACAAAAGTACCAGCAGGTCATGATTTTGACTTTAAAATATAAAACACTCTCAGACAACTCTTTGTCATAGCAATATTTACACACATTCTGCACAAAATTGTTCAAATGATGATGATAAAGTAGCACAATCAGGAATTGAACAACTGGCAGACATTTAAAGAATTGTTTTAAAATAAACTATTTTCAAACCAAAGAATATAAAACAAAAATCTAAAGTTTTAAAACAAAGAATAGAAAAATTGTAATTTAAAAAAAAAAAAGTTTTTTAAACAGGACATTAAGGACATTAAAAAAAAAAACTATTACACTAAAGCCCCGACTTGCGTCGTTAATGGGGACCGGAGAAACGCGACGCAAATCGAAACGACGCAAATCGAATCACCTTTTTCTATATAAATGCACTGAAATCTAATTTATTGGGGAAAATATTCAAAACAAAGCAAAAATTTTTGTATTTTTGATAAAAAACAAGTATGAATACATTTTTATTTATTTCATTTACTTCAACAAATGTTTATAATTATTATAAAGAAATAACAAAACAATAAATTAAGAAAAAAGACCTGTTTCGTCCGCATTCAAAATCTACTTAGCAGAATACCCTCCTTTTTCAATTATGGCTTTCAGCTCAAGCTTAAACTTTTCTGAAGCTACTGAATCTTCACTGGCTGACTCTCCTTTTAATGCCACATTATGTAAATTTTCCCGTGTTTTGAAGCGGTTAAACCAACCGTTGCTGGCTTCGAAATAATCAGAATTTCCGTTACTACTAGATGCAGTATTTTTCTTAAGGTCGGAGTATATAGAAAGAGCTTTTTTTATTACGTCCTTGCTCAGTGGCATTCTTCGCTTATTTTGATCAAGCATCCAAATTGAAAGAAGGGACTCCATCTTAACCAATAAGGGATTTCTTGCTATAGTATCTTGTCTAGATTGGAGTGTTGTGACAATTTCAGCTAATTGATTTATTTTATCACTGTCTCTGTTGCAAATTGTTCTTAGCCTTTTCTCCCGATTTAAAAGTTTTATTATGTCCAATTTTAATTCCAAACTTATTACTTTTCTTTTACTTTGACTCATTTTTTACGTCCTTAAGGTATTTTGGTGAATCACACACTAAATTCTTACCATAACCAGACAGTTGTTCTTAGCACCACTTATATAACAAAGAAAAGGGAATTCCCCTTATTTCACGCAATTTGAAAACTTATTAACTTACAGGTGACGATCAGTGTTGCCAGAAGTTGTAAAAATGCTAAAAGACAGAAAAGATGCTAAATCAGGCACTACAAATGCTAAAAATGGTCATCCGCAATGCTGCAGTAAAAAATTTAACCGTTTTTAGCGACGCAAATCGAAATCAAAACGACGCAAATCGGAAACAAAACGACGCAAATCGGAAACAAAACGACGCAAATCGAAATCAAAACGATGCAAATCGAACCGACGCAATTCGGGGTTAAAACGACGCAACTCGGTCCGACGCAACTTAAAATTGCAACGACGCAAATCGAATTTTTCCAGTTTTTAAAAAGTGACGCAAATCGAAACGACGCAAATCGGGACGACGCAAGTCGGGGCCCTAGTGTATATAGTTTAACCCTTTTACTTTTTAACTAAATTTTTGCAAAGTTCTCGAGTGTAAAATTTATAAAAAGTCATATGTTTTTAATCTTAAAATATAGTATAACATGTGTTTATAAATGGAGACATTTATAATATAAGCTTAGTTGTGCGCCCCGGTAGGCTAGTTGGTAGCGTGCTGGCTTATCAGTGCGGGGGTCGTGGGTTCGATTCCCACCAGAGGCATTGGTCTGTTTTCGCTACAACGCGCCGAAGGCCATAGTAGCTAGTGCTCGGTTAGGGTAATAGGATATAATTTGTAATTGTATGATTATTAATTAATAAAAAAATATATAAGCTTAGTTTCAGTCAAGTTAGAGTCACCCAGTTAAGAAATTCCTACTTCTGCTTGATGGTCCATCTAAATAGTTGCTATTGAAATAAAAATACATTTTCAAAATAATAATAATTTTTTATTTTGTTTTCTTGTGTTATAACAGGGTGACTCTAAACACAAATAATTTACAGAGTGACAAATTAAAAAAAAAAACTTTCTGAGCGTGTAATTTCTTCAAGTATCCACCGATTTAAGAATATTAACAGAGATTATGGAAGATAAGTCCGGTATTCCGATTTGGATATTTAAGAGTCACCCTGTTATGATATAAGCTAACACACTTGACTATTTTAAATATAAAAATCTGTCGGAGAATACTTTTTCTGCATACATAAACGATTTTTTTATATTTACAAGGATTCTATAAGTTAAACTGAGTTTTCGAGTACCCTGTTACAGAATAGGAAAATTATAAATTCAAAATTGCTAAACCTACTATTTAGTTCCTTTTTATATGACTAAAATTAATGTTCAGTTGGAAAAAATACATTTTTAATTTAAATTTCGTCTTTATATGTTCTAACAGGATGGCTCTAAACAATGCAATTTCAAATTTTAAAACATTTTCTAAAATGTATGCAAATATCAAAAAATCGTTTAATATTTTAAGAAAGATTTTTCACATGTAATTGTTTGTTAATCAATATTGTCAGTTTTTAACAACAGGGTGACTCCTAATAATTTTATATGATAGTTCAGCCGACTTTTTTTAAATTAGTTCTTATTGAAAGAAATTAAAATGTTGTTTAGCTCATTTACAAACGCAGTGGTCAAATTTGCGAACGTTTTTCACCCTGTAATTAAACAGGGTGACTTTTTTTGTCAACATTTAGAAAACAACAGCAGCAATATTCTCGGGTGTACGCACTGTTTTTGACTTTTCACGCTTTGGTTTATCGATGAGGATGCCAGTTTCTTTCACTTTTTTTCACAAGATAACGAACATATTCGTTCAGCGGAAGGATAAAACTAATTATCTGTCAAATCAGACATGAGCTAAGTGTTACCATTCACGAAATAAGCACTAGTTGAAAAAGAAAAACGTTAGATGACGGACCCTTTATATCATTAAAGTATAATTTTAATTTCGGCATAAAATGGGCGTGGTCAATCATTGCAAAATGAGCAATATACTCTTCACTTTCAAAATTTTGAACGGGTGAAGTACATCCACATTATGGCCGATTACCGATTATTGGTCAATTGTCTATTTTTCCCCGAAGCCGATTAATCGATCGGGCACTAAAAATAAATAAAAAAGCAAACAGTTCCTATATTTCTTTATAATTTGGATTTTATATGCACGCATAGTCAATAGTGTCCGACCGAACAGTTGGGCCAGAAAATGCATTTGGTCGGTATTCGATATTTTAAATCATTATGGAATAATGGCAAAATGTTTGCTGGGCTGATTAGATTAAATTTTGAGTGTCAAATTTAAAGAAAAGTCCGTAGTTAAGCAATGAATTCACTGTTCAGCCTCTGAAAGTTCGGCCAAATCAATAATAGTTCGTCTGGCGAACTTTTAACTTTATAGCTAAACTTCGGCTTTTTCCTTAAATTTTCGTTCAGATAAATGACTAATCGTCTAATATACTTGAATTGTTTTTCAAAAGAATAGATTCAATTACAACTTAAAAAACTTAATATGACAAAATTCTTTAAGTATTTAAACACAATAAAATTTCACTTTACATCATTGAAAGATCTCTTTCTTAGTTTAAAAAGTATTAATTTTTTTTTAAATTTTATTAAAATACCTTAAAGCAATGCAAATAACTATGGTGCTCCCAAATGGCTTTCATTCGCTAAAGGTCAAGTATCAAAATTAGCTTGAAAATGTGCTTTCAAAATTTAATTTATTTTTCTCGCATTAAAAAAGGGTTCTTTTTATATGCCATTTGTATAGTTGTTGGGGGTTTTTTTTTTGTTTTTTGTATACAAAAGTGAGCCTTATTTATAAGCTTAACCGGAAAATAAGGGATTTATGCACTTAAAATTTATGTTAATAATTGACAATTTGACTTTTTTTTGTTGGTTATAGGCAGCCTTTAAATAGAGTAAATAAAAACCAAAGCAAAGAGTGGAAAGTAAAATAAATTATTTAATGAAATGTAGGCTTTTTAAACCAAAAACCAATAGGGATTTCATTGTTAATACACACAATAGACTCACCATATTCGAAACTCATCACTTGGCTTTTAATTTAAAAATGTTTTTTTTTTTTGCCTTTTAGAATTTTAGCTTAAAATGGATTTTCAAGTGCTTTTTGCTTAAGGCTTGTTATAAATAAAGTAGTTTTTAGATACTACATGAAAATTACTTTAAAGGTTTTAAACCAGTTATTTAATAAAAGCTTATGAGAGAAAAAGGAAAATTGTATTACATATATCTTAAACATATTGGTCGAATTAGAGAGAGCCTTACAATAAAATATGAATTTATACAAGAATTTTTCTTTTGCGTTTTTAAAAATTAAATTGAAGTAAAACAAACATATTAAGAGCGACTGACATGATGTCATTTAATTTCATAATATCACGCTCTGCCTAGTAATCATTAGTAAAAACTTAATATTGTAATTTGTTAAGTTATAACAATGGTTTTTTTTTTTTGAAAGAATAAAGAAAATTGTATACACTCTAATTAATTTCTGTTCAAATTTACCCAACTTATAGTAGGAAACTATACTCCTACTATAAGTTGGGTAAATTTACTCTATGTGTGTAAATGAAAAAAAATACACACAATACGTGTAAGTTGTTCAACAAAAAGTGTGTAAAGTTACTATGCAAGTGCGTAAAAATGTAATTAAATTTAGAAATAAAGGAACAATTTTACTGAATTTTTGAGTAAAAAAACATGCTTTACTTGTAAATATACGGAGAAAATGCGTAAAAATACATTTTTATAAGCGCAAAAACCCCCTAAAAATGCGTATATTTACCTTGCGGTAAGAAAGAAAAACAGCCCAAAAAATGTTTCAAATAAAACAAAAAATTTATTTTTAGCAAGAGTTTTATTAATGTGTTGTATAATAATAAATTTAATAATAAAATATAATAGAATATAAATATTTGTATAAAAGTGGTTGTACATATACAGAGCTTCAAAGATTGAATTCTATTTTAATAAAATCAAATCGGATTTTTTCAAATGGAATGATTTTTTCTTAATCAATCGCAGAGAATTCTTTGGAATTCACTAGTGGGGAATTCAATCAATTTAGCTCATTCGATATTATCAATTATTGAATTCAATCATTGGGAATTCAATCGTTGGAAAGTCAATCGTTGGGAATTCAATCATTGCGAATTCAATTACTGGGAATTCAATCTATTTTTTTACTCATTCAATTTACAATTTGGGAATTGCCGAAATCGGCGAAACTGAAAAACATCGCCAGAATTGAAAAATAATCGCTAAAATTTAAAAAATATCGTTAAAATGAAAAAAATCCCCAAAAATTTAAAACAATCTGCAAAATTGAAAAAATCGAAACAATCCACAAAATTTAAAAAAATTGAAAAATCAACTAAATTAAAAAAATAGCCAAAAATAAAAAATATCGTCAAAAATGAGAAAAATTGCTAAAAGTGAAAACATCGCCAAAATGAAAAAAACTTCAAAATTTAAAAACATCAAAAGTAAAAAAAAAACGCGAAAATTAAAAAAAAATCACCATAATTGATAAAAAAAAAAATAGCTTAAATTGGAAAAGGATGTCCGTGCCATTTATTTGTTTCTGTTAGTTTTTGAAACATAGGCGATGTTTCAAATAAATACTCTTTTTTATCTGCGCTGCTTAGTTTTCGAGAAAAACGCGATTTACAAATCTTGAACAATGGTGCAACCATTTTTCCTCCAGCTCCATTAGTTTTCGAAATATGTACGCATGAATCGACTAAATAATTACCGTCCATAACTCAATAAAAAAAGAGCTACTGGAAAAATGTTTGCACCGGTGTTTAAAACTCAACCCCAATACCGGTCCTAAATTTTGACTTGATTGGCTAGGTTCTTAGATCGGGTTTTTCTCGAAAACAAAGCATCGGCAAGCAAAAAGAGAATTTATTTGGAACATTGCCTGTGTTTCAAAAACTAATAGAGATAAATATACATTTACAACTATTTTAAATTTCTCCTCAATATTTATCGTTTTTCAATTTAATCTTTCTTTCCAATTTGAACATTTTTTAATTTTTGGCGATTTTTTTTTGCATTTTTTTATTTTTAATTTTGAAATTTTCTGCATTTTTAGCTATTTTGCCGACTTTTCTTATTTTAGGAATGTTTCTTATTTTTGGCGGATTTTTTAAATTTTAGCGATTTTATTTTTTGCGATTTTCTTTAAATTTTAGCGTTTTTTTCAAATTTTGAGATTTTTTTTAATTTTTTTTTTTTTTAAGATTTTTAAATTTTAACGATTTTTTTTGGGCAATTTTTTTCAGTTTTGGCAATTTTTTTCAATATTGGCGATATTTTTAAATCGATTGAGTAAAAACCGACTGAATAAATCGAATGAAGAATTTAATTCTTTAAAGCTCTGTACATATTATTATATTATATTTTGAAAATATTTTTCCACAATTAGGCTGCTAACACTTGGAAATAAATGTTTTTGGTACATTAGGAAGTTTTTTAATTCACTATCACAAATATTACATTTACAAATTCTTTTTTCATTAAAATTCTCAATAAATTAAATTTTTTAGGTTTTTTAGCTTTTTTAATTTGTTTTATTTTTTTCAATTTAAAAATGTCAAAATATTTATTACTATTATAAGTTCGTATATTTACAAACTTTGTGCGTAAAAATTTTATTTAACAAAATAATACTACTTTTAGGCATAATGTGTTTAATTGTAAACACATAATTGGTAAAAATACTGTAAGTGTGTATTATTGTATATTAAAGTGTGCTCAAAATAGTTTTACGCATTTTGATGTATAAATTTACCGAATTTGGGTAATAATACATGAAAATTTACTCGTTTTATAGTAGTAAATTTACAATCATTTTTTAGAGTGTATATTAAAAACAGCAGACATTGTGGTATTTTAAAACATAATTTCACGCTATACCTAGTGATCATCAGTAGAATTTCAATACCATGAATTCTATTGTTATTAGAAATAGTAAAGAAAATTATATACATTCCTTTATTCAATATCATGATTTCACGCTATCCCTAGTGATCATCAGTAGAATTTGAATATCATAATTTGTTTAATTATTAGAAGAGTAAAGATAATTTAATATACTATGAGCTACAGACTTTAGTGGTATTCTAAATCATGATTTTTTACCACGTCTTTCACAATTACCATATATTTGTTTGTTTAGTTAAAAACCCGACTTTAAGAAAAAAGAATGTTGTATTTATTAAGAGCTATATGCATTGCGGAATTCCATATTATGTTTTCATGCTCTACCAGTGACCTTAATGCCAGTAATTTCAAGCAATATTTACCTACCTGTGCTTAGATACCTACCCGATTTTGTTCGTATATACGGGTAGATATCTAAGCACCGGTAGGTATCTATTGCTTGAAATTACGGGCATAAGTAGAATTTCAATATCGTTCTTTGTTTAGTTATTAGAAATAGTAAGTACATAATCATTTTCATTATTAAAATAAATGCATGATAACTCTTCTATTACGTTTGGAAATCAAAAGTGAAAGGCAGCTGATCCTTTTTAAAAGAAGAGATGAAAAAATTGTTATTTCTATAAAGTAATTAGAATTTCTTTTTCTTGAGTTAAGTTGAAATCAAATTACTGCAAATAAATATACTGAAGACCTCAACTTAGATCATAGTAGAGTTTTCATCGACCACGCCCACTTCTACGCCTACTTTGGAAAAAAAAATTTAAATTAAAATTTTTATCACCTTTTTCAACTTTTTTCCTTTTTTTTCCGAATACAAACTTCAAAGACAGTATTAACGGATTTCTTTGTAATTACTCACATATATTCTACGTTTCCCGAGGAAGGCCTCAGTAAAAGTTTAATTACCATATCCCACTTCAATACCGACTTTTGATCAAAAACGTCAAAATCAAAAACATTGTGTATCCTAATGCTTTACCATAAATTCGGCACACATTCGATTGAAAAACAAAAACTAAAACCTTATTTCATAAATTTCAAATGGAATCTTTAATTTCAAGTTTAACATTAAAATCCTAACTGAAAAAAATCACAGTTGACCCGGGAAACACCCGGCACTTCAGCTAGTATTAAATATATTAAAAGCTTCAGACATTGTGGTATTCCATTATGATTTCACACTATACCAAGTAGAATATTTTGTTTAGAATATTATTTGTTTAGTTAAAATAATGCTCTCTTTGAGAAGAATAAAGAAAATTTTCTTTATTAAGAGCTACTGACTTTGTGTTATTCAAAATTATGATTTCACGCTCTCAACAGTGATCCTCAGTAGAATTTCAATATCATTATTTTAACTAATCAAATAATGATACTAAGGTTCTACTAATGATTACTACACTTAGTATACTATGTAGGTAAATACCACTGCAATTGTAGTTGAAAACAAACGAAATTTAACTTAAAGAAAGGACGACTTACATTACAGTAAATTCAACTAACATTGTCATTTGTTTTTTAATGTTCAAAAAATGACTAACAATTGTAGTAAAAATTAACCACATGGTAGTAAAAAATAAACAAACAATTATTTTTTTTTATTTTTTTAAATAACAAAAAACAACTGTAAAATCATAAAACAGTCATTTGATGTGAGTTGTTTTTTAAATGAACTACAAGGTTAGTAAATATTTAAATTTGTTCTACAAATGACTGACATTTACATTAAAAATAAAGAAACTGTATTACAACCCAAACAACTACATATTTTTAAAGCAGAAGTTCCCTGAGTGTACGTTTAGTGTGAAATTATGATATATAATACCACAATGTTTGTAGATCTTAATAAACTTAATTCTCTTTACTCCTTCTAAAAACCCTGATTCAGCTACAAATAGATAATTCGGTTCTAAAGTCAAAATCAAAATGTTACAAATAAAGTGATAAACTTACTAATTCACTCTTTGTAAAAAAAAAAAAAATTACTAAAAAAAATAGTATATAAACAAAGATACAAACTTTAAAACTCAGCAAAATGTTGGCAAAAATAAAAGAACGTAATATAAAAAATTCTAAAATAAAGTTAAATAAAACATCTGCTGACTTCCTACATTTCGTTTGTAAAGAACATTTCTTTTGTAAATAACAAAAGGGAAACGTTACTGTTGCTTGTTACTAAGGGAACATTTATTTATGTGAGCGTTGTGCAGTAATGGTTGGCGTAGAAGGTTTAGGGTTCGATGCTCAGCTACGGCAACATCAAAATTATAAAATTTGTATGTATGAGTTTTCTATCACACATTCCAGAAAGCTTCAACAACTCCTCATCAGTTGACGCGCAATAACTGTTCTAAGACTAATGAGTGGTATTTTTTTATTGGCGGTCACACCCCTTTTAAAGTGGGCGGGTCTTCAAAGTCGCAAAGGTTTTGTACCTTTACGGCAAAGGTCATTGATAAATAACAATTACGGGTTTTTAGTCGGTTATAGTTTTTAATTTGAATCGAATAAATCGGTTGCTACAATCACAAGTTACGATTTTTAGGGTAGAAAACCGAACATAACATCGGTTACGGATTTCTCAGCGGTTTAAATTTATTTTTTATTTCGGGTATTAGTTTGGTTACAGTTTTTAATTATAATTGGTTTTTTATCTGAACTTGACGAATTTCTGGATTTTGTCATTTATTTAGGCGATTTTTACCGATTGAAATTTTATTTAAATAGATCTTAAGTTTCTGTTTAATCTAATTAAGGATTTTTTTTTTATTTTTTTAAATTTGTTCATATATTTGGTAAACAAGTGTCTTCCTATTATTGCTTTTTTTGCAAATTCATATGCCTACTATTACATTTTTATGCACAATATAAACCTATATTAATGGTCATAAGTTGATGCCTATTCCCAAAAAAAGTATTTGCCAATAAATTGGGTAAAATTATTTTAGTCAAGATTTTTGTATAGATTACATTAAAATAATTTGTCATTACATTGGATAGTTTAAGCCAAGTTTTTGTATAAATTACATAAGCTTTTGAAGTTATCAGCCAAAAACTTAATAAACTTACAATAGTTTTATTTTTAGAAAAGTAAAAACTTATCCGACTTACACAAAAAACTATATTGAAGCTATTTTACCAAAAACTTGGTAAACTTACACAAAACTTTATGTGAAAATAAAAAAATATGTTATTTATATAGAAGAACTAGGATGTAGCTTATCTACCTAATTTATTGGAAATAATTTTTTCGGTGTGTTAATTGACGATATTTTTTAACTTGAGTTAAGCCTGCCAAACGATTTCTTCATTATACAGAAGTTAGAAGGGTTTTTTACTCAAGTTGTAAAAAAATCTAGTCAGTTACGAAGTGCCAACTTATGACGTTCGCTATGAAAGTTTATTTATAACAAAAAGGCTAACACATGCGTGTATTTTATTAAATATTTTTTGCCAAGTTAGCACTAACAAGTTTCCTCTATTTTAGTTTTCTCATACTTTTTGTAACACCACCCCACAACAACAAAAAGGCAAGTTTTTTTCTAATTTTGTATATGAAACAAAAACAAAACGAAAAAGCATTTCCTAAATGGAATTTTTTGAAAGAAAATATTAAATGGAACCAACAATTATCTTTCGTAAAATAACGAAAATATAAGAATTTTATTATTGTATCCAGATTTTCTGGCTTTAATAACATAATTAACATAAGCAATTTATGATTTTAAAATTCTACAGAAGACTGCTTGGGAGAGCATGAATTTTAATTATACCACAATATTAACTTTAAAATACTACTGAAGATTGCTTGGGAGAGCGTGAAATGATGATATTAAATAGCACAATATCTAGACGCTAGAGCTCGTATTAAAAACGTGTTTTACTCTTTTTGGAAAATTAATCAATTTGTTGAATGTTTCGTTTTATCAGAAGAAAATCAGGGTTTCAACTTAAAATAGATTGTTCTTTTGCCAAATTTTCAATGCAAAAGATTTCAAAAAACCTTAAAATTTTCAAAAATAAGTAAAATATTTTTTTTATTATTTTAAATTCTATCTGTGTAAGCCCAATCGCTTACATTATGTATATTTCTCATGCCATTTAAATGTGTTTGTTAAAATTACTGTTTTTTCCTCAAAGTATGCTATAAAATGTGTTTCTTTTTTTAACATTGTAGTAACAGTTTGCTTCATTAAAGTTTTTACTTTCTCTTTGTTTGTTTTTACTTGTCTTTTTAGTCATATGCTAAAAGAAAATTTACAATTTTTTTTTTTTGCAAAAAAATACATTTTATGAAGGCATTATTGTTTTTTTTTTTTTTTGCTGTGTTGGTAAAATTGCTATAAATGATACTTATTATTGTTGATAGTAAGAAAAACTATTAAATAAAACTTTATTTAAAAGTTTATTTAAAGGGTTTTGTTAGGCGTCACTACATTGCTAGGTCTGTCAAAAAAACAGAGTAGTATTTGGAAGATGACAAAGCCAATTGTGACAATTTTTTGTTGTTGTTTTTGTTTTTTCTTTGATATTTTAAATTTTGAATCTCGCTCCTAGACGAGGACAAGAAATTCTCATTGAGTTTGTGATTTAACATAACAAATATCTCTAGAAATTCTAATAACAAGTCCCCTGAAGATTTCCTTAGGCAGGAATGAAATCCGGATAGGGACACGCCTACATCAGATTGCTTTTCACAATTTGTTAAATAAGTTTTGGGACTTTAGCACATTTAATTACTATAAATGCAATTAATGTTTATCCCGATGAAAATAAATTTAAATAAGTCATAAATTTCAATTTAAATTTAAATGACGAAACAAAAAAAAAAACAATTTAATCTCAGTAAATAAATGATAAAAAGGGGTGTAAGTTTATTTAACTAGTTAAGAATAAATAAATGGTAGGGAAAATTGCTATGGAAAGTAAATAACATGAGAAAAGTAATAACTTCAATGTCAGTTAAATAAAAAAATAATGTTTCGATGCAAACGTTTGAACTAATGTTGTCTAAATTTAATTGGCATGTTGGCTGGCTACCAGCAATCTTATATTTTTTGCATGTGAGTACAAATTCAAAAGCAAAAAAACACAGCCAGATAATGACGTAGAAAAAAATGTCAGAAAAAAACTAACACTACAAAAGACATATATTTGAAATTCAGTAATATGCCCTAGGGTTACCGGTCAGGGGATATGTCCCTAAGGGTGAATTAGGTAATTTGTGTGCTTTTTGGTACCCTACAAAAACAGAATAAATTAAAGAAAACTTTCAGCGCTATAGCTTTAAAGCACTCTGAAATATATTTAAATATTCACCAAACCCCAAACTAAAACAATATATATATTCCCGTCGTTCCTATAAGGAGCATAGGGCCTCAACAAACTTCTTCCATTCCAATCTGTCCATCGCAATATTTTTTACTTCGCTCCAGCTTTTGCGCATTCTTCCTGATTCGATGTCAATTTAATTTGTCTTCTCCATGTGTGAGCTGGTCGACCTATTCTGCGGCTTCCCTGGGGGTTCCACTCATTTCTGGCAATATCGGTGGGCGGCTTGCGGAGTGTGTGGCCGATCAAGTTCCACTTTCTTCTCTGTATTTCTACATCCATTGGTATTTGGTGTGTTGCACGCTACAGATTATCGTTTGATATGTTTCGTGGCCAGAAGATTCTTAGAATTCTTCGAAGACATTTGTTGACGAAAACTTGAAGAGATTTAATGTCTCGAGAGGCAGCATTCCAAGTTTCACAACCATATAACAATGTTGATTTGACATTGGAATTAAATATTTTAATTTTAACACGACGTGATATTGAGGATGATTTCCACACCTTAGTGAGCTGACCAAATGATTGTGTGGCTTTTTTTATTCGGCTAGATATGTCAGCACTAGATCCACCTTTTTGATTTATAATAGCTCCAAAGTAGCAGAAACTTTCAACTTCTTCCAAGGTTTCATTATTAATGAGAAAGGGGTTTATGTTTTCGGAATTAATCCGCATAACCTTGGTCTTTTTTATATTGATCTTAAGCCCAGCCTTTGCTGATATGTCGGTAAGCCGCTTCAACTTCGTAGCCATATAACTATGAGAAAGAAGGCATATGTCATCTGCATATTCAAGGTCTTCTAATCTTTCATGCAGCCCCCATGCGTTGCCTCGATTATCCACTATTGCATGGTGCATCACGCTGTCTAACACTATGTTGAAGAGTAGTGGGGACATAACATAATATTAATTATATTTTCTATCAAAATAATTGATACCATTATTTCAAGAAAATATTGTAAATAAATCATAACAAATAATTGTTTCCCAATTATTGACAAAATAAAAGTTATATGGACTATTTTTACCTTTGTGAAGCATTATATTTATTTACAATTTCAAAACAATAATAATATCTTAAGAATTTTGATAATATATATTTTTTTTTTTTAATTTAAATGATAAAAACCCATAGCTAACAAATATTAATTTGTAAGTAAGTTATTTTACGCTTTTTAATAAAACAATTTTTATTAATTTAAAACAAATTTACTTTATGTAATTTCTATGGAGCAGGATCCCGGGAAATTTAAAAATATGTCCCGATAACCAAAAAAAAAAAAAAAAAATGCGGGAAAAAGAAAACCCTACATTTGTGCTATATCGACATGTTATATTTGATAGATTAAAACATAAACGACTTGCTTGCACAAAATGTCTTTAATTTTCAGCTTACAAAAAATCAAAAATAAGTACACTCACAGGAACTTTTCCATAAAAGTTCAACAGTTATTTAAATTGTTGGTGCGTAAAGTTGCTTCAATTAAATATGTTGTTAAATTACCAAAGAAATATATTTTTAACTTTTCTGTCTGTTATTCAAACAAAAAAAAACGGACTTTAGTTAGTCTCTTTACAGGAAAACGGACTTTCGGTATTAGTTAAAATATTCAGTTAAAATTTTCTATTTAAAACAAAAAGTTGTTATATTATATTGGGTATTGGAATAAACGAAAAAAATCTATTGTTTTTGTCCTTTTTTAACTGATTTTCAATAATTTAATGTGTATATTCAGTACACTCAGGGAACTTCTGCTGTAAATATTTTTAGTTGTTTGAGTTGTATTGCAGTATATTTATTTTTAAAAGAAAAAACAGTCATTTGTAGGAGAAATTTTAGTTTTGTAGTTCATTTAAAATAACAAACCACATCAAATTACTGTATCATTTTATATTCATTTTGTTTTTTTATTTAAAAAATAAAACAAAAAATGTTTGTTTATTTTTTACTACATATGTATGTGGTTCATTTTTACTACAATTGTGGCTCATTTTTTGAAGAGTAAAAAAACAAATGACAATATTAGTTGAATTTACTGAAATGTAAGTCGTCCTTTCTTCAAGTGAAATTTTATTTATTTTTAGCTACATTTGCAGTGGTCTTTACCTACATAGTATACAGTGTACTCGCGATAATGTGAACACTGCATTACGTGAACACCGCTTAATGTGAACACATTTTATTTTAGATTGACTACTCTAAAAGGTGAACAAAGTACAAAAGCCCTATTTTAACTGTTTCACTGCATTAAGGACAGAAGATACATAGAAACTATTTTAGTTGCTATTTTTACTTATTGGTGAAAGGTTGTTTTTTCGTATTTACATATGTAGTATTTTTACATAAAGGACCCTGGCGTCGTATTTAACTGGACACTGTAATCTCAGATACCATCTGCACAGGAAGGGTCAATCGGACACGGATATGTGCAGGTTTTGTGAGATGGTGTCTGAGACCTCGGAGCATGTTCTCTGCGAATGTCCCAGGCTTTGTGATAGGAGACTTAGCTTTCTAGGTGATCGCTTCATTTCGCCTTCCGACATCGCGAACATTCTGCCTAATAGGATAATTGGCTTTATAGGTAGCTTGAATCTGTAGGTAACTTTAGGCAGCACAAAAGACCTACATTGGTCGCGGTGCATAGTGCCTTCTGATCTAATCTAATACTCTAATCTACATAAATCTTCATACAAATGTATGTAAATAATTTTCTTAATAAATCATTTACTTCTTTTATTCTAATAAAATGTCAATTATTATTTTAATACGTATAATTAGTCTAAACTTATGGCATTATTGATACATTTTGCCTTAAATTTTTGGCATTTGGAAAGGTGAACAGCTCACAAACGTCAACACTCCCGGTTTTAATTAGTTCACATTATCGCGAGTGCACTGTACTAAGTAAAGACTATAGTTTTCACGGAAAAAAATATTGTGAGTGTAATTATGTATGTACATACTATAATGCAAAAAATAATGAGTATAACAATAGATTTACAAAACATGTTTAGATCATTACTTTATATTTAAAATAATGAAAAATATAAGAACTTATTGGTAAGGCATTATTTTTTATATTGAAATAATGGGAAAATTAACTAGTTATTAGTATGTTTATATATATTTTTTAAAGTAAGGCAGAGTAAGCAAATATATTGATAGGTCATTATCGTATCTGCACTGGGCTATTAATGTATAACCCGATTTTGAGATCAACTTGCATAAGATTAAATATGTATCTATATCGTATGGGCTATAATTTTATATATGCGATATAATTTTTTTTCATCGGGTATATTTGTAAAAAATGTATTGTGCAGGATTTAAAGTTTAAAATACAAATTATGGAACCAGCAGTCTATAGACTGCTTTAAAACTACATCAATAAAATTTTTTAAATTTAAGCAGAATTTTAATTCAAAACTTAAACTAAATTTAAATTTTTTATTTTTTTTTTTTCTAAGCAATACTAATGCGTATCTTACAAATTGAACTACTTTCATGACTTATTTTTTATTTTCATATTATAAAGAAATTTATTTCCATTTACTTGTTTAATATTCTTTAACTTTTCTTTTTTATCAAGTTTTTATTGTTGTTTTTTGTTTTCATTTTATTGCGCCTTTTTTATTAAAATGTTTATATAATTTATTTTAAGAGTGTTTTTTTTTCAATTGTTATATTTCTAACAATTGCTGTTTTAATTTTTTATGATATAATAGGTCTTTTTTAAAACTTTTTTACTACTTTTTTTAACATTTTTTCTATCATCTATTCTCAACATATTTTACGGTTGTTATCTGAACAAAGAAGTATAATTTCAATATGAAATAAAAAAAATTGTTTTTTAAACAAGTGGAACGAATTTATTAGAAAAAAATAAGTATAAAAACAAAACACTTAAAGAAGTTTAAAACAAAAAGTGATATGAAATTAAAACAGAAAGTATTTAAATTGGTTAAAAAAAAAATCAGAATTAAGAAAAACAAACAAGATTGTTAATAAATACAAAATAAATTCAAATTATTATAGTGTAGCACTTATTTCCACTACATAGTAGGTACCACATGGCGTATGATGAATATTTATTTCATTATAACTTAAATATAACGTATACGTCTTATTTTGAAATTACCATGTGCGCTAAAGTTTCAACTGTGTTTTTAACTTAACATTTTATTAAATTTTTACATAAATTCTGATTTATTTCATAAATTCTCATTCAGCTTTAAACAAGATAACTTGATATCTAAAATTGTTTCTCTTAGCACCTTTTGATTAAGTTCATTATAAAAAAAAATGCTCACATCAGCATTTTATTTTTCCTTAATTTTATTTAAGCATGACTACATTTTTACAAGGTTCATGTAATATGTTGAGTATGTGTAGTAAATTGTTATAAGCTTTCAATAATGCATGAAAAGAGTTTTGTTTTTGTGTTTTTTATTTTAACCTTACAATCGATTAAACATAAAATATGGTGCGAAATATGCAGGGATGGGAAAATCAAGGAACTTAAATGCTAAAATCTAAAAAACAAAAAGCGTGCATTATAAACAGCTCTTTGCTTTCTAAAAGAATTTAAAATTAAGTTTGATAATATTTTTATTACAAATAAAATTATGTTTTTTCGACCTTTAATTGGGCAATGAAAATGAAAATTATTTAATTATTTATCTTTAAAATTATATTTCACTTTAATTGGGGATTTCAGAAGTTACTAAAAATGGACTTCATCGGGGGAAAAAAATATACAGTTGTTTTTCGATTTAACTGATTTAATTGAAAAATTCGTTAAACCGAGTACTACACAGGTCAACAGCAAAAAAAGGCTTGACTAACCACTATATAGATTTGATGCATCATGGCTGCCTAAGTACAAAAATGGTAAAATTTTTCAATTCTATGGATAATTTTTTTTTAAAAAAATTTTTTTTTAAAATTGACAATATTTTGAGCCATTTCTCCACTTATGTTGTCATAACTCAAAAACAACTAGTCCGATTTTGTCAAATTAAATTTACAAAAATTAAGGTTTACAATATCTTTAAAGAACTGTACAAATTTTTTTAATGCGATCAATAGTTTCAAAGTTATGAAACAAATTGTTAGCAAAAAAAAAAAAAAATGCTAAAAAAAAAAAAAATTTTGAAAAACAAAAATCTGGAAAAAATCGAAAACTGCAAAAAATATTACTTTTTATTTTTTTGTAGTAAAGCTACATATCATGCGAATTAAACTAGATATGGATCATAAAAATCGATGCATGCTTTACATTTTTATTTACAATTAATTGAAGGTATCGCATATTTACAAGCACTGTAGAAAATTGTACCTACATAATGAAAATGCAGAACATAAAAACTCAGGTGCATTTTACGACACGCATTTTGGCAAAACCCCTTTGGGAAAAACCTCTATGACATTTTTATGATTCTAATAATTAAAAAAAAATAAGTAATAAACAAAAGATTGTTTAATTTTTACGATTGCGGTAGGATAGTAATAAAACGCTCATAAATGTGCGTGTACGCTGAAGTGCTCTTATTTTCCGTTAGCTACCTGTAACGGATAATTTTTTTTTTTTCATAAAAGTCCTTAATGTTTTTTAGGATTCTTGGGAATAATAAAAAATTTGCAGCACACACAAACTGTATCCACACAAAGGGTTATCCCAAATTATAGTATCAGTATTTATAAGATCTCCTTGACCCTTTTTATTTCATTCAAGAAGTGTTTGCGATAACGCAAACATTATTTAATACCTACACAAAAATTAGAGTCATACAGCTTAGAAGTTAAAAACAATTTTCAAATATTAATAAAAATGAGCCAGAAAGCCAGAACATTTTCATGTAAAAACGATCCAGATTTATTTTGTTATGTGTGCGGCCAATATATCACCGGGAAAAAACGGAAGTGGTTCTTAACTTCATTGCAAAAGTCATATCAAGATTGCTATAATATCTATCCGCACAATTTGAACCAGCATTGGACACCGAGTACTATATGCATTCCATGTCGATTGAATTTATCTATGAAGTCTTCTAACGTAAAGTAAGTATAAATTAATAGATTTGGAATATTTTATAATTACAATATTTCTTAATTAAAATTTGAATTCTTCATATTCCTGATTTCAATTTTTTTTTTTCATTTTACAGACGACACTTTGAAATTTTGAAGCCTATGCTATGGAGAGAAACAGCGAACCACGCATCCGAGTGTTATTTTTGTTTAAGTACAAAAAGCATATTTGATGGCCCACAAATTCGCAAATTGGTGAACGATACTGAATTTGGCAGTTCAATGTCAGAAATTGAGAAGAATGCATGGGATTCGTTTGTATGGGTTATTCAAAATTTCTTAGGAAATAACAAGGGTGATGATTACGTTGCGCACGTTGAAGAGATGTTAACTCACTTCCAGAATCTTGGATGCAACATGAGCATCAAATTACACTACCTGCACAGTCACTTAGATCGTTTTCCTGAAAATCTAGGAGACTTGAGTGAAGAACAGGGCGAACGATTCCACCAAGATATCCGGACAATGGAGGAACGATACCAGGGTCGCTGGGATGCACACATGATGGCTGATTTTTGCTGGAGTATTCAGAGTAACACTTCGTTATTCAACAATAGTAGAAAATCGACTAAAAGAAAATTTCAGAGTTTGTAGTTTATAATACATATTTATTTATTTATTTTCTTGTTTTATTTATTATAATAAATGTGAATAATAAAATATAAATTTTCTACTATTTAATTTATTTATTTATTTACATTTAAGCTCATCCAACACAAATGTCTTTCCGAAGAATAGAATCAGTATATTCTAGGTAGGGTTTTGCCAAAAAATACACGAATGTTACTATGTAATGCATTTTTGATGTGAAAATTTGTACATAGCATGGGGAAAATGTTTTCAAAATTCAATCAATCGAAAGAAGAACATTAACTACTCAATTTTATGTATATCAGACAAAAAACTAAAATTTGGTGAAAATGAGCGAATTCACTTAATTGTGAATAAATTCGAAAAAAATCAATCCATTTTTATGATCGATATCTCATTTTGTTCCTATTACATGTGGCTTTGCGATAAAGCAATAAATCTGAACGATTTTTGCCGTTTTCGATTTTTTATGATTTTTTTTAACCAAAAAAATTTGCTATTTTCACGTAAAAAAAATATTTTTTCCCTCAATTTTTTATTATAACTCCAAAACTACTGAGCCGATTGAAACGCAATATATTAACGGATTAAAGGCTATGTAAATTTCAGTTTTTCTAAATTTATTTGAATAATATCGGACTAATTTTTTTTTAGTTATCATTAATTATGTGGAGACACGTCTAAAAAAATTTATAATTTTAATTAAAAATTTTTTAAAAAAAAACCTCTCCATAGAATTTCAAAATTGAACCATATTTGTACTACTGCACTCACAAGATTTTTTCCATAAAAAATCAACAGTTATTTAAAAGTTTATTCGGTAAAGTTGTTTCAATGGAATATACAGTTAAATTACCAAAGAAATGTATTTTTTTAACGTTCTGTCTGTTATTCAACAAAAAAATAAACAAAAAAACGGACTTTCCGTAATAGTTAAAATATTCAGTTAAAATTTTCTTTAAAAAAAAAAAAGTTGTTATATTATATTGAGTATGGAAATAAACGAAAACAATCTATTGTTTTTATGGATTTTGTCAATTAATTTTTCAACAGTTGAAAATAAACTAAAAAATACAATTGTTTTAAACGAAAAGTAAGTAGTCCTGTTTTTAACTGATTTTCAGTTAATTTAATGTGTATATTCAGTAGTCTTTACGGAAAAAATATTGTGAGTGTGGGACCACAATACATCAAAATTGTATAGTGGTTTTCAAAGCCCCTAAAATTTTTTCAAAATTGTTGCCTTGTGCTATTTATGACAAAGTTTGTTTAAACAAAAACTATGGAAATAACAACTCTAAAATTTTTTGGTGAATGCCTTTATTATTATTTTAATTATAAACAGAGTAATAAATAAAATAAATGCAATTCATATGAATTTGTATTGAGATCTTGCATCAGAATCGTGTTAACAAAGAATAACTAAACAAAAAGTTCTTTTTTAATCTAACAAAAAAATAATTTTTCAAGCTTATTTTTGTTGAGAACTACTACTAATACAAATCTATTTTAAATGGTTTCAACGGAAAAAATTTTTAATTTTTGTTTGTACATATTTAATTTTTCTTTTAATAACAATCTTTTTCTGCTTCCCATGTTTTCTAATGTTTACACCACAAACGATCGTACAAGAATGCTAAAAACTCCAAAAGTAAACACAGAAAACGCAGCCAGAACATCGTTGGGGAATCCCCTTTCTCTATATGTCTATTGCTTTTGCATATTGTTTACGGAAATCTTTGTATTTGCATCTCATTCTATACTTAAGACTCTAATTTTGTATTTGTTCGTTATATCGAGTACAAAATTACGGTACAAAGTTAAATCCCGAATTCGTTAAGCCGATGGTTCGTTAAATCGGAAAACTACTGTACCTTAATTCTCTTTCAAACTAATTGCAAAATTGTGGGCTTTCTCTTTTGATTTAATTGTAAATTTTAAATAAAAAGTACCGAAATCTATTAAATACAAATAGAGCCAAAATAAATTTTAAATAAATAATGGTAAATTGATTTTAAACAAAAAAGTACCAAAATTCTTTTTCAACAAAAAATAACGAAATTTTTTTTAAACAAAACCAGTAAATTTTGATTCCACAAAAAGTATCTAAATCTATTTTTAAATAAGTACCAAAATTTTTTTAAAACAAATATAGTATAAAAACACTATTTTGAGTTAATCCTGATTTTTTTTTAAAACAAAAGGTCTGCACTAACATTGTAAATTTTTAATAAAACAAAAAGTATGAAAATCTACTTAGCTCATAAAAAAAAGACGAACAGTGACAAAAAGGACAGAATTCTTCAAGATTTAATTGTATATTTTTCAAATTAACATAAAGTAGCAAAATTCATATAGAGCAAACAAGCAAATACATTTATTTAAAATAAAAAGGGACGAAAAATCAGTTTTGATTTGATAAATAGTACCAAAATCTATTCAAATTGAAGAAAGTATCAAATTTAGTTGAAATTTCGTTAATCGTAAATATTCGTATCAAAAAGTACCAATATCAATTTAAATAAAAAGCACCGCATTCAGTTTTAAAACCAAAAAGTACCAAAAGGTTTAGAACAAAACAAACTGAAAATTTTTTACAAGTACAAAATGTTTTACAATCCATTTTAAAAGTACCAAGTAGCTAATTTTTTTAAATATGTTTTTAAAACAGTGCTCTAACAGCGAAAAATGTGTTTTTTCAAATCATTATATGGCACCCTGGAATTAGAAATTTAGAAAAGACGTCAACTTTTATTATGGTTTTTAATGCATTGCTATATCACCTTTTTATCAAAAGTTATAGGATCTTCAAAATTGGGGTGCCTTTAAAGACTCGTTGGTCAAAAATGGTTTAACTAAAAAATAATCAATATCAGAAAAAGTACTAATAAAAAGGAAGGGTTTTTTTATATGAAAAAAGTACCAGAATAAACATATTTAAAACAAAAAAGTTTTAAAATTAATTTAAAAAGAAGTATCAAAACTATATTTTGTAGATAATTGTGACTAATCGTACTTAAAAGTACCAACATCGATTTAAATCAAACAAAATGACTCATTCCATTTAAAACCATACAGTTGTTAAAAGCAAAAAAGTACAACTTCGAATTACGATTTTACATAATGTTACACATACACAAATCTACATAATAAAATAGCAAAGTTCATTTTAAACTAAAAAGTACCAAAACTCGATTGCGCCTTAATTAAAATTTGTGTAATGGTACCAAAAAGTACTAAAGTATTTAAAACAGAATAAAATATCAAAAATATCACCAAAATTAAAAAATTGCACACCAGACTGTCACTTTTAATGGATGCAAAGGTGGCTGATAAATAATTTGAGGGGTTTCCATTGCCCAGAACCGACTATTCTGTTTATTCACATATCCATTCAAATGAAAATGTGCCTCGCCACTCATTATGATTTTTTCATGAAAATCGGGGTTGTCATGGGCGAGCTGTAACATCCTATTGGCATATGTACGGCGGCGTAAATGGTCTTGTGGAACAAGGTATTGTGTCAACTGAATCTTAAATGGAAACAAATGCAAATCCTTGTGCAAAAGTTTGGCCACAGTTGTTCTTTGAAGACCAAGCTCCTGAGCACGGCGTCGAATTGAGGTTGATGGATTGTTTTGAACACTTTCTTGAGCAGCAGTAATGTTTTCAGCCGTTCTTGCAGTACGTTGTGGTCCATGCTTGGGCCTATCACCTACAGACCCTCTTCGAAATCATTCACTACACGATAAATAGTGCGTTTTGTTGGCACGTTGTTCCTCCCAAAAATTTCACGTAACTCACAGTAATCGATGATTGATTTTGATAAAATGTTTTAACGATTAAAACACATTGGTCTATCGAATAGTTTTCCATAATAAATTTGCCACGTGTCTACTTCACGACTGCCAAATATGAACTGTCAAGACTAATGTTTACCAAAATGGCGGCAAAACAAAGTAGTATACCATCCCGGCGGAAACCCTGTATTAGCGATTTTTAAATTTCGAAGATACTTTTAAATTTTTTGCTATTTTAATTAAAGTTTTAATAGTATCCACTAAATTGCCTCGGGCTTGGCCTGGGTTTCTTTCGACTGGACATGGTTCTTTCGATGCATTTATTGTATGGTGAGGGCCTGTCCGAGTCGTCCAGATTTTGCTCGGGGTTAATGTTGCGGATTTGTTGCACACTTTGTTGGTTGGGTGTTTCTTGCGGGTTACACCAACATCTTTGACGATGCATTGCATCGTCGGTATGTTGGTGGAAGCGTCCACTCATGTGGACCGGTAACCAGTCCGGAACTATTTGGGGTTCTACTGTTAGTAGTTTTTGGCTACGAAGCTGACCGGAGTCTTTATTCGGTACCACGGGAACCAGGGTGCGCTTGGGATTATTATCCCAACCTGGATAATGAAGAGGCCTCACTTTGGGAGCAACGTGGTGGCTGTGGTTTACTGCCCATACCGCGGGTAGAGCAATTTATTGCTTGATGTAGAGTTGCATTTCAACCAAAAATTTTTACTGTTATTCAAAGAACAGTAGGAGTTTTAGATAGGCTCTGCACCTTACCAAGGTTAAAGAATGTGCCAAATACACTTTCTTAATTTGGTACCTTTACTCCAAACGCCACGGCTTTGTGGCGGGAGGTTTAAAAGGGGGCGTTGGTGAATGGCTAATATTTTCACTCAGTGTTTCAGAACACCGTGAAGTTTAGTCAAATGACAGGTATTCACGTAAATGAAAACACATTTGTATCCACTAAACATTTGTTTAACATAAAAAACATTATTCAATTAAATATAAATACAATCTTACATTTTTAATAGATTTGATTAAAATCCTAATTGCAAGTAAAATCATTCAAACAGTTACAAATTATTTTAATTGACACTACAATTATGTTAATAGGACCGAATTCAATTAAACTTTTAATTGAATTAATTAATATTTTAATTGAAACTCGATTTTAAGTGACAAACGGTCACTTAAAATCGATAAAATAAAGCTGCAATAAAAAATAATATTCTCTCTATTCGTGGAATATTTTCCGTGCATGCCATACCTGCTACAAAAAAAAATGGTGCTGCCTGACTATGCATAATCATATCACTAAATTTAAGCATAAGTTATGCTTTTCTCAGCTTATTTGTTGTTACAAAATTACCTTAAATCAGCAATATTCTGGTAGCAAAAAATTGTGATAGTAGACGTAACAACTACAGAAACCCTTATAAACCTTTAATTTATTTAAGAGTAAGTATAAAGACTAATGATTACATATGCACGCACATGCTTGCTTAAACAAAATGAAAGAAGATAACAAAAATAAAGCCTTGTTATTGTTCAATTGTTAAAATAATACTCGTACAAGCTGACATGAATATGTCAATAACCCCTTAGAATTTGATTATAAGGGGGAGGGGGTGTGTGTGTGTGTGTGTGTGGAGGAAGGGGCATATTTTTGGTATCATACAATAATAACAAATAAATACAAATTGTTATGGCAAACTGATAAGAAAAACAACAGAATTTTCTTATATCAAATACACAGAAAAAATTTAAAACGAGTTTCAATTAATATGTTTGTAAATTTGATTAAAAGTTTTATTGAATTAGGTCCTATTATTGAAATTGTAGTATCAATTAAAATTATTTTAATTGATTTTGTTTCAATTAAAATTTTATTAAAAATTAAAATAAATATTGTTATTAATTTTAAACAAAATTTTAGTAGAGACTAATAAAACTTTAATGAAAACTGGAAAACATTGGGAAAAATTAATAAAAAAAAAAAATGGAAAAAATCTAAAAAAAAATTAAAAAAATCCAAAATTAAAAAACCGTCAAAATTTTATAAAAATCGCTACAATAAAAAAAGCTAAAATTTAAAAAACAAATTTTAAGATTAAATTTAAAATGAAATAGCTAAATTTTAAAAAAATTACCAAAATGGAAAAAGACCAAAACTGAAAAAATTATTAAAAGTGAATTAAAATTAAAAAAAAAATTTCAAAATTTAAGAAAAGTTGAAAAAAAAATTACCAAAATTTTAAAAATTTTAAAATTAACGATTAAAAAATCGTCAAATTAAAAAAAAAAATCGCCAAAACTTAAAAAAAAAATCGTCAAAATTTATAAAAAATTAAAATTTTTTTTTAGTTAATTAAAAAAAAATTTTCAAAATTTAAGAAAAGTTGAAAAAAAAATTACCAAAATTTTAAAAATTTTAAAATTAACGATTAAAAAATCGTCAAATTAAAAAAAAATCACCAAAACTTAAAAAAAAAATCGTCAAAATTTATAAAGATTTAAATTTTTTTTTTAGTTTTAACGATTTTTTTTTTTTCATTTATTTTTTAAACTTTTGCAAAACAGACTCGGTAGCACAGTGGGATATATCACTAAAATTTAGGAATTTTTTTTCATACTTAGTGGTCCGATTGCAATGTAATTTTGAACAGGCATAAGTGACGTAATATCGAGCCTAAGTTTTGATTTTGAACCTCATAAGCCATTTTTGTATTTCTATCCGATTTTTAAATCATATTTTTAATCTGCTAGTAGGGACTAACAAAAAACATGCTTACAAGCTCTAAAGTTAAAGAGATATCCCCTTTTTAAAATGTGAAATTCCAAATTTGGTCCAACTCTGGGCTATTTTTTTTGCGAATAGCGGGCCGAAATCGAGCCAATTTCTTTTACAAAATATTGATCGTTTAACTAAATACATGCTTGACTAAATAAAAAAATGTCTGCAATATCTTGTTCCACTCAAAAACTACATTAGTTTAAAGTAGATATTAAAATAAATAATTATTTTCGTTTATTTAACCTTATTTCTTATTTTTGAATTTTTTAATTATTTGAGCTAAGGTTTGTTTTTTTATATAACAGTTTTTTTATTTTCGATATTTCGCTACTCCTTTGTGTAGCATCTTCAGGAAAATTAATAAATTAATAAATTTTCAAAAAAAAAAAAAAAACTGAAAACTGACATTTTAACAAAAACCTAAATGTTTACCTTCCTAATAGCATTACCCAAGTTTTTGTTCTACGAAGAGTGCTAAATGCGATTCTTTTCAAAAATATAGTAATCTACAGTTAATTTTCTTTTCAACGACACCAAGCACTTATATGATATGTTTATAACTTCTTAACAGAAAATCTTAAAAACAAAGAAATGGCGAGCACTCAAAATTTTATATGCAAAAAGTTCCATATTCTAAATGATCATATTGCCGCCTTCTGGAAGTTTCAAAATCAAAACTTAAGCTCGAAATTACGTCACTTGTGCCTGTTCCAAATTTCATTGCATCGAACTACTAAGTAAGAAATGGTCGAATTATTTCCTAAAATTTTGCAATATATCCCACTGTGGGTAGTAGTAACCGTATTTGTAGCCAATCGAATGGTTCTGTTGTAGGTTCCGAATTTTTTGTTGGACATTACCGAATTTCTGTTGAGGCAATCAAAATTATATTGTCGTTACAGAATATTTGTTGTTTCAATGGAATGACTGTCATTAAAACTGAAAACTTTGGTTGCAACAAACGAAGTATTCGATTGGCAACAAATACTGTTACTACTACCAAGTCAGTTTTTTTGGGGATACCAAACTCATTTTCAATTCAACATTTAATAGATATGATTAAACTTTGAATTGAAAATGAGTTTGAAATCAAATAAAAGTTTAATTAAAATATTATTGGCAAACATTTTTTCAGTGTACCATACAAAATATTTTTTTATTTTTATACTTTTGTTACCTTTTTCGCTGAGTCCCACAATCAAGCTACAAGAAAAAGTTTTAATTTATGCCATTTATAGTATACAGTGGGTGTACTCCACTGCGTATGAGTATTATTAATTAATTCATAACACGTATACGTCCGGAAGATCTTACAGAAATGCCTGACAATGGAATATTTTGTGTTTTTTTTTTATATTTATATATATTTTTTTTGTTTTTGCTGAACAATATACAAAATTAACATAATTTGGTTCTTAATTGTATGCCAGGCTCACACACATGATTAAAGATTACACATGAAATTTAAGAACTTCCGTAATATATAAATTTCAAGCAGACAACACACAACAACGCAACTGTCTGGTTTTTATTTATTTTGTAATACTATTCATTTTATTTATTTTTTGTGGAAAAGGGAATCTAGATAATGAGATTTTATCTTTTTTTTTTGAAATTCACATTTTTTTAATTTAAGAAATATTTTTAAATATTTTGGTAAATCGACGTATGATTAACATTTGTTTGAATTAATATTAAGTATAAATAATGTATATTTAATGCATTTCATAGAATTTTGACTGATTTTAATATGGACACGTTTAAAAGTTGAGAATATATGTCGCAACTGCTTAAATTTAAAAACCGTGGCCGATATTTACCAGAAACCGTAACCGTTCATTTTTAAAAATCGTAACAAGTTGTCATCCTTGCAACGTGCAACAACGTTTGTGAATTAAGAAATTTGAATTACATACATATAATTGTTTGTTAGGGCGTATGATTTATATTTTATAATTAATATCAAGTATACGTATTTGCACACTTCTTCTTAGTTTCTAACGATACCTTCATTTAAATATATTTTCGTTTTATTTTACTTACAGATCTTCCCTTCTCATCAGCATCTTCAACATATCATTTGCATATAAATTGTACAAAATCAGAGACAATACTTATAGATTCGGGTTGCGAAATTACCAATAAACGTTGCCAATGTTGGCCCACGTTAAAAGTGTGTCGTAATCAATTGAATTCAGGTGTAAGTACGACAGATATACGATGGCATTTCAAAACATTAGAGGTGAGTAAAAACTTAAAACAAATTCAAACATACACTTTAATACAAAGTAAAAGTCCAGAAAATGAGCTTTGAAATTAGCCAAAATAAAATTGTATAAGCCCCCCTAGTAAAATCATGCATTATTTTATATAAATATATATGTTATTGCATGCCATTATATGTGAATACATCTGTTTATGTATGTTTATATATAAAAATGTTTTCCTCTAACATTTTTAACACGATGCCTTATATAATTAAATCTTATTATATATATTGACCATTATATAATCGTACATGACATATACAATTATATATGGTTAATCAAATTATGAACTTATACATGTATAATTAGATATAACACAAATCAAAATTATATATAATGACATACAGTGTACTATTCAAAAAACAAAATTATTTAATTTTGGATAAAACGATATCTTGACCTATTCATAGTTATATATTGTTCCATTCCAGAAAAATGTAGATCTTCTTTTGGATAAAACCACATATTGCCGCAGGCTATATATTTGCCTGCACTGAATTTTAAAATTTTGCGAATTTCGTCATGTACTCAAATAGTAGGTTTTATTGATCTTTTTATGGCTAAAAGTAAAACATTTTTTGATGGTACATACTTATAGTTGATACCAGCGGTCTTCGTAGTGTATTTTTAAAATTTTTGGACAAAGAAGAGTTTAAAATGTTGGCAATACTGAGAATATTATGATAAAAACATTTATAAAATTTCCATAGATTGATTTTGGTCCACCACAGCATCATTTAGTTTGAAAATTATTAAACAAATTTTATTTACCACTTATTTTAAATTGAACGATGTAGTGGAAATTTTATAAATATGTATATTTGCAAAAATATGCTCAGCATTACCTAACTTGGGCCTAATTTTGTACAAAAACCTAAAAAATACGAGTAGCGAACTATATGTATTCTCGAATTCTTTTTTTATTTTTCCCATAATCAACTGGATAATACTCATCGTTTAAGCACTATTACGTAAAATTGTACACTTTCGTGGAACCCTAATGTGCATTAAAACTTAAAAAGATTAATGCCGTAACTTTTTTGAAAACCGCAAAAAAGTAGTATGTCTCTTAATATTTTTTGGGGACTTAACGGATATCATAGGATTATCATAAATTTTTATGAAATTGTGTATATTTGCATTCAATTGTATATAAAAATGTAACATTTAGCGCAATTTTACCAGACTAAAACTCGGATCTAATTATATTTAGATGTTTACATAAACTAAATTATATCAGGTCAAAATCCGGATACAATAATATCTGGTTTTTATTGAATTATATATATTTGTATCAGTTTAGATATAAACTTTTACAGTTAGATACAAAACTTATACAATCTAATACAATTCCATCGGGACATACTTCGGATAAAATTGTACTGTACATTTATCTAATTACATCAGATTAAATCTAAACCCATACATAGTGATATAAAAAAAATTTTGAAACAAAAAACAATTTTACGTTAAATACATTTTAACAATGAGGTGGAAAAAATTTCCAAAGAAAAAAAGTTTCTAGTGAAAAAAATTCCGAGGTGAAAAAAGTTTTAAAGTGAAAAAAATTGTTACGCGAGTAAAAAAATGTATAATTGTTTTATATTTTTTTCATATTATATTGCTATCATTTATAGCCACATATTATTACATGTTTCTTCATATCTAACGAAATATTATTATATATTGACATTTATAAACTAAGATATTAAGTATGTATGATATGCATAATAAGATATGATAGATCTATTGCCATATATAATACTACATGTTCATATATAATTTAATATGTAATCATATATGGTGACATATAACCTATATAATTTAATATATTATAATATACAGTATGTGAGATATAAGATATACTTATATATGGTAAATATGATATCAAATGATATAAAATATAATTATGTAAGATACCATATGTGACACAATATTATCAATATAGTTAGAGATATGATTATATATGGCCCAACATAATTAATAATGGCAAAAATTGTAGAAATAATAATTTTAGGTAAAAACAAATTTTAAGTAAAAGCAAATTTTATATTAAACAAAATTTTAATAAAAAAAACATTTTAAGGGGAAAAATTTTAAAAAAAATTATTAAGTAAAAAAAAAATGGGAGGTGAGAAAATGATTTTGAGCTGAATATAAAATATTTTTCAATATTGAACATTTAAATTTACTGTCCTGCGAAAAATATGAGTACACTCAGGGAAAAAGTTTTATCACATTTATGATATCATTTCATAAATCCTTTGTCATCAATTATGCATAATATTAATGAAGTTTTGATAAATATGATGAACAGTTTCATAAAAATGTACGACAAATGTTTCATAGACCTTCATCATTTCATAAAAAACTACATAAACTTTGTGAATATAAACTTTAGGCTTCTTTTGAAATTTTTATTTTTAATTTTTAGAAAATATCATTTAGACTTTTTAAAACTGAAAAGCTACCAGAAATTATTTAAATATAATATGCAACGTTTATGAAACCTTTCATAATATTTTTGAAACTTTTCATAAAAATTTGTAAAACTTTCATAAAAATTTATGAAACTTATTCATTCTGAAAAATTTTACAAAAAGTTCTGAAACTTCATCATATTTATGAAACATTCAGATTCATCATATTCATGAAGATTGAACGAAAATCAATGAAGTTTTTTATAAATAGGATGAAGCTTTTTTCCCGAGTGTAGTTTAAAATAAACTTTTTTAAAAAAATATTGTTTTGAACTACTTCGCAATTGTTTTGCGATGTAAAGGAGTCCTTGAAATCAAACGTAATTCTAAATTTTATAAATATGTGTAATATGAGCTCCATAAATTCTTTTTTTATATAATTTACAATGAATTTATTTTTTTGCTGATAATGCTTTGTAGTGTTCCGCCATTCATTTCCTGTTACTTTATATACTTTCAAACATTGTACAAAGATTGTATTAAAAAGTTAACGATAGTTGAAAAGTGTGTAAGTGAGTATACACTAAGAGAATTCCCATGAATGACATTAATGAATTCTTATATAGAAAAATTACAATACACTGGAACTCGACCATTGAATGATTTCATTAAACAAATGCAAGTTCTCATAAAGTTTTATGAAAAATATCATTATATTTATTAAAAATTTCATTTACTCTATGGATAAAGTTTTATTAAAAAACCACTTTCATAAATAGTATAAAGATTTTCATAAATTTAAAGAAATTGTTCGTTCAACTTATGAAAGAAAAATTTCATTAGTTTACAGAAAATGTTCATTATTTTTCGTCCACAAAAATTTTCTCTGTGTAGTTGCCTTTAAGGGAAGCTATCTCAAGTAAAGGATCAACATTAGTAGAATGTATTGCAGAGAACAATAATAAATTTCTTTATAAGTGCTTTGGTGAACCTTCCCCTTAATCCAAAACTTGCCAGTAAATATATATAAAGTGCATTTCTATTGCTAACATCAGCTTGACGTGACATTTAACAATGCTTTTTTTTGTGTTTAAGTATTACAGCAAGAAAATTTTTAAGCACTGCTTCAATTTGAGTGCTATACAATCCGTTCCATAACTGCGTTATATGGCATATATGTGTATGTATGCGTAAGTTATATGGTATCAATAGTAAGAGTATTAGTAGTAGCAGCCGGATATAGAACATATATCTTTGTTAAACGTTGACATCTACCACAAATTGCAGACATTTAATCAATGTCTTAACTGCTACTACTTACCGCCAATTGTTACCCAGTTAAAAATAATTTTTTGAAACACTCATTTAAAAAAAATAGTTTGTGAATTTTCGTATTACGTATAATTATATCCGAAAAACGAAAACATTTAATTGTATTAATAATATGATAGATCTAATCTGATACAATTTGATATTATTTGATGAAATTCGATCTAATTTAATGAAATTAGATATAGTTTGCCACAATTATATTCGAATTTTGTCCTCATCCAAATGTATCAAATTATATATAATGTGATATATTTACATGCAATTAGAAACAGTTGTATACAACCATATGCAATTACATGTGATATATGTAATCATTAGGGCGGGTCGATTTAATAATCGCCCAAAGCTCAGTGAAAATCGTATTCTAGGGATCAAAATAAGAAACTTTGCGGAATTAACCATACCTCTAAAACGAATTCTACTACCCCGAAACTGTTGACTTTTGTCCCGTAGGGTCAAGTTTTGAAAAATCCCACTTTGACCCATGTAGAGTGCCCCAATCGAGTCCAAATGTATAACCGACCCCCACTAACTTTGAAGGGCCGATCCACCCATGCTCGTGGCACACCCCCCTGGAACTCCCCTGGGGGGTTCCCCATACAAACATTTCAAAAAATCTCCATTTTTGGCACTTTATTTTATTATTTTTTATTTATTTTATTTATTTTTAATATTTTATTTATTTTTTCTCTTTAGAAATTTATTTAGTCAGAACATATGTAAATGAAAAAAATAATTTAACTTAGTAATAGAAAAGAAATAAAAAAAATTACTGTTTGAAGTCTTTTTTGCTTTCAAGTCTGGGCAATTTCGCACGGCTCTCTTATGTCGTCGCCATAACAGCCTCTACATTTTCCGGTATAACTCGTTTGGAAACGCTAGCTAGCAATTGAACGTGTCGTTCTGTTGCAGGTCGTAAAATAGGTTGTGTGGGTTTTTTAAGCCACCACAAGACACAGCTGCATGTCGTAAACTTACTTAAGCAAAATCGGTTACAGGTAGAATTGAGCATAAAATTATCATAAAGGATTTTCCAGAAGTAATAAAAGGCGCACTTGCTTAACAGAAAGCATAAAATTATCATAAAGGATTTTCCAGAAGTAATAAAAGGCGCACTTGCTTAACAGTATTTGTGGTCAGATTAACGTTTAATTTACATGTAAGTATTTTATGGGCAGTTTTGACAACAAAATCGGTTACAGGTAGAATTGAGCATAAAATTATCATAAAGGATTTTCCAGAAGTAATAAAAGGCGCACTTGCTTAACAGATTTTGTGGTCAGATTAACTTTTAATTTACATGTAAGTATTTAATGGGCAGTTTTAACAACAAAATCGGTTACAGGTAGAATTAAAATTACCATTTCATTTTTATTACCTCGTAGACCATATATAACGCAACAGTTTTTGTGAATGCATTAAGTCGTTGTGAAGAACTCAAAGTGTGAAGTTCTAATTTCAGATAAAAAAATATTTAAAAAAAAAAATCATTCCAAATCAAAAAGTTTACAATGAATCCACCATCCTTTACACCGCAAGATGAAGCAATAACAACATCAACAACTATCGAAAACCCAATGAGTCATATACCCAGGCATGATGTTACTGTTTTTGGTGTGTCTACTGATTTGACTGATCTTAATTTACCAACCCATCTGGATATTTTGAGATATTATTTTTACTTGAGCGAACAAAAAAAATTGCTCTATAAATCATTCACTATTCAAGTACAAGATAAGTTGATTGGAATTTGGAAAAAACTTGGTATGGAAATAATGCTGAAAAAAAGTGTATATAATAAATTGAATAGATTGCTTGTCAAATATCAAGAGCAAATCAAGAATAGAAACAAACACCAAGAATTAACAGAGTATGTAAAATCTCTGGAAACAATTTTTTTCATTGGAACATGTAAATGCGATTTGAAGGCAGCTCCATGTGCATGCGGTTTGGTTCCCGAACGCCTCAAAGAGTTTATGCACGATCAACATAATCAGAGAAGACTAACAATGGATGGATTTGCGATGGAAATTGAAGAGCAAGGAGCAACGTCTATGTCATCAATGCCAACATACCAAGATCCCGATGATTCAACATACGCACCGCCACCGGTTCAAGAAGATTTGGATATAAGCACAAGTTCACAATACACACAGAGATACGATTGTTTTAACTTTGCCTTGGTATGTGACAGATTTGGTGTGCCTGATAGAGTAGCATCAGCAATGGGAACCGCTCTTTTCCAAGATTTTAAAATGAAAGATACCCATGGCAAACCTCTCATCATGGATAAATCGAAAGTTCGCCGAGAAAAAGAGAAATGCAGACAAGAAGTGCTTCGCAAACGGTTAGATGATACCAATTTGTTAGCATTTTCATTCGATGGCAGAAAAGATGATACTTTAACGAGAGATGCAATTGATGAGAAGTATCATACTAGGATGGTAAAAGAACCTCATCTTGTTATTTTGAGAGAACCGAATTCTGAATTGATTGGTTACGTAAGACTGGAACATGAAACCGCTGAATACAAAACAACCAAATTAAATGATTTTTTAACGATAAAAATATATCACTGAATGAATTAATTGGCATATGCGTTGACGGTGAGCCAACAAACACTGGCCCACACGGTGGAATTATACGACGATTCGAATTGCTGTTAAAAAGACCATTGCATTGGTTCGTTTGCCTTCTACACTTCAACGAACTTCCGTTTCGGCATTTGTTTGAAGCTTTGGATAAATCAACCAGCACTGGACCAAGATCGGCAACCGGAAAATTGAGCCGTCAAATCGAAACTTGTGAAACTCTTCCGGTAAGTTATTGCTATCACTCATTTATTATAATTGTCAACCGTTTTTAATTGCTTTATTTTTATATATTTTCAGGTGGTGGACGGCTTTCAGAAAATTGAGTTGAAAAATATGCCCCCTGCTCCAGAAAAAATTGAATTTTCCACCGATTCCAAGTACTTATACGACATGGCCCATGCAATTTCTAGCGGCGTGGTTTCAGTGGATCTGGCTAACATCAAACCAGGGAAAATTGTACATTCTCGGTGGCTCACCAAGGCCGCTAGACTATTACGATTATATGTGACAACGGAAAATCCAGATGCAAATTTAAGAATACTGGTTGAATTTATAATTACATGTTATGTGCCAATGTACTTCAATATTAAGTATTACAGCTCTGTCGTGTACGGTAGTAGATTATTTTTCAAATTCATTAGTTGGTCAAGATTTCTAGAACCTCGTTTACGCAAAATTGTCAATAAAGTAATTACAGATAATTCATATTATGCGCATTCGGAAAATATCTTGTTATCAATGTTGTTTGATGATAGCAAAGAAAAGCGCGACTGTGCTATCAAGATAATTCTACGCTATCGAACCGATGTTGACGACCCAACGGGACTTAGAGCTTATAAAAAACCAGATATAAACTTTTATTGCACAAGTTACACGGAAATGATCAATATGAATGACATAAATGACGTATTTGAACCACCATTCACTCGAAGCATTCCATACGATACTTTGAAAGAATATTTAAATCAAGATGATCCACCGTTTAATGATCCAAAAATTCCATCACACATACAAGGAACAGAACGACACGTTCAATTGCTAGCTAGCGTTTCCAAACGAGTTATACCGGAAAATGTAGAGGCTGTTATGGCGACGACGTTAGAGAGCCGTGCGAAATTGCCCAGACTTGAAAGCAAAAAAGACTTCAAACAGTAATTTTTATCTTTTCTTTTCTATTACTAAGTTAAATTAATTTTTTCATTTACATATGTTCTGACTAAATAAATTTCTAAAGAGAAAAAATAAATAAAATATTAAAAATAAATAAAATAAATAAAAAATAATAAAATAAAGTGCCAAAAATGGAGATTTTTTGAAATGTTTGTATGGGGAACCCCCCAGGGGAGTTCCAGGGGGGTGTGCCACGAGCATGGGTGGATCGGCCCTTCAAAGTTAGTGGGGGTCGGTCATACATTTGGACTCGATTGGGGCACTCTACATGGGTCAAAGTGGGATTTTTCAAAACTTGACCCTACGGGACAAAAGTCAACAGTTTCGGGGTAGTAGAATTCGTTTTAGAGGTATGGTTAATTCCGCAAAGTTTCTTATTTTGATCCCTAGAATACGATTTTCACTGAGCTTTGGGCGATTTTTTTGCCTCCCCACAAATCGACCCGGCCTAGTAATCATATATAGATCGACATGCAATTATATATTTTTACATATTGCACTATACGAAGTGTACTACAAAGAAAGATATACTATATATTTGAGATATAAATTCATATGAATATATATTTTACAATATATCATTATAAATAATAGTATAAAGTAATATATAACTATATCGAAACTTTTTAACTTGGGCAGATATAATTAGATGCTGAAATTGGTTCCGTACACTAAGAGAAATATCTTCCTTTTGTAATGAATTTCTTCATAGCTTTAATGAAAATTGTCGCTGGAACTCGTCCATTGAAACTTTTCATAGAATCTATGAAACAGGTTTCATTAAAGTCAATGTTTATGAAATGTTTTTTTTAAAATTAATGAAAATATTTATAAAACTAATGAATCATTCCGATAATGAGGCATTTATAGAATTCATGAAATAGTTTCATAAATCTTTTTAATATTAAAAAGTTTCCATTAATTAATAAAACCATTCATGAATATCTTGAAAAATGCATTGCAGCTAAGGCAATGAACAAACAAATTCATTGAAGTCCAAAATTAATAAAAGGCGGCATTGAAATAATAAAGCACTTTATAAATTATGTTGAACACTTGAGAATTAAATCTTAAAACTAAAGTTTAAAATGTACGATAATTAATGAAATTATGAAATTTTATGAAAAAAAAAAATAAGAAGAAAACAATTCCATAGCTCTAAAGAAAATTTTCATTAAATTTATGAAGAGATAATTTAAGGAATTGAGTGAAATTTTTTATGAAACTATGGACATTTATGAAAAAAAGATTATAAACAATTTCTTGATATTAATAAAATTTCTTGGATATATGAAATTGTTTCATTAATATCCTGACGGATAATTCTTTCAGTGTATAATTGGATCAATAAAATAAAATAATATACAATAAGATATAAAAATATATTATTTGATTCGATTGTATTGCAGTTTATATAATTTGATATGTTCACATATGTTTATATGTTGTTCAATATAAGTCATATAAGTAATATCAAAAAAGATATGCTATAGTATAAAACTGTATATGGTACATACATAATCATATATATATATATATAAGTGGATATACTAATATATAAATTAATTTTTAACCGGGTAGTTACTTACTCTGCAGATGGTTTCTTTTCTCGATTTATTACTTTTACACTCAAACAATTGAATTTTTACACAATGTATAGGCAGGCTATAAAGTTTATAATGAATGAAGTTTTTATTGCGTAAAATTAACTTTATAACCGTATTAGCAATGGTGCAGTTTTTTTTATCAATTATCTTCTCTTTTTTTTTTTTTTTGGTTCCTTTTAGGACTGTCAATTAAATTTACAAAATCTAATAACACTTGAAATGGAATTTGATGAGGACTATACAATCTCACCGAGTACATTTACATACAAAAAATTAAGAAGAAGGAGGAAACGAACAACATTAAGTAGAAAGATGTAAGTATGAGGAAAAAAATAGTAATATTTTAAAAATTTTGTTTGTTTAAACCTTAACCTTAAAATTTATGAAATTTGTCTGCAAGTAGTAAAAAAAAACGATGTTCAGTAAATGAAAAGTTTCCTAGACATGAAAATTTTCTTAGTGAAAAACTTTATAATTTTAGAAACTTTTATAAAAATTTCTATATTTTAATGCATAAATTCATAAATATCATGAAAACGACAGTGTGATGAGAGGTAATAATTCAAAGTTTATTTAACTACACTCTAAGAGAAAGCTAAGAGAAAGCTTCATCATATTTATTTAATGTTTCATAGATTTAAGCTTAAAGTCTAAAGTTTACTAAATCACTATGAAAGCTTAGGATTCACATTTTATAAAATTATGATAAAAGTTTATAAAATTATGATAAAAGCTTAGTATCTAAAGTTTATAAAACCACGGACAAAGCTTAGAATCTAAAGTATATAAAACCACGATAAAAGATTTGAATGCAAAGTTTATAAATCAAGGCTAACGCTTAGAATCTAAGGATTAAATGCTGATGAAAGCTTGAAATCTAAGTTTATAAAATGCGGATAAAAGCTTATAGTCTAAAGTTTATAAGTCCACAATTAAAGATAAGAATAAAAAAATTATAACAAAAAATAGTTAAACGATAGCATTATGGACTCTGAATTTAAAATTCAAAGTCTATAAAGCCAGAATTAATGCTAGAATCAAAAGTTTATCAAAAAACCTGTTAAACAATAGAATCCAAAGTTGATGAAACCATGATTAGAGCTTAAAATCCAAAGTTTATGAAATCAATTAGAGCTTAAAATCTAAAGTTTATATAACCGAGATAAAAGCTTAGAACAAAAGTTTATAAAAACTGTTAAACAATATAACCCAATGTTTATGAAACCACGACTAGAGCTTTTTCGGAATCCAATCTTTATGAATCCACGATTAGAGCTTAGAATCTAAAGTATATAAGACTACAATTAAAGCTTAGAATCGAACATTTTAAAATTATTGATTAAAGCTTAAACTCCAGGCTTTTAGCAGCCTCGATTAAAGCTTTAGTCATAGAGTTAAAGTTATTACTAAATCTCAGAATCTAGAGTTTATAAAACCACAATTAAAGGTTCGAATCTAGAGATTATAAATATACGATTAAATCCACAATTACATTTTAGAATGACGAGATAATTATAAAATCTCGCTTAAAGCTTAACTTCAGAGTCTAGATAATATGAGAAGCTATGATGTTACAAAGCTTGGGTTAAAGCTACAAACTAAGCTTACAAGCAAGTTTATATGAATAAAGCTGAAAGACTAAATTAAAATTTATCTTTCATTTACTTTTCTTACATTTTGCTTTATTTTTATATTTGTTTCTATTTAATTTTTATTTTTTAAATTGTTTTTTTCTTTAAACTTTTCTTATACTAAGTTTTTTTACTTTTCCGTTTGTTTTGTGAAGGAAACTGTTTTCAGAACTTGTGTTTAACTTGTATATAGAAAGTTATGAAAACAACATTGACCACGAAAATTTATAACTAAAATGCTAAAAAAAAAATATTGTTGGTAACCAAAAACTTTTAAACTAACTAGCTTGTTAGAACATTCTGAAGAAATGTGTATGTTTATAAATTTGTTTTCTTTTAAAGGAAATGTTAGTTGATTGAGAATGCAATTTAAGAAACTTTAAGTGTATTTTAAAAAAAGAAACGAAATTTAAACAGAACAGAAAATTGGTAAGTACTTTAAAAGCACTAAAGCAATGTACATACGGTTGTCAGATCTTACAATATCGTAAGATCTGGCAATGTGCTGGCAATGTACTGACAATGAAACATTTTTAGCAAAAGGTAAATTGTCAGTTCAGACGATTGTAAGAAAACCTTTCAATTTCATTGTCAGACAATTGTCAAACAATAACTTTATCTGCCAACGAAAATTATCAGTTCACACGGTTGTCAGATTCTTGTATGGCAAAAATTGCCAGATCTGTTGTTAGACATTGCCAGAACTGTCAAAGCATACGTTTTCAAGTTAAGACTGTCCATACGTTTTCTTGTTAAAACGATGTCCTTTACAGGTATCCTTTTTTAATTCTGTATGTCCTTATACCAAAATTAGAGCTTTTTTAAAGTTAAACGGTTTCCCGTCAACATAAATATGTTTTGAAGATTTTTGAAAATTGTGTCCATTTCAAAATGTTTATTTTTTTAAATCTTACAAAATATTAACTTTAACGCTTTCTCGTTTCCAAACCGGGACATGCACACAAAAAATTACTTCACAAAATATTCTGTAAATTTGTTTTTCTACCGATATAGCTTAAATTATTGTTAGAAATCACTCATTCTGTGCACTTATGACAAATTTAAAATAAATCGCATGGAGGCGGGCTTGACGGTTAGAGGGTTAATTTAATGTTATATTCACTTTTTATAATTTAAAAGGAAAATTGTAATAAATTTAGCAAGTGTTATGTTTACATTAACATTTTCAGTACACAAAAATTATACAGATTTTCTAAATAAAATTTTAACAAACTGAGAATACAGCGGGCGAAAAAACCAAAGCATACAAACTGGAAATTTATCGCAGTGTGCATTTTTGCATTGATATTAAACTTTGTACTAACGATTTTTAAAAATTGATATTAAACAGTTTTTATAAGTCTTTATGATACTCATAGACATTATTTTGTTTTGTATGCTATGCTATGATTTTTTCATTCTACAAAAAAAGTTTTTGAAAAATATACGGATAACAATATCACCATTCATCATTATTGGATCTTACATCATTAAATATTAGCAATTTTATAATGATAACGAGATAAGTCAAAAATGAATTTCTTTCTTGCATGCTTTGGTTTTTGCGTGGACTGTAAAAATGTATGTATCGTGTACTTACTAGTAAAAATTTCAATGCAAACAATAAAGGTTTGTTAAGGTAATATAACCAAATTGTATTTCGTGTTAAAATAACTTATATTACCAAAGGGAATTCTTGGTATAACTACAAAAAGTATAAAAAAAAACATTTGATATACAGTAAAACTTGAAAAAAAAAACAGTTAAAATTTACAAATTTGTAAAGCAATACTTTAAAAAGTTTTTACTGTGAACACAATAGATAGTAAAATTTTAAAATATATGGATCATTTTTTCTTATTAATATTTATGAAAGAGTATAAGGGAATTCAAGGATACTTTTTTTTTATATAAAACAAAAATAAATAATAAACAAAACCTGTTAAGTGATATTTATGACGACGTTTAAAAAGTATGAAAACAGCTTAAAAGTATGCTTTATATATTTATTACGCAGTTGTGTAATAATTTGCAAATCATACTTTTGACTCAACCTTAAATAAAAAATAAATGATGTCGACAAACGGGGCTAATGAGTTCAGTTTCAATGTATCGCAAAATTAGGAGTCAAACAATTTAATTATTAAAATATCCAAACATTTTTCAAAAAAAAAATCATAAACTTTTAGGACGTTTTATCAAAGAGTTTGAACTTTTTTATTGAATTTGCTTTCAGGATTAAGTACTTAATAATTAGGAACTATTAAGACTATAGGAACTATTAACTATTAAGACTATAAGACCAATAAAATATTTCTACGATTTTTATATACTTTTTCATATAAATTAAAAATTGATGCGATGTAAAGGTAAAGGTAATTTCCAATAATTTCCTTTCAATAAAAATTTTTAATTTTTCTTTCTTTAAAAAAATTTGTTTTTAAATACCCAAATTAAACATGTTTAACTAAATGTCATATTATAAAATTAATCTAAAATGTTTAAGCTTTTAAAATGTTTTCTTACCCACACATCATGTAACTGTCAACATTTTACAATTATAATTACCTTATGAGACAAACGTAACATACTTTTAGATGTTTCGGTAAAAAAAGGAAAAAAATATATATATATATAATTTGAGGCATTAAATATTCATTGTCTACTTTAAGGGTGTAACTGTCATATAAGTCTAGTATAACTTAAAATCATGGCAAACTTAAATAAAAATATTGCATATTTACAAAAAAATTTGGGACAAACAGTTTAAAGCTAAATTCAAAAAATTATTAAAATTGGTATGAATTGTGTGCTCGAACTAGGACTTTTTAGGATTTTTACTTTGGACAGGGGTAGAAAAGTAATGAATACACTCAAAAAATAAAATTAGTACAACGTCTTGTAAATCAAGTATACTATTTCTTAGCAAAATTTTTGCTTAAATTGTGTTTTCAGCTAAAATTTTAGTTATACTTAGTCAGTACTTAACAGTTTTACTAATATTTTACTAATGTTTCACGAATTTATTTTGCTAAAAAAATTGTGCTAATAAGCACATTAATAGTGTGGACGAAAACCAGATTTAAAGATATACGCAGAATGAAGTAGATGTCTCGGCATGTCAAGATGTAGTAGAGGCGAGGTAAATTATACTAAAAAGTACAACTCTTGTAAAACATATAAACAAATCAACCATGGAAGATCTTATGTTTTTCATACAAAAGGACGCCAACAATGTGAATTCATATAAATTGTTGATCTAATAAACTCAACTATTGTATTGATTCCGGCTTGTCAAAGAAATTGATTATCAATTAAATTAAAGACAAAATAAAATATTTAAATTTAATAAAAGTAAAATGTGTATTTGTAAACTAAATTTATATAGTGGTATTTTATGGAATGTGGAAAAATTTGCAAACAAATATACCTCTAGGTAGACAGAGTAAAGCGAAACAGAGTAAAGCGAAACAGGACACACATCTTAGGTCATTTTTTATATTTTCGTTCTCTATTTGCAAAAAATGGTTGTTTATGTGTATGTCATATTTTGTTATTTAGCTTCAGTCCAAATTGTCATCATTTAGACAACCATGGATGTAAGTAGTTGATATATATTTTTGTTTATATAATTATTTCAATATATTTTCAGATACTAAATTTGTTAATGTCGTCAATATATGGACAATTTTATATTTTTAATGTATTGTCAATTTTTTTAAAAAACCACAGGATTTTTTGTAAATAAATTAACTAAAGTATTATTTTCTAAAAATTGTTTGTGTTTTTCCAGCCTACTAATATTCAGCAAAAATTTTATTAATTTTTAGCAAGGATTTTTTAAATTTTAACAGGGATGGCAGGCAATAGCGCTTAAATACCGTTACCAATTCAAAACCCTTTCAGCTGACTATCGTTATCCCTAAAATACCGTTACCGATATAATTGAAATACCGTTATCCGTAAAATACCGAAATATCAACATCTTTAAAATACCGTTGTCGAAATAACTATAATGCCGTTATCCTTAAAATACCGTTACCGAAATTAGTGAAATAGCGTTATCCTTAAAATACCGTTACCGAAATAATCTGGCAAGATTTGAAAAAAAAAAAATCGCTGTATATAGATATACTTTCCCAAAGTTTGATCATAAACTAGAGTTAGCCTTACTGATACCGGCATTAAATCGGTTACCATACATGATTTTTAATCTACTAAGTGTTAGCAAAACTTTTGCTGAATTTACCAAGACGTCTGATGATTGGTTTGGTAACCATGAAAATACATTAGCGTTTAACATTGGTTCTAGGAAGTTTTTTTACAAAGTCCTTGGATGGGATGCCTTTGTGTCTACTAACTTTTTCAAAAAATAATAATCTTCTTTATGCAATAGCATAATACATAATAATAATTTATAGTATTGATTTGTCTAGATGCCTTGTGGCAAAGACATCTCTGACCTGCACCATGAAATGCGAATAACGTTCATTATCATAATTATATTTATTATCGTTGTGCCAACCGTGTAAAACGTTTAAAGGATATGATTATCAAACACTTATATAAGGTTACCGGTTGGATTCCCAGTCAAGGCATACACTTTGTCGAAACAGGTTTTTAACACATTAGATCCGCTAACCATTTTGCAAATAAACTTTGCAGATTTTTACAATGAAAAGCGACCTTTAGTGGAAAAGTCGAAAAATTTACAGAATATGAATCTTGGACGGCTGCAGATTTCGTATAATTTATGAACAAATCTTGATTAAAAATATAAATGAAATTTTAGTATCTTTGAGTTAAATGATTTTTAAAATTTTTGGAAATATATTGTGTTTTTTTTATAAATTTTTTAAATCTTCCCATTGCAGTCCTGACATTGTAATCTTTTTTAGTGTAGTAGTATTTCAATGAAAACTAGCCATTATTTATGTTTCGACTACTTTAGGTATTCGAAAAATTCGTGGTCCGATAGGTCAGATTTTCAAAAACTGTATACAATCGATGAACTATTTTATTGCAAAGAAATAAATTTTCGTATTTTCTTATCAACATAATCAAAATATATAAAACTTTAGGCTTTCTGCATTATTAAATAATTTTTGAAAATGTTACTAAGAAAAAAGGGCAACAATTTATTTTTTCAAATATTTTTTTTTAAATCTGGATAAAGTTTTTTTACTTATGTTTCATCTAAAACTGTAGTCAAAATGTTGAATTATTTTATGGTTTTTAAACCACTTACTTATCTTTATCCGGTACTAAGTTAGTTGGTACATAATTCCAAAATTCCATTAAATTTCTAGTTCGATTTATGTTCTTAGTGAGTGTGTAATCAGTCTTTGTACAATTGGTAGAGTTCAGCTTTGCAATCGTGTTGGGCCCATAACCTGTTTAAATTGTTATTTTCTTAAAGTAGAGTTAAACACTAAAATACAAACGTAAATTGAAAAGCAAGGCAAGCAACATAATATTAAAGTAAAAAATATTATTATACACGATGTTTAAGGGTTGCCACACTTCAGTGTTTCCACACATTCCATGCAAAGCTCATTCAATTGTATGTAATTTGGTGTGATAGAGAAACCTCGAGGATTAAGGAGTTGAAGTAAGGGCAGGAAAGTCAATAACTCTTTGATACCTTTTTGCGCGGCAGCATATCAAAAGAGTTACTTAAGAATTTCAGCCTTTAATTTTACTTTGAATAAATAACAAATCTTACAGGCTGTCGTAGGTTTGGAGCAGTAGCATCGTGCTGGGTCCATAACCTGTTAAAATTGCTCTTTACTTAAAACAAAGTTAAAGACAAAGATACCGAAGTAAAATGAAATGCAAAGTAATGCAAGCCGAATAATGTCAAAGTAAATGGAGGGAAACATACATGTTGTTTAAGGGTTGACACACTTTCGAATATCAAAATGTTAACGTGGAAAGCTAATCTCTCCCATTCGTAATGATAGAGAAAAGAACTCTAAAAATAACTTTTTCATTTTTCGGCCACATCGACAAGAAGGGAGATGAATAAGGGCAGGATAATAGGTAATTTTTTTGGTACTTTTTTGTCAGCATAGAATAGCCAAGTGGTTTAAAGAAGTTGCACACAAAGGCTTCGCGCAAAATTCGTTTAAATTTATAATTAAACAGGTAAATTTTTAACCGCATTTTGTGCCACTTAAATGCCACGACTGGTCGGTTTTATAATTGGTTGTCAAGTTTTATTAAAATTAGGAATACCTTTCTTGTGAGATTTTGTTCCTCAGTTAAAATATTCCATTAGTAGTGCACCAGAGAAACTTAAATTTTTGTATGACCCCTTAAAATAGGCAATACATATTTTTTTAATAATTGACAGTTTGTATACAAAATGTTTTGTTGCATACCTTAAGGGACTAAATTTAATATTAAAATGTTTGGGGTTCTTGGTAAGCTATCAGCGAAATTAAAAACTTACATATAGATACATAGAGGGTTTAAAAATTCTAAAATCTTTTACTGCCCCTTTTACCAATTAACCTACCATATGTTACATAAAAATGCTTATATATGTACTGTGTATTATTCAGACCTAATTTTATTTATTTATTTACATTGATGCCATTAGAAAACAACCTACAGATTTTCTTCCTACGTTTCTTTCATTTTTCTTACTTAACAAACAACTTGTTGCACAAACATTTTAAATGAGGAAAAAAAAGAAAATTTTATCCAGGAAAAAGTTTTTTTTTCTTTTGAGAAAAACATGATACAACGAAATAAAGTAAAAATTCATGACTAGTGCAACCAAAAATAAGCTAGAGCGTGTTTTTTATTTAAAAGAATAAAAATTATGAAAGTTTTAAGCTATATTTGTTAGAGCTTTTTTAACCCTTAACTGCATGTCGTTACGTATATGTAACGAATAATTTGAGTCTATGCGACAGCCAGTCTACCGAAGTCGGGCAAGCAAATGAAACAATTGTTTTTACACTAAAAAGTATTGGTGTTTTTACACCAAATGTTAATATTTAATAGCAAACATTTCTAAAGAAATTATAGATTTGGAAATAGTTGATTTTTTATGTGAATAGAATTGAAATTTTTCATTTGACCGTGAATTTTGAAATTGTTTTTTGTGTTGTTAAAAGTAACAAAAACAATATTAAAACAGAATAATCATAAAGTTTAGAATGTATTCTTAATTTTAAAAATATAAACTTTTTTTTTTTTAATTCGTAAAATATTTATTTTTTTTAATTCCGATTCGTTACAGAAATGTAACAAAGTAGTACTAAAGTACAAAAGTTAGTACATTACATTGTACTAATAATATTTGTAAAAATGAGAGTAGTTCTAAAGGTCTTATGTTCGCTGAATCCGAATTTGGCCTTAGAATTTCTCCAGCTCCTTATGTTTTTGAGATATTATAATACAAAATCTTGAAAATACTGTCTTTCGCTACATTCGGGACGTTATAAACTCTAGAAATAAAATTAATTCAAAAAACTTTTTATGTCATAAAAAAAGTCCTGTCTGTTGCCTTCAAAATTCAATCTTTTGAATATCTTATTCCTTCTCGGAGAAATCGTCCTTTAATATTCATTGGTATGGTGTTTTCGCTGTTAGTGCTAATATTTAAAAAATGAGATTTCTGAAAAATTTAAACAGCTTTATCTAGAAGCAAAGTCGGACTATTGAATACTAACAAATTTACTATGTTAGATGTTTCAAAAATTAAGGAAAATCACGTTTTTTTAATTTATTTGTACATATATGTAACGAATCGTTATTCTTCAATAAAATCCTTAAGAATTAAAACGCTAAAATAGGTATTTTTTGTTTTTTTTTAAATCCCGAGTTTCATGCAGTAAAGGGTTAAGCTTATTTTTGTATTTGCTTATTTTATCTTATTTTATAGATATTAGCTACACACAGAGAAATAAAGTGCCAACCGAATTAAAAACTTCATATTAATGGTAACAACTTAAAAATTCAGTAAGTGCAACGATATTTACATTAGATTTCTGTATATTGGTTGTTGCAACTAAAATTCAGTTGAACTAACCGAACTTTGTTGTGAAATCTATGAAGTAAACGAATTTGAGTCGTAGTAACTGAATTTCAGTTGGCAAATAGCTAAGTTTTTCTCTGTGTGTACTTAGTGACTTTTTATTTTACAATTTAAGCTTTTTTTAGATTTTTTTCTTGTCAAATACAGCTTTTTTGCTATTTTTAAAGAATTGTTGTATTTGGTTTATCAAAAAAAAAATTGATAAAGCTATTTTAAATTTAAAGCATAAGACAAAAATTTCTCTGTTGCACCTTTGATTGACTGACGAAGTTCCAAAGAATAAATTTTACGCTAATTTTATTTGTAGCATCGATATGAAATTTTACGGTTTATTTTTTAAAATTGAACAGCTTATTTTTTTCAAGGCCTAAAACATTGTTTTTAGAGCTGTTTTTTGGTTGCCCTATTCATGACTATAACTGTACTTATGTTGTGTAGGTTTAACAATATTAGTCAAAATATATTATGTGTGTCTTTATGTTTCCGAAAACTTTTCCATAAACAAATAGAAAAGGGCAAAGAAATAGCAATAGAATGGTAATTTGAATTGCTTGGACATCACTGCTTGTATATTTCTGTATGAAGAAGATGAAACCTATTTGAGTACCTTTACATTTTGAAAATTTTGATCTATAAAAAAATATAATTAATTGTCTATACCCTGACTCTCATTGTTAAGGATTTTTAAAAAGTGTACTGCATACTTTTAAGAGTATAGAAATTTCAAAGTTCAAAGCATACCATAAGGAGTAAAAAGATTTTAAATATTAAAAATCAATCCATACTTTTAGGAGTAGTTTGTTACAAAATTGTAGTAAACACTTGATAATTTTTAAATTATGTAACATAATTTTAGACTGTTGTTCAAAAAATACAACTTTTCATATGTGCTATTATTTAAACCTCATTTGTAATTATAAATGCTTATAATATATGTTGTATATATTCATATAGATGTCTCTTTATTATTATTATTGTTATAAAGTTTATTATCTTAAGGAAATATTAAATTTTTTGTTGGCCTTTATAGATTTTTATTGAAGTTTTTCCATTTTTTGCTGTTTCTTCTAACTTAAGTCTCTTTTGTATGTATATTTGATTTGTTTTATTCATGTTTTATTACAAATTTCATACTTGTGTTTTGTACGCATAATATGTATGTACTTATGTACTTGTGTATTTAAGATTTAATATCATTTGTTATATTGTCTTGTTCTATTAGATTTTATGTGATTACCAGATATCCTGTGCCATCAAATGAGAAATTTTATTATAAAATGGAAACAAAAAGACAGAGACAAAAAAAGACTATAAACCAAAAGAAATTTATTGTATGTGGTTTAACTAAGAAATATTAATTTGATATGGTAGTGAAAATGACAGTTTGTTGAACATATTGGTATGGAAAGTGTTTTTGAATAAAAATTAAGACATATAGAAAATAATAATTTTTTTATGTATAACTATAAATGGAGAAGATTGAAAAATTGCTAAGTTCCGGCATTATACTGTTAAATATCGATCCTAAAATTATGCAATAATTTTATTTTTTGTCGGAGCCCAAAAACTCTATTTTATTACAACCTTAAAGTAGGCAGTGTTTTTCTATTTTTTTTATTTCAATCCTTAAATATGCTATTTTCGAAAATATTCTTTAATTGTTTGTAATTCTTTATTTTTTTTTTTGTTTTTGTTTGATAAAAAAAATAATTTTATTTAAAATACAGCATGACCTTCTTAAACCTCTTATTTTAATGTTTCTATCCCAAAAAATAGCAGTCGTTTTAAATCCAAATTCAACACATTGTCTGATTTTGTTTCTCCTTACTTATATTGCATGATTCAATTTACATAAAATATAAAAGTTATAAGTATTCTGACCTTTTAAATGTACTAACCTTGCAAGAAAAAGCTAGAATCGAAAAATACTCATAAATAAAAGAAATCCTAATAATAGGCTTGTTGTTTTCCTATACATGTTAGGAATCCCATACAAAATTTGACATTGGGCATGTTAAGTGTGAACTCTTTTAATTTTTTAAACTTCGATAAGTTGTCAGTTTGTATTCAAATATATTAAAAGGGCTGTCAATCGTTTTTTTTTTTTTTTACATCCACGTTTAGTATGAGGAACAAAACAAGGCTAATATGTCCATATATAATAAAAAAATTTAATGAAGTAAAAGCAACATAAATACAAAGAAAGCTAAAGAAACTTCAAAAAAAAAAAAATTGCTTAAAGTAAGAAGCAAATCTGTTACTAAATTTAATTTAAAGACCGAGATATAAACAAATGCATGTGCGGCACCGGTAGGTTAGTTGGTAGCGTGCTTATCAGTGCGGGGGTCGTGGGTTCGATTCCCACCAGAGGCACTGGTCTGTTTTCGCTACAACGCGCCGAAGGCCATAGTAGCTAGTGCTCGGTTAGGGTAATAGTATATAATTTGTAAGTACATATATGATTATTAATAAATAAATTTAAAAAAAAAAAAACAAATGCATATACTGATAAAGTATTTTAAATAAATACCAAGATTATTATTTTTAGGAAATGTCCTTCAAATTGCAGGAAATGTTTTTTTTTTTAGTTACATTTTTTCAAGAAACATACATACAAAATTCTCAAACCAAACATACGGGTACGATGAAATGTAAATTCTAATAGGAAAACAATCAACTAGAATATGTTGTGTTCAAATATTAGTATAAATTCCCAATTCGTTCCCAGCATTTGGACTGGCAACTAAAAAGGCTTACGATGTAAAGCTGTTTTCTAAAATTGTAAGAAAATGCAAAAATAGTTCATATTGTTTGGGTGATCAACTAAAAAACATTTGATATTTAATTTATAACGAGCTTCAACCTCCGTATATTTATAAAAAATAAAGCAAATCAAACATATTAGCTAGGTTGATACTAGTATTTCGATCTGGCTAAAGATCTCATCAGTACCCGAAGTTTTAGAAAAGCTAGAGCCTCCAGAATAGGCAAAAATTTAACAAAAAAAACCTATTAATCATCAATTTTACTCCATTCTTGTCTTCTTAGTAATCAAATACGTGGCTGGGGTATTTTCCTAACCAGCATCATGACGTTACTAAACTTTGAAGACCAAAAATATTCTATTGTTGCTTTTTCAGTAAGTTGGTTAATATATACACCTGATCAAAACCATGAGTTCTTGCGGGTCGCTTAGGTAGAAAGTGCGGCACTCCCTCTAGCTTGATCCTCATAAGAATTTTTTCGTCTTTCTCTTACATTTATTATTGTTTTCTATTTATAATAGTAACATTTTAATTATGATCACAAACCTGACAATTCAGAATGAAATGCAATTTTAAAAGATCAACAATAAATACCAAATTCTCCAATATGTATAACAAAAATTGTTTAAATACAAAAATTGTTTAAATCAGGATTGCATTTAAAAAATAAACATTTCATATAGATGCAATCAAACAATAAAAACCATAACAAATAATTACAGTATTGTCAAAAAGGATTACTGATGAAGGTTGTGTTACCAGAAACTGCGCAGTCTAATTCAATAAAAAATTTACAATGGATTTATGATTTTTAGAAAAGTATGCTTAATCTTCTCTACCACGCCTATCTCAAACAATTGAAAAATATGTGCATATTAATTATAGTATTAATTGCACACTGTCTAAGAAGACGATGAATAAAAATTCAAAAATCCCCAATAAAATATATCAAAAATTTGCTCAAAGCAACTCAAAAATCCCCAATAAAACGTTTTAGTTTTTATGCTAAGTTTTTATCTCAAAAATGTGGACAGAAATAAGAAACAATTGCTTAAATACAAAACATAAAAACTGCAATTTTTTCTGCAACCATTTTCCCGCGAAAAGTTGACAGAAATAAAAAAACACTAAAACTGTAATTTTATTCCGCAAAAACTTTTCCGCAAACAGTTTTATTTTTTAAAATTTGGTGGCAATTTTTTTTCTTCAAAAAATTTTTTCCGCAAATTTATTTTTGTCATGAATTTTTAGTGTTTTGTTAACAGAAATGTAAAACAATCTTAACACCGTAATTTTGTCCGCGAAAGTTTTTGGCAAACAAATTATTTTTTTAGAGAAAGTTTTTCCGCGGAAAATTTTTTCTGCTGTGATTTTTTAGTATTTTGTAGAGAGAACCGCAAATTGTTTTCAGTAAAGAAATTTTTCCGCCAAATTTTTTCAGCAAACCATTTTTTCGGCGAGAAAAAAACGCTTAAATACGAAACTTTTAAATTAGAATGGTTTAAAAAGCAGTTTGAGTGAAATTAATTGTAAGCCCTTAAAAATATGCAACAAAAATCAAGTAAATAAGCAATTTACTATTACAATTTACTGTATCATATTTTAAGGATTTATATTTAACTGAAAACTGCATATGTTTGGCAAATATTGTCTTGTTTAATTTATTGTTGTTGTTCAAGGACATTTCTATAAGGACTGTCAAGAAAAGTAAATTTTTAATTTAACATCTTAATTCTCTAGTTAATTAATACCTAAATTAATAAAATATCTGAAAATGCTTTATTTCAATACATATCATAAGTATATCCCAAAAGTATGTTACAGTTTTTTTTCTTGCCTTTATTTACCAAAATCATTTAAACAATCGTTATTTTTGCGAGTTTAAATTTTTGGTGACTTCACAAAAAATCCGTTTGAAAAACATTTTACCAGTATCTACCTCTATTTTACATTGGTATTTTATTTTCTAATACTACCAATAACATACAATACCATTTATTGGTTAGAAAATTGGTATATAAATGAACAAATAAAGAAATCAGACACCATCATTAATGGGTTCAATTACACAAAAAACAAATACCAAAGAGAAATCAATAAAAATAAATATAAATAAAGAAAAACTAAAACAGAATTTGTTAAAAAAAAATGCTCTAACTTGTTAAAACTACACTACTATTAGCAACTGATGCTGATACTGTTTAATTGTATTGATTTACAATTAAAAATATACAAATATAAACCCTAAGACAGCAATGGCAAAACAAAGGCACGCAAATTGGCACTAGCTTTCACCAGAATATTTATGTAATTTCTTTGACTATTTTAAACCATAGCGGCCGACAGTATTTTTTTTTTTTTTTTTTCTTTTTCCCAATGTTTTACAAAATTCCGAATTTATTAATTGTTTCGCTTCTAAACTTAATTGATGAAGCTAATTATAAAATAAAAATTCAATTTATACACCCTTTCTTAAGTCGGATTGTGCCGTTTAAAGGGTTAATGCCCTATATTCTATTATCAAAGGTTTAACTGGCTAATGACCATTTCATGGTTAAGTGTAGTTTTTCATTTATGTTGTCGCTACTATTTCTGTTATTTTTCTCTGATTATTTTTATTTGCATTTCTCTTTAAATTTCATATTAAACAAATTTATAAACATAATGCGTTTGTTTTTGACATTTGTTGACAATTCTGCCAAATAGTAAATAGGAATATATGCATAAAAGTTAATAAAACTTTATTTAACTTTTGCAAAAAGAGTTCAAGGTAAAATATTTATGTACAGAGAACAGGTGTGTGTATTGATGTGTAAATTTTGTTTAATTAAAGGTTTTTAAAAAAACTGTTATCCTAGAGAAAATTAAAATATTAAAGCATATTTTAGGGAGGATAATAAATAAGTTTTGTGTAGCATATATTTAGAAATTTTTCTTTGAATATACAAAATTTGTTGGAAAAAATTTCTCAGAATCTAAAAATTTCGCTTACAAAAACTAGAATTTATTTATTTTTGTTTAATAATAAAAATAGAACTACGCCGGAGTTAAAAATATCCCATTTAAAAATGTTTATATATGACCATATATGACCATTAATTAGAAATAACATTGCAAATTAAAGCGTTCAAATTGTATAGCACAAAAACAAATAATTTGTAATACCACCTTTCGCTTTAATGCAATCAAATATTCTTTTTTTCATAGAACTTATTAATCTTTTCAGAAGAGCTTGATGCAGTCCTTCCCATTCTCTGAAAATTGAATTTTTTAGCTCATTCGCATTTATATATTGACGATTGCCAGCATAAACTCTCCTGGCGAGAATTCCCCTTATGTTTTCGATAGGATTCATATCTGGAGAGCAAGCAGGCCATTCCTAAACATCGACATCATTCGAGCTTAACCATTCATTTGTGAATTTGCTGGCATGGCAGGCTGCATTGTCTTGCTGGAAAATATGTTTTTTATCTGTATTTGCATGTAAAAATGGCAACAAACTGCATTTTAGTAATTCGCAGTATTTTACGCTGTTCATTTTAGTTGGGACGATTTGCAACTCCAAACAACATTCTTCAGTAAATTTATGTATTTAAGCGATTTTTAAAATGGTACCTATACAATATTATACATAGATCAGATAAGGATCAATCAGTCAGAGCTTTGACTCCATTTCTGCCGGTTTTATTTATATCGGAGAAATTCATAAAGTATGACTCGTAAATTATAATTGATAGAATGATAGGAGGCCTGGTCCTTCTATAAAGACAACACTTTTGGTAGTGAATTCAATAAACCCTCATAAACTATAAAATAATGAAATTTTACCTACTTTATATATAAACATCTTTACGATTTTTAGCTAAATTCACATTCTTCGAAATTTCATTCAGATTTTTTCTTTTTATTTTCTGACTTGTTAATTTTTTCCCCCAACATAAAAATAATTATGTTGCTTCGCGAAATTTGGTCCGTGTCCTTGAATATGACACAAATCGTCTTAAGAGGTTGGGTTTTAATGGTTTTAAATTTGTCTTAAATGGGCTAAATAAAATTAAATCAGAGTAGTAGAAGCAAAAACTTGTCAATTTTCATGAAAAAAAAGTTCGCTACAAAAAGTGTTGGAATAATAAAATTTAAAAAGAAAATATGTGTAGCGAGAATTAAAAATTTAGCGGAAAAATTTTCTGGACAATTTTGCGTGAATCGAAATTTCTTTTTTTTTCTCGTTAATAAGAGAGAATAGATAAATATTAAAAAAAAAATAGTAGATGAAGAACAATTTTTTTACCTCTTTTGAAAAATTAAGATTTTTACATTAATGGCTGAAGCATTATCACAAAATATACCAACGAAGTTCTTGTAAAATATTATTCTAGCTAGAATTAATTCAGCTACTTAATATTTTCAAATTGTTTGCTTTTTATATTTTGCTTCAAACAAATGTTGCAGACTATTTTAAGAATAACAAGAAATTTTTAAAATAAAAAAAAAGAGTAAGAACTGTTTATTTTAAAATTTTGCCATAGCATTCTTAAAAGATTGTCTAACAGTTCAGTAATAAAAAAAATGTTTTGTTGCATACTTATAGTTAGACAACTGTAGACAAGAAGTTTGTATTTTATAAATATTTAGTATATTGTTGCTGTTTGAAAATTTGTAGCATACTTATGCATTGTTGAATATTTAAAAATTGTAGCATACTTTTTAGGTTTATAAAATAATAAAATGTGTAAGAGAACAAAAGTTTGAATGAGTGATAATGTCGTAACTTTAAAGTTATTCGAAAATTTAAAGTTTTATAAAAACGTGACAAAAATATATATGAAATATTTTAATCAAGGTTAAACATTATTTAACTTTTAAAGTCATTTGAGCTAACTTTAGTAAAAAGGGAAACTGGGTAAAGGGCATACTTAAACTTAATAAGTATGATCTAACGTTGCATTAAAGAGATAAGTCAAAACTCAAAATGTGATTTTTTTTTTTTTTTATTTGAAGCATACTTTCAGGATGACTTTAATAGAATTTCCTTGTTATACTTTTAAGTGTATACTCTAATAATAAATTTTAGGAGTGTTAGTTATTTTTATGTAGCAAAAACGCATTCCTTTTTAGTTGAAACAAAACATAACTCATAAAGCTTTCTTCTAAAAGCTTTCAAAATCATTACAAAAAACGTTCGTACTAAAAAATGTATACTTTAAAACTGTTAATGTTTCATTATGTTTAAAAAAATCCATTACTAAAATAGGTCAAGTTTTAAGGTTATTTGTATTAAAAACAATAACATTTTCTTGTTCAATATTACTTAAAAATATTACTTAAAAATATGTGTAATTTTTTTAGAATTGTTTTTACCTCAAATTTATTTCATATAACTATTTAAAAAACACATGGCTTTCATTTGAAGCGTTTTTATTAAAATATGCACTTAAATTGCACTTGAGTACTTTTAGAAAATAACAATTTTTTGTAGTTTTAAAATACACATGCAGTGGCAACAAACAACACAAAAATGTAAAATATTTTAGTCATAAATTGTAAAACAACAAAAAAATAAATTTAAATATTTATAACCATATATTTCACACGAATACTGCATTTATATTGCAACCAAAAACCAGAAGTTTTTGAAAACTACACTTATTTACTTGTCAAATTCCATATAAATTTTAAATCAAAAACTAGAAGTTTTGGATCTAGTATAAATGTGGTATAACTAGCAAAATATAAAGAAATATGTATAAAGATTAGGGTGGTTCTTGGAATAGATATTATCGAATTTCAGTCATAAAGGACGTCCAGAAAAAAAATTCATTTAATAGACTTCATTTTAAAGATCCATTAACGAACTTCGTTATAGGCACAAATAATGTCAAAATTTAGCAAATTTGAGAATATAAATGCAAAAAGTCACAAAAATTTAATTGAGCATATGATTTTAACTATATTATCATTTCTAAAGCCTAAATGTATGCTTCAATTTAATGTTTCATTTTAATAAAGACACAAACCCTTGTTTTACATACATTGTGGTAGTTAGACACCAGCCACATCCAAAGTAATTTACACCTTTTCATTTAATAATTAAATTTAAGCAGGGATGGCACTCAATACCGCTTGAATGTCGTTATCGATTCAAACCCCTTTCAACTGACTATCGTTATCCCTAAACTACCGTTACCGAAATAATTGAAATATCGTTATCCGTAAAATAACGTTAGCGATATAACTAAAATACCGTTACCGAAATAACTAAAATACCGTAAGCCCTAAAATACCGTTACCGAAATAATTTCGCAGTACAAAAAAAAATAGTCGCTGTTAATAGATATATCATTGGAATTCGGGCACAACGAACTTAAAAATAGCGATGTTCACTTACATTACCTGAATAATAAAATAACGTTACCCTTAAAATACCGTTACCGAAATAACTGTAAAACCGTTATCCTTAAAACAACGTTACAGAAATAACTCAAATACCGTTACCGCTAAAATACAGTTAACGACATAGACGAAAATAGCGTTACCCTACCGATACCCGCACCGAATCGGTTACCATCCATAAAGTTAATCCTTATAAATATACAACATAATTTTCAGAATATTGGCAATTAGTCTTTTTGGAAACTCTAGCGAATAAAAGTTTTTTGTTTCATATGATTAGGCCTATAATATTGTATTTAAATTAAAGCACACTTTTAGGCTTCCGAAATAATGAGATTATAAAAATCTGAGACTCAAATAGCGTCACATGCTTTAAGAACTGATATATTCGGATTAGTATATAATAGGCCAACCAAAAAACAATAGTCTGCTTCGATTTTTTATGACAAACTTCTTACAATTGATATGCTCTTAATTTTAATTACATTTTGAACAAAATTCCTCAAAAGTCTCAATCGATCCACCCTAATGTACCTTACTAAACTAAATTTTTTAGTATACATAGAAAATATTTGATTAAAAAACTAAACAGAGAGAATTAACTTCACATGAGTTTTAAAATGAATGAAAATTAATGAAATTATGAAATTTTATGAAAAAAAAATAAAAAAAATTAAGTCATTGAAATAATTTTATAGCTCTAACGAAAATTTTCATTGAATTTATGAAGAGATAATTTGTGAAAAAAAATTTTTAAGAAATTATGAAATTTTATAAAAAATTTGTTTATATTATTAATAGTTCTTCGATACAATAAAATTCTTCATTCTACGAAAAAAAACTTTATGAAATTGTTTCATTAATATCAGTAAGGATAATTCTTTCAGTGCACATATAACTCACCTCATTTTGGAAATAGCAAATATATTTGAAGGGAGATTATTTTTAAGTGAACAAAATTTAGAAGAAGGTTGGCTAGAAATAAATAATTTATCAAATCCGGATAAGTACAAACGTTGCGTTCGGTGAGATGAACGATCGTTCTCAAACGTAAAGAGTGTGAACACAGTGAATGCGGAGAAACGCCCCGGAACTCTATGAATAATTTGTATTCCAAAAAGTGCAATTGTTTTAATGCGATGCATTCACTGTGTTCACATTCTTTTCCATGTATAAGACTGTAATCTTTGTATAAGGTTGTAGTCTTTGTTTAAGTTTGAGTATAAGACTTTATTCCGTGTTTAAGACTTTAGTAGATGTATAAGACTTTGGTCTGTATATAAGAATGTAGTCTGTGAATACGACGTTAGTCTGAGTATAATAATAAAATATAAGATTTTAGCCTGTGTATAAGACGCTAGTCTGTGGTAAAGGCTCTGGCCTGTGTATACGAGTTTAATCTGAGTATAAAACTGTAGTCTGTGTTTAAGACTGTAGTGTTTAAGACTATAGTCTGTGTATAGGACTTTTGTCTGTGAAGATTTTGGTCTCTGTATAAGACTGTAGAATGTATAGGACAGTTGGTTGAGTTCAATCTAAGTAGTATAAGACTTTGTATTCACTTAGTTTTTTTTTTTTATTAATCTAAAGTTCTTTATATAAACCTATTGGTTTTAGGGAAAAACTAAGTTTTTTACTCTTCATCAACGTTTTTTTTTTTAATTATTAAAGTGTAGCTTTAGGCAAGAAAACTTCAAAAGAACTTCACAACACTTGCCAGATACTATTTTTAGTGGGCCCAAACAAATTAAAATATATTCACAAAAAAATCCGAACCAAAAAATGAACAGAGATTTAATAAAAAATTAAAAAAAACTCTGTCACCAACCGAAAATTCTTGTCCTTAAGAATATCAAATAATTCTTAAATTTAAGGACAAACCCCCAAATCTGTCAAGCCTGATACGACTAAACTACTGACTATATATAAACTACTTCCAACCTACACATTATATAATACAGATTTTGTGATTGTAGGTCGCGTTTTTTTAAATAATTAATGTTTTTCTAGGTGTATAAGTGACACCAACAAGTGTTACAGTTTCTTTACTCCTGCACAAACACGATTTATAGCTTTTATTTATTGAAGTAGATTTATTTATAAAAAAAAAAGTTCTGCGAAGGCTTTTCATGATTCCTTATTATACTACAAGTAAATTGCAGCAATTGTATAGATATTTGTATTACAAAACGGAAATTTGTAATGGAATACATGCTTGAGCATGCATTGCCAACAACTATAGTGAAATGTGTTTAAAATAAATGAGTACAATTTTATAAAACTGTTGAAAAAGGTCGATAAACGTAAGAAATTTGTCAAGGTAAAATTTAATGAGACAGATGATGTAAATGAATTATATTCATTTTAACAGGGACGTTTTAAGAAAGAAAATTAAAAATATATTTATTATAGGGAGTTTGGAATGAAATGTTTAATCATTTTTTATAGCTCTTTAAAAGAATATACAAACAATTTTTTTTAAAAAAGGAATCAGAATTAAATTATAATTAATTTTACCCCAAAGTATGTTTATTAACAGATAAATAGAAAAAGAGAGATAAGCAAAAATATAAGAACTAAGAAAATAACAAAGAAAAAATCAATACAATAAATACACACAGGTGAAAAAGCTGGCAGTTTTGCTTGCACACTTTAACCCAAGAAAAACATGTTAATGACAGGGCACTACCGTATAGATTACCAAGTAATGATGGGGACATTACCTATTACATTACTTTAAAATACAAAAAAATGAGTAACTAATAATGAGTTATAGAAGTACCTATATGTAATTGAAAATAATGAGTTACTAACAATTGGTTACATAAGTATCGATTTCACATTTTTGATTCTAATGTTAAATTAATTTAAACTCGTTCAAAGAATTCTCTCTGAGTAGTTTTTGCCGAATTTATACATTGCCACTTATATGGCAATGCTTTTTTCTACACTGGGTAAGTGTATCTTTCTTGTTTTATATTTCCGGATGTTCCTTAAAGTATGCTATAACTTTATTGGGGGTTTTCCATATTGAAATGTTTATTTTCATTAGTTGCGTTAGTCTTTCATTAAAACATATTATTTTTAAATAAAAATACTTCATCAATTAAATTAATGTTTTATTAATTCAATGAAAGCATTTTTTCAAATATTCCACTGAATAAAATCATTTTATTAATGAACAAATTCATTTATGCTACGCACAAAATTCTATCAGTGCATTTAATGAAACTGTTTCATAAATTCTAAGAAACGCTTCATTAATATTTTGAAGATTTACGTTAATTCTATAAGGCATTTCATAAGAATTAACTTTATTGAAACCTGTTTCATAAATTGTATGAAAAATTTTAATGGACGAGTTTCAATGACAATTTTCAATAAAACTATGATTAAATTCAATTTTCGTGGCATGTCTCTTAAATGAATTAAAAAATTCGCATTTACAATATATTCTACTAACATAACATAAATACGCTCTAAAAATACTATTAAAACTGCACATCATATTAAATATATTCACAAAAATTCGCATAATTTAAACAATTTACAATATGTTTGAGGATATTACCTAAATAGAAAATTTTAGTGGACGCAATATACTGAAAATGTTCAGTAAACTAATGAAACTTTTTTCATAAAGAAAACGAACATTTTCTTAAAATTATTGATTTTCGATCAAATTTCTTCATTGTGCAAATGAAACTTTTAATAAATAAATAAATATTTTTCATAAAATTTTATGAAAAGTATTATATTTTTTTATTTCCATTAGTTTAATGAAAAAATTCAAAGGAGAAGCTCCAGTGCAACTTCATTGCTTTTATGCAAAAATTCATTAATATCATACAGAGAATTGTCTCAGTGTGGTTCATCATTCAAAATATACTCGTATGAACAAAAAAAAATTTTTTACATATTCTGAAAAATTGAAAGAAAGAATTGAAATTGCCTCTGAAAAATTGGAGAAGCGACACATCGGAAAACTTTATTGTTGGCTAATAGTGTTAGGTATTCTTTAAAGTGCAAAAAATTTGTAGCTGGGTAGGACCACTCACTTGGGCTACAGGTATGATTTCATGACATGACCATTAAAATACGTAGTTTACAGTTTTATTAAATACCCTTGCTTGAAATATCGATTATTTTCAAGTAAAAATGAAGAGTTTTACATGAAAGAGCATAACAAATAATTTAATTAAACAACCAGTGAAATTATTTTATATCAGTGTTTAATTCAGTCCCAAGTATGGGAAATCGAAAAGAAAATTATATCAAATAACTTCCAAAACCTTAAGTAAAGAATGTGTGAAATTTCATCGATATTGGACAATGGAATCGGAGGTCAGGCATTATTGGGTTAAAATAATGTTGAAGGAAGAAATTAGCAGATTTTTTTTTGCCAAATTTTAGTAAAACAAGAACAGCAAAAAAAAACGGTTGAATTTACAAAAATTTTAGTTAAATTTTAGTTAATTAAAAGTAACAAATTAGTCTGATAAAATCAGCAAAAAAAAAAAATTGCTAAATATTAGTAGAAAAAAAAATAAAAAATTTCCATTTTTAGATTTTATTTTTAATGCTAATAAAAATTTGCTATTTTGAAATCAGCAGTTTACACTTTTTTAGCAAATATTTCGGTTGGTTTAAGCAAAATTTACTGTTGTTTGCATTCTAAATTTAAAGTAAATATAGCAAAAGTTTTGTTAGTTTTAGAGTTTTTGTTTGCTGTTTTCTGAGTACAAATATTTAGCAAAAGTTATTGCTGATTTTAGCAGAGTAAACTGATATTTTTTATTGACTCAAATTTAACTCGAATATTATTAAAATTTTGTAAATTTAACAATTTGTTTGCTCTTCTTATCTTACTAATAATTGGCTAAAAAAAATCTGCCAATATTAGCAGATTTTTTAGCAAACTTAATTTTTAACAAATTTTTAGCAGCTATTTTTACAGATTTATTTTTATGAAAGTGAATTATAAAATTCCTCTCACTTTTACTAACTTTAATCAAAAATTTCCCATAAATATTAACTAAAATTCTAACATTCTAAAAGGTGTGCTAAACTTAATTAATTTACTGAAACCTTTTTTTCTCAAATTTATGTTACTTTTAGTGTTAGTCCAAAGGTGTTGCCTTTTTAGTAAATTATAAAAATAAATATTTGTTTAACAAAAACCAAAGGAAAAGAAAAGAGTATTGCATAATTCTTAATAATAAATTCGAAACAAGCCAAAAATATAGAAAATTAAATAACCAGGCCAAACAACACACAAAAAATGAAAATATTAATAAAAATCTTAGTCAGAAAATCTTTCAACTTGACCTTCAATAAATAAATAATTTTTTTTTTTTTTTTTTTTTTTTTTTTGTGCAAACCTAAAAAATAGATGAAGAAGAAAACTTAATAGAAAAAAATCTGGACAGTCAAGGAGTGTCGTATAAATTGAAAACTTAATTAATTTGCAAGAAAATTTATGTTTATAGCTCAAAAATATTGGCAAAAACTGACCTCAAAATAAATGTTGGCTTGGAGAAATAAATTTTATTTATAATATAAAAAAAAAAAAAATTGTAAGTTGTTTTGTCGTTAAATGATTGAGTACTATAATTTCGTTTGTATATGTTAACCATATTAATTAATATTTTTGTAATATAAATTTTGTTAAACTATTTATTATTTAATATTTTGTTTTATATATATTTATAAATCTCCCCAAAATTGTTTATGTTAAAAAAAAACTTAAATTTTTTTTACAAAAGGTTTAAGGTAAAAAATATAAATTAATCCTGTAGTTTCATATCAAAAATTTATACATGACTGCTTAAAGCTGCATATTGGTGCAGAAACCTGGAATAAAAAGAATCTTATATCCCCATACAAAACATGTAAATTTAAGCACATTTACATATAAAGTGCATATAGACACAAAAATGTATACGGTAGGGAAAGCCGAAACTTAAGAAATATTGAATTTTTAAATACCCCATAAAAAAAAGTTTTATCTCAAATATTAAATCATATCTCATTTGAAACAGATCGATGTTTAGTCTCATCCAAGTTCTTTTCAAAATTGAGGTATCCGGTAATATCCAATTACACAAAGATAATTTTGTTGGACGGAAAATAAGGAAATTTTTCAGTAAATCAATGAAAATTTTCTTTACAAAATTAACGAATATTTTTTTAAAATCCCGATCAAAAAAAATTATATCTTATATATAAAATCACATCTCATTTTATATAGATCAATATTTAATCGTATTCAAGTTAATCCCAAAATTGGGGTATCCAGTAATATCCAAACATATTACTGGATTAAATTAGACCAAAATTTATCTCAAAATTGGGGGATCCAATAATATGTAATTTAAGATCCTGATAGATTCAAAAATATTCCATGGGATTTATTTAGATATTGTTGGATCTAATTAGATCCAAACAGATAATTAACTTTTGGTGGATCAAATAAGATATTTTGAGATTTAATTAGATCTACTCAAATCCCATGAAATATATAATTTTGAATAAAACTTTAAAAAAAATTAGTTATTAGGCGAATATACAGCAACACATAATTATATCGTATGCGAATGGAAAATATTAATGATGTTGATATATACACAAATTTAAAAAATGAGCCATTAGGCGCATATATAACTATATATTATAATTATATCTTATGCGCATAAAACATATTAATTATGTTGAGACATATGTAATCATATCTAAAACAATATTGATAATGTTGTGTCATATATGGTATCTTACATAATTATATCTTATATCATTTGATATCATATATAATTATGTCTTTAGTTGTACATATGGCTTATATGTCACCATATATAATTACATATTATGTTATATATGAAAATGTAATATTATATATGTCAACAGATCTAGCACATCTTATTATGTATAGCATATATGCTTAATATTTTATTTTCTAAAGGTCAATATATAATAATATATCGTTAGACATGTTACTACATAACAAATATTATAAAAAATATATTATAATATATGGCTAAACATGACAGCATAATTAATATCATATCATATTATAATATATTTTAAGATGAAACAACATAAGACAATATATAAATTAGTTTTCCTCGGGATTAATGAAAAACTTTATACAAGTTTGATTTAACTTTTATTAAAAATAAAAATTATGTTTTTTTTCGACCTTTAATTGTGCAATGAAAATGAAAATTATTCAAGTTCGAGGCCATAACATAACAAACAAGTTTTCAATTTATTTTTTGATCAATGGTTATAATCTTTAACTTCAAGCTCATATATTAGTTCTCATGTAGTGAGTAAACTAGTTTATATGAATGTTTGATGTTTGGCATGGGATTGTTACAGCTTTCAAAACGTGTTCTGATGATGGGAACCTAGAAAATTCCCGAAATAGATCTATCAACACATTCCTGAAAGGGTCAAATAATAAATTTAAAAACAAAAAACTCTATAGATTATTTGTTAGGACAATATCCTAATAAAGAAATATATAGTATGGCCTCGAACTTGAATAATTTTAATTTTCATTGAAACACTTTATTCTATTTATGAACCAAGTTTTTTAATAAAACTTTTTTGAGTGTTCATTGAGTGTATGAAACTTTTAATTAATAAAATGTTATTTTTCATAGAATTTTATGAAAACTTGCATTTACTCTATGAAAGCTGTCATGGGACGAATTCATTGATTGAATTGATTCAAAAAATCATTAATATCAAGCAGATAATTCTCTCTGTGTAGATCCCTCAAATATATTGCTGGATTAAATGAGAACAAAATTAATCTCAAAATTAGATTATCCCATACTATATATTACACTCATACACTCATTACACTCATTACACTTAAAAAAAAAAAAAATCATAAAATTTGCAGAATTTATTTTCTAAATATTAGTAAAATAAAAATAAAAAAAAAAAAACTGTAAAACTACTAAATTTTAGTTATATTTTCAGTTGTTTGCATGAAAACTAAGCTCCATATTTTCGTGAAAATTTTTATTTAAAATAATAAGACAACTGAAATACAATTCTTATTTATAAGTTAAATAAAATACAGAGTTGTATATGTCTTTCATTTCTTTTGTATGTACGTTATAAATTATTTTATAAACCCAATTCAGATAAAATCTTTCCCTCTTTTACTCTCAAATATTGTTTAATTAGTTTATAATAAAACCATTTGCATAAATGTTTCAAAATATTTTTCTAATAAGAAGTGTTCACTTCACTTGTCTGTTTATACTGACACAATAAAAAAAATTCACAAATACTGAAACTCACACATTGTATTATAACGACCTCTGCTGGTTTTGATTATCAACATAATATTGTTAGAATTTAGTAAATTTAGCAAAAAAAAAAAATTTAGTATTACATCAAGTCAAAATAGCAAAATTTTTAAGTGAAATCTCAATTTGAACTAAAAATTAGTTTAAAACTTGCAAAGTTGGATAACTAAGTGCTTTACTAATTGTTCTACTAACTTTTTTCTGTGAGTGTAAATATCCTTATACATCCCAATATGAAAATATTTGTTCCATAAAACAAAATATTTCGTATGAAAAAAAATTTTAAGTTGAATACTCTTAAAAATACTTTTTATTGGTAGGAAAGCTTTTTCATTCAAATTATGAAAAAAAAATTATAAATTATTATCACTAGGGCAAGGAATTTCATACAAATGCATGGTTGTAGTCAGTAGTACAAAATCGATTTTGCCAAATACTTTTTAGAATCACAGAATTTGCAACAAAATTGCATCGATTTGTTGCATATTTTGATATAAAAGCATATTTTGGCATTTTTTTGTTAAAATTAAGTTTTCATTAAAAACTAACAAGAGAAAACATTTTTAACACTAAACATAGCATTTTATTGTCATTTGTAAAACATTTTTAAACCAACAATATCGAGTAATAAATCGATTTTTAGAATTCCAAAAAATTCTACGTTTGATGTTTAGTGAATATTTTTGAAGTTTTAGTGCATATTATTTGGTATTTTGTTCATATTTCGGTTTAATTGCATATTTTAAGCTCATATTTTGGATTCTTTACTGCATATTTAAAGCGCCTATTTTCCTTTTTCAGTTGCATGAAATTCCTTGCCCTAGTTATCAAATTATTTTTAAAATTTTTTTTAGTAATGAAATAAAATATTTTTTAGAGTACTGCCCATATTATATATCATTTTAAAGGTAATTAAACAGGCTTTCTACCATTCGAGTTTTATATGGAACCGATAGTTATTTAAAGGTGAAAACCTTTCCAACTTTAAAGGCCGTCCACTTCAAAAAGGGCGTGACCGCAAACAAGAAATACCACTATTCAGCGTTAACATTTATTTTAGTGGATGCACAGTTTTAAATTTATTTTATTTTATTTATAGTTTTTGAGGAAATAGGAAAATTTTAATTTTCGCAAATTCAAAACAGATTATTCCAAAAAGTGCTCGATAAAGGATTTGGATTTTTATCGCAAAATTGTTCTGAAAAAAGTCACACTTATGGTTTAAATCCTCTTCCTACGGACGCGTGTCCATTGAATTTCTGAGTGCAAAATGTAATTAAAAATATAATTTTTCATAGATTTTTCGTGGAAAGGCTGATACATAGCCTATCTATGAAAAATTATATTTTAATTACATTTTGTACTCAGAAATTCAATAGACACGTCTCGTAGGAAGAGGATTTTACCCAAAAGTGCGACTTACAAAAATTAAAATTGTAAAAACTGTGATTTTAAAATTGTAAAACAAACAAATCGACACATTAAAAAAATGCTTTAATTATTGTAACATCTTTTAAATTTTTTTTTTTTTTTAAATAAAAAGAGAGGCAGCACTCAGGAAATACTTCCTATATTTACTGTGTTGCTTTCTTTGGAAAGGGATAGTATAGAGATGAAAGGTGGGAAAAGATGAAGGGCTTCAGACATGGCAACACTGTAATTGCGCGAGATGATGTCTTAGAACAGTTGTTGCTCGCCACCTGATGGAGAGTTGGCGAACTTATTGAAGCTTTTTGGTTCATAGCCCTGATTCATTATTTTACTTCGGTGGGGTTAATTGCTATGGGAACACCGAAGGTGGACATTGCAATACGTATGAGGGATAGAAAAAACTCATACATATTATTTTGATGTTGCCGGCACCGGGGATCGAACCCGGGACCTTCTGTGTAAAAGTCCAACGCGCTAACCATTACACCACAACGTCCACAAAAAATATATAAAATTCGTTAAAATTGTAAATAAACAAGAAACTAATCTGAGCAGCTAGTAAAAAATGGCGCTTAAGAAAAATTTCAAAACCGTTGAAAATTGGAAATCTGCTGCTCTGCAGTAAAAAATCGCTTTAAAAAAATTAAAAACTTGAAAATTGGAAAAAAATTTCATAATTTGAACAAATAAAAAAAAAATGTCTAAAGTTATTTACCAAAGCTGGTAAAAAGCGAGAAGAGAAACAACAAAACCACTGAAAATAGAAAAGAAATTTCCATAGTGAAAAAAAAATACCCAAATTTGAAAAATTACGCCAAAATAGTAACAAAAAAGCCGTAACCGAAAAAAAGCTAATTAAATTAATAAATAAGATTTCAATGGTGGCAAAATATAAAAAAAAAAAATCTTCGAAGTTTAAAAAAGATAATGTGAAGGTTAAAAATTGTTCGTTTTTTTGGACTTAAATTTGCAAAAAAAAAAATATGAATATTTTTAAAGAAAATGAGATTCTAGTTAAAATATTCTTGTTTTTATTAAAATTAGTATGACAAAAAAGTCTCATTCAGTTTGTGAGTTAGCCTAACAAATATGTCGAGCAATTCTAAGAACATTGTCCCCTGACGATTTCATTAGGCAAGAATGAAATGCGGTTAAGGACAGCCAACTAGAAATTTCAGAATTTGTTTAATAAGTTTTGGATTTTAATTACTCTAAATGTAATTATGATTACCAAGATAAAAACAAATTTAAAATTTCTGATTATGTTTTAGCATTAACTATAATAATATTTTTTTATTTTTAAAAGTGTTACAATTTAGTTTTTCTGCTGTTTTTTTTTTTTTGTGTACGTGATTTACGTATTTGATATATTTTTTTAGTTTCGGCCCACTAGAATGTACTACTGCATTAAAATCAGCCAACTTTACAGAACCTGTGTTACAGATGCAGGTAAAAACAAGCCACAATACAGTTAAAAGAAAAACAGTAAAATCTTTTATTTGAGGACAGGAGTCACAGGACATAAAGAATCAAATGATTTTCTTATACATAATTTCAAAACTTCTTGGAAAGACGGAAATGATTCAAAAGGCAACTCTTTATAGCACCAAAGTCCTTTTCGGTCTAGTTTTTGAAACCTTTACTGTTCAATATTTTCAGTGAGGTCAAAATAAAATACTTAAAAAAGTATAATTTTAAAAAAATTGTACAGGAAAGGTTTATTAAAATACTGCACATGAATGCATTGGCTGAAAAATGTACCCAGCCATATTTTTTTAAAGCGTTTAATCCTTATTTTAAAGAATATAACTAATGCAAGGATTTGGAAAAAAATTTATCAAACTGAAAGACCACCAGTAAATAAAACTATGATAGAGCTTTAGGGGCATTTAGGGCATAAAGAGAATAAAGGATCTCATAACTAGGATCTTTTTAAATTCATTGGTTTTTATTAAAAGGATATTGACAAAAAATTATATAAAAATAATTTTTAAAAGTTATTTTATAATTAAATTATTTATTTGTCTTTTCAGCAACAATATATTACACTAATACTATTTGGAGCTTTAAATTTCAAAATAAACTTTTTGTGAGTATAGCAAAAAGATAAAAACGACCACCCAATTCCTACTAAAGAAGAAAACAAACCAGTAAAAAAACAATTTTTTGTATAAATGTATTGTAAATGCTTGCCTAGTGAACTAAAACTAATACTGCTATAATTTATAACTGTATTTATATAGAATTAAAAAAAATATAACTAATATAAAACATAATATATGAATGTGTGTTATTAAAGCTTTTTTATGTTTTAAAGCTTTAGATAAAGAAGCTTAAACAAATAACTTTTGTAAAAAAAAAAAAACTATTAAAATTTTGTAAATTTAAATATTTAATAACTAAATTATATTCAAAAAGTATACAAATTGTTAAATAAAAAACAATAATTGAAAAAAAACATAGCAAACAAATAAATTAAAAAAGCTTTTTTTGGTTAAAACAAAACGAGAAAATCATAAATTTATTATAACAAAATAAAAATAAAGAAATTATTTCAACAAGACAATAGAGTAATAAGCTGTTCAATTTGCATATAAATTAAAAAAGCTAGTAAAAGAATATAGAAAAAAATTGTAAAACACTAACAACCTTTCAAAAAGTTTTGAAGAAAACTTTTTTATTTTAAACATTTAAATAAAAACATTATATACCAAGCCTTTGCGTATAAAAGATGTTAAAACTTTGAAGCTTTGATGAAATTTGAAAGCTGTATAAAAGCTTTTTGAAACTGTTAATTAAATAAACTTTCAAAAATGCTAAAGCTTTACAAAAGCTTTATAAAACTGTACATGTATTGATTTTATTAAGCTTTTGTAGAGATTTAGAAATTTTGAAAGCTTATTTAATTTATTTTTCTATTAAAGAGTTTAAAGAAACTAAAAGCTCCTTGGAGAGAATACATATATTATCAAAATATTTTCAGTTCAAAAAAGCTTTTATACAACTTTTAACCTTTTTTTATATTTAAATACATGTACAAAGCTTTTGTGAAGCTTTCGAATTTTTTAAAGTTTATTTAATTAATTTTTTTATTATAAAGTTTAAAGAAACTAAAATCTCCTCTAAGAGTATATTATTAAAATATTTATACAGTTTAAAAAAGCTTTTATACAGCTTTAAGCTTTATATTTAAATAATACAAATTTTCTTTCTACATTTACATTAGGCTCGAAATCCGGTTTAAACTAGATTTCCAAATCTAGTTCGTGTATTATTTTATACGCTATCATGTGATCGAAATCTAGTTTAAACAAGATTTCGGTGGTAACTGATTTAGGATATTCTAGTTTATTTTTAACTTTATAATAAAAAAGCAAATAAAGTTAAATTTTTATCTAAATAATTTCAATATTTTAAAAGTTTTCGAATTATGGTATTTAATATGTTATTCTTAACTTCTCAAATTTAAAAGTTTCTTTTAACTTTCAATATGATTAAAAACTTTCAAGCTTTTTTGGGCAATTTAAAATTTCTTAATATCGGTTTTTCTTTATATTTTACTTGCAAAAAAAAATCAATAAACGATATTATTTTTAATGAAAACCCCAACAAATTTATTTTTAAAAAATAATATATATTTGTCTATATGTATTAGCAAACGTATATGGTAAACTATTTATATAAAAAGTTTCTTATCACAAATATATATAAAAATTATCGAAAAATAAACAAACTTTAATTGTTATATATTATTTATTTACATGTATATACAAAATTTAAGTAAATAACTATGAAAGTATGTATTATTTACTAATAAATGTTAAACAAGGAATATATAAATTTAAGTTAATAATTATATAAAATTATATTATAAGGTAAACAAAAAAAAAAAAAAAAAACATAAATAAAATAAAATAAAAATTTCAATAAAAACCTAAAATTATATAAATATTAAAAAAAGGTGTTTTAAATTCATAAATTGTATACACTAAACTTTAGTTTTACACTGACAAAAAGAATTTGAGTTCATAAATTTTTGTTTAATTAACTTTGTATCAAATTATAGATAACTTGGTCTAACAGGACCTAGCTGTTCCATTTTCAAACCAGTGCTTTTTAAACGACTACATTTTGCATTGGATAAAGATAAGTAAGTCTATCTTATTTGATCAAGTTTTTTTTTTTTTTTTTTTTTTTTTTTTTTAAAGAGAAGCAACACTCAGGAAATTCTTCCTATTAATTAATGTGTTGCTTTCTTTGGAAAGGGGATAGTGGAGAGATGAAAGGTGGTGATAGATGAAGGGCTTCAAACATGGCAAGACTGTAATTGCGCGAGTAGATGTCTTAGAACAGTTGTTGCTCGCCACCTGATGTAGAGTTGGCGAATTTATTGAAGCTTTTTGTTTCATAGCCCTGATTCATTATTTTACTTCGGTGGGGTTAAGTGCTATGGGAACACCGAAGTTGGGCGCAGCGATACATATAAGTGATAGAAAACTCATACATATTATTTTTCTAAATTGATGTTGTCGTCCACCGGGAATCGAACCCGGGACCATCTGTGTAATATTCCAACGCGCTAACCATTACACCACAGCGCCCACAGTTATAAGTTATCTATAATTTGATACAAATAGGCATAACTTCATAAAATCCTTTAAACTTGTTTGGAAATCCGCACTAATATTTTGTTTCACATTTCAAATAATAATTTGAATATAAATCAAAGGATTTTTAAATTATATGTGATTTTAATTTGACTAATAAGTGATGCCATATACAATTATCTGTTAAAGTAATCGATTTTTTTTTAATTCATTTATTAATCTTTTTTACATTTTTGTATTGAAAAATAAAATTTTGAAGAGGGGGGATTTCCCATTTCACCCCCCCCCCTTCAAACCGCGCCTGATGGTATATGATTATATGATTATAGCGTGCTACATATCAAATTTTCGCAAAAATAAGTATGAGATTTAAATATATATATCGATACATATGGCCATATATATAATCATATCAAGCTATATATGACTAAATATAAACTTTTTTCTTTAGTTAGTCTCTTTACAGGAAGAAGAAGAAGTAAAAATTTTTATTGAAAAATTTTACGGACACAAGGGATACACCAGACTGCCGCAGTTTCGTCCCCCTCCTGGGACTCGTCAGTGGTTAATTTATGTGTCAATTGAACAAAGTATTTTATATTGTTAATTTGCTCTATATGAAAAACTTTTTATTTTTTGGTGTCGTACTGTGATTTGAACTCACTGCCTTAGCATCAAGCTATGCATCGTAATCTCACCTCTTAACGAGTTGAGCCACGGTCGACACAGCGATGACTGTGGCTAAAGTGGAGTTTGGTCACACTACATACAAACAAGTATTGTTTCGATCAGAAGAGACAGGATTAACTAATAAGAATGCACAATTCATTTCTCAACTAGAATGCTTTTTCTTCTTAATCCTATCTCTTTTTCACAAGTAATTATCACGTTTTATGATGCGCTTTATTCACATACAATAGTTGGATACCAAGTGTAGGTTAGAGATTGAGTCGCCGTTAAGCAAGTTTCTTCAAATTTCATGTTAGAAAGTGTTTTGCAACCGTCAGATAATGACAATCGTAATTATTTTTATATTAATTACTGTAGAATATTTCTTTAGTTAGTCTCTTTTTTCGTCGGGTGCTACCTTATTTAAAAATTATTTAAGAATATTTAAAAAGCCCGTGCACGTCAGCTCTATTACCATACTCCCCATATTCCCCTATATGTACAGATTTCCATTGTCTCGAGTGTTCAATATTAATAATAATTAACTTTCTGCAATTAACACGGAGAGCTAAAAAGCACCAAAATGCCAACACTAACGGTTTGATATAAAGCTTTTTTTTTATAAAACCACCAAGTTTAATAACAAAACACATACAGCTTAACAAAAGCTATTTATCTCTAACACTCATTATAATAAGATCACAATAAAAGCTTTCAGTATGTTTCATATCCATTTAGTGTCAAAAGCTTTATCTCTCTCTCTTAAAAAAATGTCTCTCTTTTAACAAAAATTCTCTTAACATACATTCTTTCACATTTCCGTTGTTTCTCTTCATCTCATTTTCTATTTAACCCTTTATTAAGTTATTAATTTCATAGATTACCTATTAATATTTATAGGCCCATAAATTTTGTAGATTTCTTTAGCTTAATTGCCTTGCCTCTTTTCTATGTTTTCAATAACAAATCTTTTTTATATTTATTTTACATGTTAAACATCAATAATGTCAATAAATGTTGTAATAGACATCAAACTAAATATATACCGTGATGATTTAACCATATTTTATTGGGGATATTATTAAAAATTGTATAGTAATAAAAAGAAGAGCTTATAAAGAAGAATATGCAAATTATATACAATTGAGCTTAGCTAATGTTTTATAAATAAAAATCTTATGCATTCCAAAAAGTAAAAATTTTCGAAGCTAATTTCTATTAACCTACATACAAGGTCAATTATTAGGTCATCCTTTGACTCAATATGTGTTTATATTGTTAAAAACGGATTAATCATCTAATTAAGAAAAATTTATTGAAATTTCATTAGTTTAAGAAACTGCGTATAAAGAACAAAAGAGGTGACTAATAAATTATATGGTTTATCCATCATATTCTACTTTTAAATTAGTATTGTCGAAACCAAATTAGTTTTGCAATATTTAATATCCATTTATATGGAAATGCTAATTACAAAACAGCTGATTATTTAAAAGTAAATAAACAGAAAATAAGGTGTTTGTTTGGTATGATAAAGTAGTTTATAAAGATCATCTGTTTTCAACTCTCTCACGCTCTTTGAAATTTAAATATTTCGTTTTATTTCCTTTAGCTCTTTCTCTTCCATTTTTAAAGTATCTGAGAGATCTTAAATACTCTTTTGTGCTACAAAATGAAAACTGAAATTATCTCTTTTTTAGGGCTTTAAACTAATTTTATTTTAAAAATGTTAATCTATGAAATTTGCATAAAACATGTTAGACATAGTGTCACCTATTCAAAAATTAAATGCAAATAAATGAAACAACGAGACTAATATATTCTTCATTCGATTACAAACTATATTATAATTGGGATACAAAAGGCACATTTTTTATGATTGACCGGTTGAGATTAGGCCAATACGGTCCGTTATTTGTGACTTATATATCTTACTTTCATTGAGAGTGAAATTTCCCTGGAAGTTCAGTAGCTTTTATGGAAACTAATAATAAGCTCAAAAATCATCCAAATTGAATCGAGTTATCGATTTTGTTTGTTTTATGATATATTCTTTAACCACCAAGACCGCCTCTAGGTGGGTTTTATAAAATTTATGACAAATGCCTAAAATCATTTTTATAACCAAATGGTAAGCTTATTCAAGAGAAAACTAAATTGAGAATTTAGATCGCAAGAATTCAAGCAGGGAAAAAAGTTTCATCATAGTTATGAAACAGTTTCATTGGACGAAAATATATGAAGCACTGTCATATTTATGAAGTTTCATGACTATGAAGAAACTCTTAATAAATATATATAAAAAATGCTCCATAACTCATATCTCAAAAACAAAAAAATAGCGCAAACCTTCCTAGGGGAGTACTAACACGCTTCAGTTTCAGAAATATTCATGAAACAATTCCATTGAACGAAAAACAATGAAGTTTTCATAATATTCAGGAAGGATTTCATAAATATTGTAAGCTTTTCCTTTAAATGTAGAGTACAAAAAATTCAATGTTCAACCCAATCTCATGTATCGCCCTTTGAGACCCAAGCTCACGATTGTGAGCTTTGATGTGTTCTTCAAAAACTTCAAATATTTCCTATAGTAATAGATTTATTGAGATGATAAAAGTCTTATTATATATTTAACTTAATTGTATGCATTTCATGAAATATGCATAATTATAGGAATAGTGTAATACTTTTTAAATTATTTTACGTTAATCTTGAAAAATCAAGAACTTTTTTCATGCAGCATTTATCTCAAAGGGTTAATTGGTCCTCTGAAGATTTTCAATATTTATTTCAAGCAATATTGGTAAATGGGGTATCATATGAGAGGTATTTTATTGAGATATCTGGTCGCTTAAGAACTGGGTCTTAACCCAATCATAGAAAAGGCTCTAAAATGGTGATGAACCTCACATTTTGACTCCCACGTACAATTTCTAGAACCTGATATATTAAACAGGTGGTAAAAGAACCTTTTCTGGAGCATAGTCAGTGGTAACCATCTCTTTTTATCTCCTCTTTAACATATTCAGGTTGCATTAAGATCTGAGGAACAGAGGCACAAAAGAACCTTAGTTGTTAGTCAAATCAGTAACTGAAAGAACAACCGAAATTCAACTCGAGCCACTATTATCACAAGTGTAGTTCAGAACATCTGTACCTTAAAAAAAATAAAAAATATTTTTAATTCAAAAAATATTATTTATAAGTCCTTGTTGCTAAATTCTCCAAATTTTTAAATTAAACCGTATAATAAGTATAATATATTGCTAAATTCTCAAATTTTTTAAAATTAGCCCCTATAATGGTTATAATATTTCATTCTGATGTTTGTTATGGCCGAACGAATTTTGGATATGATCCTTAAACAAGGTAAAGGTCCGAACACCAATTCGATATGTCCGTTTATTCGTTCATCTGTCCATGTATTCTTCTTCTAACTGTCCAGATCGAATATAAAAAGACTGTTTAGTTGAAAAGACTGTTTTATTGAAAGAATTTCGAAGCCTAGTCCGGTTTTTTATTACCAAGACCTGAAACATTTTTAGAATTTTTACAAAAAAAAAACTTAATTTATTCACCATTGTATAGATTTTTTTTAACATTTTTGGATGCAATTTTTGACTCAAAGTTTTGTGTAAAGTTGTCCAGGCTAAAATAAGGTATCGTATGGTCTATCTGAATCGATTTACTTTTCTTATTTGTTTGTATAAACGGATTAAATTGTTTCTAGAGGCACCAAAAATCAGTTTATATCGAATTTTTATCGAATTTCGCAACTTTTTTAACAATAAGCGAGCCCTGTTTGGAAATATAGGCACTATGAGTATTAAACTATTATGAAGAATACGTTCATATTACAAAGATGTAATTTTGAATTTTGTTATCAAACAAAATAAAAATTTTAACAGAGGCGATTTTTTGCCTAAATTCCCGAGATTTCATTAAATACCGATTTCATAGAAATTGCAACAGTATTTTTTTCCATTTCCTTAAAATTATTCACATAGAAAAAAGTTTTTTTACATAAATAGAACTTTTTTGGTCTGCAAAGTTTATTAACGCCATGATGCTTGTTAGGAAAGGACCCTAGCCACGTGTTTGATTACTAAGAAGACAAGAATGGAGCAAAATTGATGATTTATAGCATTTTTGTTAAAGCTCTGCCTATTCTGGAGGCTCTATCTTTCTAAAACTTCGGGTTCTGATGAGATCTTTAGACAGATCGAAATACTAGTATCAACCTAGCTATAATGTTTGATTTGCTTAATTTTTATAAAAATACGGAGGTTTGAAAGCTCGTTATAAATTAAAAATAACATAAAAATAATCTCGATGTATATAAAACAAAAAACTAATAAAACTGTAGAAAATAATTCAGTTAGAAAACATTCCAGTTTGCCAAAATTGTTTTGATAAGACGTACTTTTATTTATGATTATAAAATATTTATTGTCTTAATGAATATATTCCAAAACAACAAAAATTTTATAATCAACACTAATAAAAACATTTTGAAGCAATTAAATTGGGCTTCCCAATCAATTTTAAAAAATAACTATTTTAAAATAAAAATTGGATGTGGTAACGTTTATAAAATAATGAAAATATTCATACTAACCGATTTATAGGGTATATCATTTACATGTCGGCAGATACAATCGAATTGAAATATTAATTTGCTTTTTGTACTTTATATGGTATTATGAACTAACGAGTAATGGTCACTTATATCTTCGATTGTTCTAACTGATTTTAAAAAAAAAAATGTGCTTCGATCGATATTGGCATTCATAACCGAAATTAACTTTTACATTTCTCAAAAAAAAATATGAGAAATAAATGTTAAAAAGTGTAATTAAATAAAGAGAAAGTTCAAAAAATAATAATAAAAATTTAATTATAAGTATAAGTTTAAACGTAAATAATTAATAAAAAAAATACTAATCATTATAAATATGTTTAAGGGACACTTAACTAAATCCAGAAGTTATATTATGAAAATTCATTAACCACTAAAGTAAATCCGGTTAAAATGTAGAGATCCAAGATTTGCTGGTTTGGTCTTAAAACATTTATTAAAGGTAAGAATATATAAATTAAAGTCGGTTTCGTTCAATAGTAATTGTTATTTATGTAATCTAAGTTTAAAAAGTTGTTAAACAGGGATATAAAAGATGCCAAAATCTCAAACTCTGTAAAATCACAAGTATGGTACACTCAGTATAACGGTATGCAAAGCCAACACTAAATATAACAAATAATATTCGCAGGTATCGTTGTATGAATGTTTTTAGATTCTGTGGAATTTTTCCTAGAGAAAAACCTTCAGATCCTGAGCAATTTTTAATACAGAAAATCTACAGTTTCTGAGGACTTTTTCCATAGAAAACCCTTTGGATTTAGAGGACTTTTACTTTTAGACAACCCCGCAGGTTTTCTTGACTTTTTTCTATAGGAAATCCCTACGGAGTTCTTCTTAAAAAAATCCTCAGATTCCAAAGATTTCGCCCATAGAAACACCCTTCAATTCGGTGGACATTTTTCTATAGAGATCTCCCAGATTCTGAGGATTTTTTCCTATAGAAAAGTACTCGGATCTTCAACACTCTTTCTTATGAAAAAACTTTGACTCTAGGGATTTCTTTATGGAATTCTCTATGGAATACATCAAATTCTGAGGTGCTATTCTTTAGAAAACTCTCATATTCAAAGGGCTTTTTCCTAAAGAAACCCCCTAAAACTTTATGGACTTTTTTCTGTTAAAACCCATCAGATCTTGAGGACTTTTTTCTATGAAAAAACCTTAAAATTCTGATAACTTTTACTTAAAATAAAACCCTGAGACATTAAAATATGAAATTCAGTAAAGTATAGGAAAAAAATTTGAAAATTCAGCAACATTTTTGCTGAATTTACTAATGTGCTTGCTGATGTTAGCAATTTTTCTGCAAGGATCCTCCCAGCATACATGTTGCAGACTTTTCAGACTTTTTTTTGAGTGTACATAGAAATAGATTCCTCTTAAAATGAGGGTTTTGTTGTAGGAAAAAGTTCATAGAGGCCAAAGTTTTTTCTACAGGAAAAAAAAACCGATTCTGAGCAAATGAAAACATTTTTTTACACTAAAAAATTATTGAAACATGTTGATAAAAAAAATGTTGCTCAAAACACTGACTTTTATTTTGATTATATTTTGTTATTTTCTATTAAAAATTAATATATTTTAATTTTATCTTGCTGATTTTATCATTAATATTGAAATAATTAAAAAAAATTATTAAATTATTATTTAAAAACATGATAAACTTTTAAATTTCTCCAACATGTTTTCATTTGCTCGGTGCGAGTTTACTAACAAATCAAAAGAGAGCAGATTGAGCAACACTGAGTAGTATGGAAACCCACTGATGCAACGGAATTATGTGATAGTACCAAAATTCAGTTGCCACAACGAATCTGTTCTGTGAGTGTTCTTTTACCAAGTGTCCCTTTTAATTAAGCTTTTATTTATCATTTAGCTAATTAGCTAACACCTAATAATTGATTTTTTTTTTTTTTACTTTTAAGTTTCCACTACCATGCATGTTTGCTTTTACCCCCTTCATGACAACAAAAAAAAAGAAAATATGTTGGTCGACACTACAGCCAACCAACCAAAATATGTGTTTCATTTGCCACATCGTAACTCCCCCCAAACCAATTCTCTTTTAAATATACGCTACCACCATTTCTCTCTTCTTTTTTTTTTAAAAATTTCTGATATTCACACTCTTTCTTAGAGTGTTTACATTGAAAACAAACTATACATGTGGGGTTTACTCTTTGTTTTTTGGTATAGACTTTCCACACTATACTATGCGAATTATAGTGTCTATCATAATTGCTGGTTGTTTATAGTGGAGCACATACTGATGACTGCCTGCCTGCTACTCATTTACAAACAAACGAAAATTGAAAAAAGTCGATTTTAAGAATATCGTTGTGTCTTTGCAAATCAGTAATCATTTAAAAGCGAACTAAATAAGACGGTGTATATTTTTTTTATCGAAAAAAATTAAAGAAAACTGTGAAAATTTTAAGTGTCAAAAAAATTTACGTAAAAAAAATGAATAAATAAAATTTGTATAAATCATTAAAATTTTAAAAATTTAAATAAAAATTGTGGTTTAAAAAAAAAATTAAACCAATTCTTAAAAACAAACATTTTGGAATTTCAAAATAGTGAAAATATAAAAGATTTTTCGTTTATTTTGTTCGCAGTAAAATGTGTTCAAAATAAAATGTACGTAAGAGTATAAATTTTTGTGATAACAAAATAAAATAGCAAAAATAAATCAATTAATTGTAGTTTAAATTAATTAAGTCATATAAACTATTTGAAAAAGCAGTCCAAAAATTTGATAGTAAAAAGTTTTTAAAGTGGGAAATTGGAAAAATGTTTATATTGTTTAAAACTGCCATTAGTAGTTAATTAAGTAAATCAGCTTCTTAAAAATCAGAGATTTTTTAGAATAGGATTATTTCTGAAGTTTAGGAATTATTTTAGTTACAACGCGCGAGTGTTTACTAATGTGAGCGATTTTTTTTTTTTTTTTTTTTTTTTTGAGTGTGGTAAGAATATTCCAAAACTGTCAACTGTCCTCGAGTTTATTTTTATTTAAAAATGTAAATGAATTTCACCAAAATCTGTAGGTTTCCCCTAAGATACATTACTAGTTAGTGTCCTTTTTAATTTACTTCGCATTACAGTTAATGAAGTGGTGTATTGCCTAATTTAGACACAATGAAATGTGTAAAAAACAGAATGGCGCCCAACGAATCACCTTATATTGTTAAAAGTCTTACTCTAAGTACAAATTTTAAAACATTTTTTCCCGAGCAAAATTTCTTTAATTTGTTTACAACTTATTATTGGTAATTTTTAACAATTTGTTTCTATTTCACAAATAGAGATTATAAAACTCATTTGATATTATAAAACTCATTTGATATTGACAAAAAAAGTATAAATAATGATTTTTTTTCAATTAACCACAAAACAAAAAACCATTTCACAATGAGATATTGTATTGTTATAATGACAAAAACAAAAACTATATTGTTATCAAAATAAAAGTCAAGTTCTTAACAATAATTTCATTTTTTTCCAATAATTTTCGAGCATAACAACATAAATGAAAGTCAAGATAATTTCTAGAGTAGTTTTTAACAATAACAAACGTTTTTTGGATTGTTTTTTTTTTTTTTTTGGTTATTAGTGACAACCAAGAAAAAAAGAGAGCATTTCAAATGCGAAAACAAATAAGCATAATGTGGGTTAGAGAAGAGAGATAAAAATGAAAATTATAAACAAACTTAAACCTATAATGAGTCAATAATATCTTTACAAAGACATTTTTAAAAAATATTTTGAACGGCATTTTAGTCTTTACCAAAATTGTAACTTTGGATAATTACAATGGAGGTATAAGATATTTTATTAAATATCAATAAAATTTTACGAATGATTAATATGAAATTATGACAAGAAAATATTAATCATACGCACCCGCATAAAAAATTCTAAAACAAACTATATGGTGTTGGGAATCTAATTATTCAAAGTATGAGACAAATTGTTTAGACCTTTCACAGAATTAAGATAAAAATTTATTTTTTTCTTTTTTGTTTTACGTATGATTAATATTGTTTTCATAGTTTTATATTAAGTATACGTACAACTAAAAAAGAAAAAAAACATTAATATTTTAAAAATATTAGTTTATACCTCAATACCATGAAAAGTCTACAAAATCTATCTCTTCATAGAAATTCATAGAAATTTTTAGAAATTTTTCGAAATGGCAATTCAGTTTTTAACTAATTTCTAGCTTTGAATAATTAGATTTCAACCACCTATTTGTTTTCCAGAAACTTTTTATACAGGTGCGTATGATTGATATTTCCATGGCATAATCTTGTATTAATCATACGTAAAATTATATAAATATACTAGCTGTATATACTCATTCTTGAGCGGTACTCAAATTCTTTTTGAATAACACATATAAGATACAAATTTTTAGTGGATAACTTAAGACATTAAAAAGATACCGATTTACTCAGATTCCGTATCTTAAATATTTAACACGTCCAGGAGATCCGCAACCTTACCTTTGATATGGGAATCATGTGCATGAATTTGAGCGAAATCTGTTGAAAAATCACAAAAAAGTGTGCGTAGGCGTGGACAATGAAAAGTATGTGGCGATCTTGCCTGGGGTATGAGGATTACGTGTACCAGTTTTGGGCCAGTTCTAGTGAAAACAAAATCTTTCATCTAAAGTAAAATAATGCATTCAAATTTCAAAAAAGGGGCCATAGAAGTAGGCGTGGGTAATCAGGAGTATATGGTGACCTCGGCAGAGGTATAGGGATCATGTGTACCAAGTTTGAGCAAAATTCGTTGGAAAATTAAACATATTAATATTTTTTGAAAAAGTGGGCGTGGCAGGTAAAAAGAGTATATTTCAGAGAAATCCGTTCAAAAATAAAAATTTGTATAGCGAACTAACAAACAAATAAACAGAAAATGAAATATTACTTTTTAACTCGATTCCGTGAAATTAAAATTAAAAATATATATATTTTAAATGGCAATTCAGCCGTTAATTAACTTGAAACTTTGAATAATTAGATTTCAAATACCAGTTTGTGCTATAATTTTTGTATGAAGGTACGTACGATTAATATTTTTATTTCATCATTTCATATTAATCATACGTAAAATTTTATTAATATTTTTAAAATATTACTTTATACATTAATTCCGTGAAAAACATACAAAATTAGTCTCCTATCATATTATTAAAAAAAAAATTTTGAATTTTCCATCATTTCCCTTTATAGGGTTAAACTACTGCAAAACTATATATGGAACAAATATTCTTATCAAAAACCCAATAACCATATGAATACTAAAAACGTAGTAAAATAGTTGTTATAGTATTTATTTTTTTTTTTATTATTATATTTTTTTTTTTTGTTTGAGAGACCATAAAAAAGAGGAGCGGGAAAAAGTAGTTCAAAACAGAAAAACACCAAAAATTAATGTCACTCACTCATGACACAAACTAGACTAGAAAATATAACACAAAACCACACAATGAAAACGAAAAATCGATGCCATCAAACAATTCCAAAATAAAAAAAAGTAAAATAAAAAGAACATGTTTGAGCTCAAATAAACAGCACAAATGGGTAATTACTCCAAAAAAAAAAACCATAAAGAACTCAGTAAAAACTTCTTAATAAGGACAAAGTTCCATACACCACTACGTAGGCAGCGTGTAATGAGTAGGGCAAGGAATTTCATGCAGTCCATAATTGTTATAAACTAATTACTTTTCCGAATCATCAAATTTAGAACAAATTTAATAGCACATTTTATTACACTTTTACAAAAATTCATGTTTTAGCATATTTTGACATTTAATGCATATTTTGTGCTTTTTAATATCCATTCTCTTTTTAATGAATAATATTGCATATTATTTATTTATTTGAAGTATTTTTTAATTTTTGAACAAAAATATGAAACATGGATACATTTTTATATTTTGATTTAAATTTAAGAAAACAGTTTTACTCAAGTTTGATATAATTTTTATTAAAAATAAAAATTATATTTTTTCGACCTTTAATTGTGCAATGAAAAGGAATATTATTCAAGTTCGTGGCCATACTCCATATTTCTTTTAGCTATTTGCCAACAGAAATCCGGTTACTACGACTCACATTCGGCTATTGCGAATTTCAATCGGTTGGCACAACATATCATTAGTCTTCACAACAAAGTTCGGTTAATTCTACTAAATTTTAGTTGCAACACTCAAATATTTAGAAATGTAATGCAAATATCGTTGTACTAATTGAATTTATAAGTTGTTACCATTAAAATACACTTTTTAATTCGGTTGGAACTTTATTTCTCTGTGTGTGGGATATTGTCCTAACAAATAATCTATAGAGTTTTTGTTTTCAAATTTATTAATTGATCACTTTCAGAAATGTGTTGATAGATCTATTTCGAGAATTTTCTAGGTTCCCATCATCAGAACACGTTTTGAAAGAAGTGACAATTCCATGCAATACATCAAACATTCATATAAACTAGTTTTCTCACTAAATGAGAACTAGTATATGAGCTCGAAGTTAAAGATTATCACCATTGATAACAAATAAATAGAAACTTGTTTGTTATGTGCACCCTCTACCTTTGGTAGATATATAATACACGCTTTTTGTTTTTTTTCTCCTTTTTATTTTCACACTTGTTTTGTTTAAAAACAAACCAAAAAATCGTGCTGGCCCAAACAAAAGCATTAGATTGTGTTCATATTGGAAAAATAATGATGTAAGCCACATTTTTGTTTAATTTTCTCTGTTTTAAACTGTTATTTCATTTTCTGGTAGTTTTTGTTTTATTTTGGTTTTATTTGAACAAACACGCAAAAATATAAATTTCCTGTTAGCCAGGCCTTAGGCACAAGTAACATTAGTTGAGACGGCAAAGTCTTCTCAGTATAACGTTCTGTAAGTATGCCTACTGATGCCGATAAGGGTTATAAAACTAAAAGTGGGCTTTACGACTTTTGTAAAAATTAAAAATTTTAATAGTCGAAATTTTGACTCTGTAGTAAGTCGACTTCTCGACTTTTTTCCAAGTAAAAGTCGATTAGTCGAATTTTGTCTAAATCAGACCAGTAGTTCAGAGGTTCACGTTGAGTTCCACTTTTTGACTGGCTTTATGTTAGCCTATTGAGTTAACGACTAAAACAAAATTTGCTTTTAAGCTATATGTAGCAAATAAGAAAGTCGAAAAAGGCGATTAGTCGAAAATCGATTTATAGAACCCTAAGGTCAGGTAGATTTTTATGTAAAATCTTAGTTTTTATAATTTTTAAATTTTTTTTTAGAGCCACCACCTCACACGTCACAAGGTTTCTAAAATACGTCAATTAACCTCTCCCCCTATGATAACGTCGTGTTTAAATAACCGATCCGCCGTGGACCAGCAAGATTGAATTTTTTCAAAAAATTTAATATGAGGAAAAGTGGTTAAAAAATCCTTTAAACACAATAGATTAAAATTCAAAATATTGAAATTTTTAAATTTATGGACGCCATATTAAACTTTTAAATTCTGATTCCAAATTTGTGACCGAAAACTATTTTAATAGTCTGGTCTGATCACGAATTCTTAAATTAAAATAAATGTTTAAAATGAACATCAAAATGGCAGATTTAATATGGCGATTTATTTATGCCCATAATTTTGTTTGTGTTGTCTGAATTATAATATCAGAAATTAAAAATTCAAAATGGTTAATCCAAAATGGCAAATTCACAATGTGCCGATCCAAAATAGAGGTCACAAATTTTGGATAATTTTTTTTTTATGAAGTATTAAAAGTCGCTGATTACGAATCTGCGAACTATCAAAATTTTTAGTTGTGTATATGTACTAGATTTTAACTGAAAATTAGGACATTGAAATCTAACCTGGTGTAGAAATGGGATATAAAGGCCACTTTTTAGTTAAAGGGTGAAATCTCTAACGTTTATGAACGGTCGCAACTGTCGCGAAAATCTAGGTAGCTGACATTTTTGGAAATACTTTGGCATTTAAATTATCAAAATATCTCTTGAAACATTTTGTAACTTTTTTTAATTTATTATTTTTTGAGGTTAAAATAATAATTTTGTAAATTTCGTCATAAATATTTAACTGGAGTTTATATTTTTTTAGTACTACACCCAGAGAAAACCATTAATAGGTTTGATCAATTTTTATCCAATGTAACAACTTCATTAATATGTATGAAACATTTCATAAACAACAAGAATTATAATAATGAAATCCTTGCAAATACAAAATATCCTTCATATATATAGTGAAACATTTAATAAATATAATAAAATTGATTTTGTTTTTTATGAAATGTTTCATAAATACTATGAAACGTTACATTGGACGAAAATCTATTAAACGTGTCTTAAATATGATGCAGTTTTTTCTTTGATTTTTATGATTTGAGATAGTTTTAAGAACACCGCGTCGTTAGGTAATAATTTTTAAATTGTATTACAAAAAAAAAAAAAATCGCAAAAAATTAAGATTTTACGTTGACCTCTCAAAAAAAAAGCAGTCAACCACAATGATTTAATATTTTACTCACTAAATACTCAATATTGCTAGATTTGAATAATGTAAACATATTTTCCCTATAACTGAATTGATCTTTTGGCTATAAAAATCAATATCCTGTCGCACAGTGCGATACATTTTATAATCGAACTCCCATCAAAGACCGGTCCCTACCATCTGTCATGTGTGTCACCTGGTACCGGTCAATTGGCAAGTAGCTCATATACTATATTATGATGCCATTTACCATTAGAAAAAACGCTAAAAAACGCAAAATAAATTTTTTCCCAAATCTTTTTTACAAATCTTCTTTCCAATAATTTCGTTAGCAAATTTTCTTTTTCGTAAAATTTAATTTAAAAAATTTGTTTTTTTTTTTTTTTTTGAATTTGTTAACAGAAAATGTTTTCATCTTTAGATTTTTCTTAAATAACATAATGTAGGGTATAAAAAAATCGTCATAGATTTTAATGCTTCCACTTGGTTAACCTTCTTTTAGGAAACCACTCCAAAGGTCAAAATTCTCGCTTCTATTATTGTCTGCTTTTAGAATTTAATTGTATCTAATATGATGTTTTATTTGATTCCTCATATTTTTTTACAAATTCATCATCATAAATTAAATTTTTATTATTTTTTTATTATATCCCATATTTTTTATACAAATCATTAAATTACTTTATATTGAATCTCAGTTGTTTTTCTGTTGATATTTAGAAGCCAATTAATTTTATATATTAGAGTGATATTTGATATTATTGCTTAGCACTTTAAAAATATATTTTTGAAGTTCCGTTTTAAGTAAATTTTTTTCTTTACTATTTAAGCATTATTTGTTGATTTTTGTTCACCCCTCTCTTCTAGTAAACATTAATTTCTAATGATTTGTTCATACTGTGATATTAATATTGATTTGTTTGTGGTAAAATTTTTTCAATATTTATTTAGTTTATTTGTAGCAATCACTTTACTGTATGAAATATCGAATACGAAATACTTTAAACTGAATTTATAAAGAGGAAATAAAGTCAATATTTGAATAATATAGAACAGGGGTGTGCACGTAAATGTCTTAAAGGGTCAAATTTGGGATTACGCAATCTTACGGAGGGCCGCAATTTATTAAACTAATCAACAAAAATCCGCACTGAATAGCGATGAAGATTAGTTTTTAAGAGTTTTGCTCTCAAATTTAAAGTCAACAAAGCTTTAACGTATTTACCTGTTCAATTGTTGCTATTTCTTTTTATAACCCCTCACCCAAGCGAAAATATTTAATGGGTTAGTTTTTTGCAGAAGTACATCAACATCTATTATATGTTTTCACCCAAAAACAGACTCGGTGGTAACAATCATTTTTGTTGTCAATCGAATGATTTGCACGCAGAAAAAAAGAGCATCATGTTATGATAGTTTAAGAGCATCATATTATCATAATATGATATTCATAGTCATATTATGATTCTAAATAATGATAAAATCGTGGTCAGTGATCATAATATGATCAGTCAGAATCATGTTTATGATTGTTAGGATCATATGATTATTTTTTGTCCCCAATCATGTTCAAACATATTTTTGCTCTGCGTGTGGTAGTTGCGACTGAATTTTTCGGTTGTGATAACAATCATTCGTTTGGAAAAACAGAAATTATGGCGACAATAGATTGTCATATAATTTTTTGGATTTGTCCTTTTAAAACATTAATTTACCTAAACATTTTGACTTATAAAATCTGTATTCATAGTGGACACATCAATAAATAAATCTCATAGAAAACTTGCTAACAAAGGGTCAACATTTTGAACCAAATTTGTTTGACTGAATGAATATTTATGCAGTTAACATAAATATCATCAAACCTTTCGTAAAATTTTGTGAAACAAGTTTTACAGTTTTTATTTTTTTATTTGATAAAAAATTGTCATAAAAATTTTTATTTTTAAAATTGCCAAATTTTTTTGACAAATTTACAGAGATTGTCCAAAATTGATTTTATTTAATTTACTGGATTATATTTGTCGAGGTTTTTATAAATATAATAAACCTATCCTTTAAGTATAGACTGAATTTATTTCCCGCTTTTTAAACAAAAATCCCCATTTTTGTATTTTGTAATTTCCTAATAGATTTTTCATAAACAATGGTAAAATATTTTAAAAGCGTTTAATATTTAATAAATTTATGATTGAATGAAATAAAGTTAACAGAACCACCCTATGGGGAATGAGGAGTCAGGTTAAGCAGTGTCAATTGTCCTAAAATTACCAATCCTGTGACTGGTAAAGGGAGGACATACCAATTAACCAGAATGTTTATGAACAAGAAAATGCCAGTTGGCCAGAATTTTACCAATTGGAAGCTGTTTAGTTTTCTTATATTATACACGACATGGCGCTTTTGGACAGTCTTGTGGTATGTATGCCCATCTTTGGTTAGTCCTGTGGCATGCCACTATGTGGTTTAAAGCAGGACAAATGACCCCCTCGTATGACAAGCCAATGTTAAAGTGGCCACATGTTTACATAGGGTAGGGTTTAGCAGAGGACCGATCTCTGGCACGAAGGGACCGATCCTGTGGCACACGCAGAACCAGTCCCATTCCCCATAGGGCAGTGATGGGAAGCAAAAAATAAAAGAAAACAAAAATCTCTAAATACTAATATTCAAAGTGTTTTTACTAGATAAGTTTATTTATAGCTTCCTAGAAACTTTTTTTGAACTGGTTACCTCTGAATCTCTTCTAAAGCATCTTTTGCCATCGGTTGCATGGAACCGGTTCTAGAACAGGTTCCTGGGAGTCAGAATTTAAGGTTTCACAGTCCCACAACCAGTTCTATAACTGGTTCTAAAACCTGTTCTAAAGTAATCTGTTCTTGTTTATAGGTAAAGAACCAATTGCAAATTGAACAAACTTCATACAAAAAGAATCGGTTGTAAATCTCAAATTACAACCTATTATAATACAGTATGAGTTGTTCTGCAAATTGGATTTTACTATTTCACAGGGTTTTTTTTTTTTGAAAAAAGCATTAACAAATTAAAAATCTTTTACGAAAAAATAGTAAAAAAAATACACAGAAAAAAAAAAATCATTCAAAGAATGAATTTTTTCATAAACTGTATGAATCGAACATGATTTTTTTTTCCCAAAACTTTTTCATTTATAGTATGAACTTGTTCATACATAAAAAAACTATTCATTCGAGTTATGAATGTGTTCATACATATTACGAAACATGTTTATAATATGTATGTACCAAATTTATCTATATTATGTAATTTTCATAAAAAAAAATATTTTTTATCTATTTTCCCATTATAGTATAAGGTTTTTTTTAGATTTTATATGCATAATAACTGCATTTTTATTATTATTGTTTTTAAATACAAAAAATTGAGAATAAATAAATTAAATAATGTACATTAATTACAAATTTGTTAAATAGAACAATACCACTATATCCCAGGAGAAAATGCTCATGATTTCGGATCATAATTAGATGAGTTTTTTGAAACGCTTTACTGAAATGCTGCCTCGAGGATGAGGTATCGTAATGACGAATTAATATATTTTTTTTGATTTAGAAGCACTAAAGAGAGGTTCTAAGTAGGACATCGTGAACAAAAATCATGGATTATATCAGCAATAAAGCTAGCGCTTCCACAAAATTTCGATTTTCCACGAGTACAATAAAATTCACCATTGGTTTTCGATTTATGCACACTTTTTAGGTGTATTATTATTCGCTGTTGTACAAATTTCTTTGCACATAAAACACTTAATTTTTTTTATGTTTTTAAATTACCTAATTGTTAACAGCTTCTTATTTTCTTTCACAAAGCACTTATTTAACAACAAGAATTAAGAATAAATAACGATTTTTTATTATAAAAGAAAAATTTGAAACGTTTTTATTTCACAGGAAAAAAATATAAATGAAAATTAAAAAAAAATTTCTTCTGGCTTTCTAAGTTTTTAAAATTAAAAAAAAAATAAAAAAGTTCATACGTAGCATGAACTTGTTCATACATATTAAGAATTGAAATCAATGAAAGCAATTCGTTCTATTTATGAACAAAATTTTTTCTGTGTAAATAGTATTAAAATTAGAAATTTTTAAAATAGCAATAACTCCCTCCACACAATTTTTGAAGCAATATTTGCTGAGAAAGCAGACCTGAGCACATTGTCAAATACATTTAGCAATTGTTCATTTGTATATCATATTGATTTCAATTAAAAATTGCAAATTTAATAAAACTCCGTATTTTTAAACCAAAGATTTAATTAAATATCCCGCTTTTTGCACCAAAATCCCGCTTTTTTCCATGTTTCTATTTCGTGTGGCGAGTCCTGCTTTTTGTTCAAAAACAATTGGTCACATTAAGTATGAATAATGTTTAAATGTGTCATCTAAATGTCTTACCAAATTTAAATACTACAATGACCATTAACCAAAATGCAATTTTATTATTATTGAGAAATAAAGGAGTTTTCCTATTGTTGAAGTTGATATGGAGAAAAACCAGTAACTTGGAAATAATTTTTACTTTTTTGACATCAGATTCGTTGTGTTTTTGACTTCAGATTGTATGGTACGAAAGTTCAAAATCTGAACTTTACTACCATATATTTTTATTTTTACTCCTTAATTTTTTTTTTTTAAGTTTTTAATTATTTAGTATTTTTTTTAATTATAAATTTATGTGATTATTTTATTTTTATTTACTAACGGCTTTTTATTTTGGTGATTTTTTGGGTTTAGGGAAGCACGAAATCCGTTCTGGGCCGCATTTGCCCATGTCTGATATAGACGATAGATATTACATTTGAAATTTTGTTTATTTCTGCTTTTTGTAAAAAATCTTCGTAAAATGTAATTTTTGTTTACAATTATAGATTGAATATATGTATACTACCCTCATAATTTTATGAGATCTTTTTCGTCACTTAATTTAATATGATTGAATTATTTTGGATTCTTTTTGTAAGTGTTGAATTTTATTTTCAAATTTCTTGTAATTTATCGATTCTGTTGTAATTTGTTAACTATGTTAGTCATTATATGATTTAAGTACTTCCCAGTGTAGAAAAGCATTACCATATAAGTTGTTATATAAGTACATATTTGGTAATGTCAAGTACACAATTGTCATTACAAATCCCAAACATATAAAAGTAGATCCCTACATATAAAAGTATATGTTGCTCGTGGTTAGTAAATAAAGGGTCCGCCATCTAACGTTTTTTTTTTTCAACTAGTGCTTCTTTCGTGAATGGTAACACTTAGCTCATGTCTGATTTAATAATTTGTTTTATCCTTCCGCTGAACGAATATGGTTGTGTATACGCTTGAACAACGCTGGGAAATATTGCGACATTACTTTGAAAATCATGGTAATGTTGCAGAATGTGTGCACACAGAGAAATAAAGTGCTAACCGAATTGAATAGTGTATATTAGTGGTAACAACTTATAAATTCAGTTAACACAACGATATTTACATTAGCTTTATGAAAATGTTGGGTGTTGCAACTAAAATTCTGATGAAAACTTATATAAAGTTGTGCCAACTGTCTGAAATTCGTAATGACCGAATTCAAGTCGTAGTAACCGAATTTCAGTTGGCAAATAGCTAAATTTTTTTCTGTGTGTGCGAAAATGAATGATGCCGATTTTGCCAAAAAAAATCATCTTTTCAGATGAAGCTCATTGTGATCTTGGCGGGTATGTAAACAAGCTAAATTGTCACATTTGGGGCACAGAAAACCCGCACGCATACATTGAAAAGCCGATACACCCAAAACGAGTCACTGTTTGAATGAAATTATTTTCCATTATTAACCGGAAGGATTGTACTTTCAAATAAAAAAAGAAATTTGAGATTATATTCAGTAGCTTTATAGCATTTTCAAAAAAAAAAAGTTATTTGGCGGACCCTATACTTAACGAATAATCAAAAAATATGTGGTTACCTTTATGCTTACTAGTATGGACAAAAATAATAAGCCCAGAAATGCATTTAAAAAAAACTGAATTTAATAAAAAAAAAAATATATTTTTTATTAATATTTTATTTTAATAAAATGTGCCCACACGAGATTCGACCCTGTGTCTGGGACTCCAGGTTGTCAGTCAACCGCTATGAGCTATCTGGACATGTTAAGCATGATATATATATAAAAGCATAAATGACTAGCTTGCACAAAAAGTCATTACTTTCCAGCTTATAAGAAATCAAAATATGATATGTAATGTAATGTAATGATATGTCATTACCGTTTCTACACTGGGTTGACAAATTAAGTTTATTACATTCAATTTACTGTTTTTATTTTCACCATCAATCTGTTAATAATGCTGCTTTTTTTAGACTATTGCAATGTAGTGGTTGTTAGAAAATTTATTGATTGAACGATTATCGCTTCATTAGTAGATAAATCTATAGCGTTATTTTGCTAAATTTAATTATTTGAATATGTAATTTTTTTAAAAAGATTTATTGTTTGTTTTACAATTTTCGTTTACTTTAAATCTCTTACTTATGTAATTGAATAAAAATTGAAGGTTGTCTTTACATAGAAAAAACAAAAAAACGTTTCAGAAGTAAGTTTGTGAAATGATGTATTATTTAAAATAACGTCATAAAAGTTGCGGCAAAAATTACGAAATTGATATTTGAATATGATTAAATGTGTAATAAATCTTGAGAATATTTTATAGCTATTTGGATAAGCAAATAAAATTTTTAAAATTTTATTTAAATGTCGTTAAAATTAAGTGTGAATCATGATGCGACTTAACAATAATTTTAATGAATCGAATTATTGACACAGTTTAACAAAAGTTTCAAATTTTAACCCTTTATGTGCCTAAAAGGGAATAAAAATTAAAGATAATTTGATGAATCCTTTAAACATTTTTATCGGAATCTCCGATTTTTCTATAACCAGCATCATTTTATTTTAATTTAACAATTACTCTATAATAACTGAAGTATTTCAGAATTTGAGGATTTTTGTGTTGGAAATATTTCCCAAAATCCCACAGTATTCCAATTCAAAGACATCCTAAGGGCAGTTTTTAAAAAAGAAAATATTGATTGTTGAATTTAAATAAAGTAGGGTAAAAACAAACAGTTTTTATCAAAAACTAGCAACTATTTCGCGTTTTAGCAGACATATGGCCATCGCTATATCGTCATCGATATTCATGCTGATCAAGAATATATCAAGGGCTTATATTCGAAACTTGCTATCTGCAGTTTTCTCGAAAATGAGTTTTTAATGGCAACTTGTTCACTGATTAAGTTGTCATATATCATATTAAATTTGAACTGAAATTTTTTTTCTTTAATATTTTTTTTCTTAAATTTGTGATTTTGCTATCTACTATACGTAGTTTTGCGAATAAAAAGTTGCTATCTGCATAAAAAAATTGGTTTTTATTATCATAAAACCTAAAAGTGTTGGTATTGAATCATTAAAAATAATAAAGATATAAACAGCATAAACTATTCAAAAAATGGTCAACATAAATCCGGGGATTATAATTCCCTACAACGTATTGCAACTGATTACACTGTGTGTAATTTTTTAAGTCATGGCAAAATAACCATATACGGACACCACTACGTGATAAAAGACTAAAAAAAAAAAATACCCGTGTCTCCCAATTTTTTCCCAAAGTCATATTCTCTTTTGTTTATGGGCCGCCAAAGATTTGGGGCCTCGGTATCATTTTCGCAAAAAAGTGATCATTTTCTCAGGTTCATATCTTGCAAACCGTTCAGAATTTCGATTTACTCTATATGGCAAAGTTGTAGCTCTTGTCATAAAGAACAAAAATTGCGAACATATAAAATCAAAAAAACTTCACCTTCCAGATCAAAATCGCAAAAAACTTAAAAAAATTCGATTTTTTTTACCTTTTTTCCCGTGTTCAAGTCCATAGGAAGCAAACCGTTCAAAATTCAAGGAAACAATCAACTACAAAAATTTACCTAAGATCTCAATAAACAAATTTCTAGAAATTCTGAACGGTTTGCAAGATATAAGCCTGCGAAAATGATCACTTTTTTGCGAAAATGATACCGAGGCCCCAAATCTTTGGCGGCCCATAAACAAAAGAGGATATGACTTTGGGAAAAATTGGGAGACACGGGTCTTTTTTTTTTTAGTCTTTTATCACGTAGTGGTGTCCGTATATGGTTATTTTTTTTCGTGTTGCACTGTGTTATATGTCATCCAATGAAGGTTTGTTGTCTACAATTCGTGACAATTATAATTTTAATCAAACGTTTTATCTAGATTCCGAGAATGAACAAATCGACGACAATGTGGTCAAAGGGAATGTGAAAGACGATCTCATAACAGGTTTGTTGCTTAAAATTCGAGACAATTATATGTAATTGTAACATAAATTTGTATCCAGATTCCGAAAATGAACAAATCAACTACAATGTGGTCGCTTGCCGTCCCTTATCTAGCTACAAATTGGCGATATTAAATATAAAGTGAATTTCGATGAAGAATATATTAACCTTCCTAACAAAATCAAAACATATGGGGGTTATAAAGAACCAAAGGCCTTACAAGCTGGTCCCCGTCCTATCCAGTCAAGCAAATGGAAACATTTGCAAGCAGTGAAGTCTGTTATTCCGCTAGAATATCATTATTTTTATGATAACTTAAAACAGGCGAAGAATGCCTAATCATAAATCGTGTTATTTAAATAAAAAACGTTAATTAGTTTACAATAAAGCTTATTTGTATTTTTCTACAAAAAGTGCTATCTGATAATGTAAACATACGAATTGACAAAATTTATATTCGCAAAAAGTGCTATTTGCTACATCAGCGCGAATAACGGCAATTAAAAAAAAAAAAAATTGTAAAACTTAGACGTCGTTTTTAAATAACTTTGTAGAAGAAACTTTAGTAATAACTACTACAATTTACAAAAAAAAACTGTTTTTTTTTGCTGTCCTGAATAATTGTGATTATGCAGATAGCAAGTTTTGAATATAAGCCCTCGATATATAATTTATGGGTATCCAGATTTTGTTTCTTTCGATAAGTTGCAAACGAATTAATAAACTGATAGACAGTTTAGTAAGATGAAGAGTATCAAAAACTTTCTTTTGTTAAACATTTGATTAATTTTATAACATTTTGTATAGTCTACCTACCCACAAGTTAATCAAATCTTTTATTTTATAAAAAACCAAAAAAAAAAAAAATGTTTGTAAAAAAGATTTTTTTTTTTTATTTTTATTTAAATCAAACACCGTTATAATACTTTTATTAACCATAAACAAATTATCTACGTTGTCAATTTAACAACACAAAATAATCAATTTTTATACAATGGTGATGATGTTGACAAAAGACACATACAAATTATTAAAAAATCATATAAATAAAAGAGATATTAATAATAAAAATTATGTATAATAACATCACACACTCCCACATTTAATAAAAAAAAATGTATAAGTATAAAAATTTAAAACATTAATTTGTTATTTAAACAAGCTGAATATTTGGCGGTCTTGTTTATTAAATGTATGCTTTAAAACGTTTTTTTTTTTTTTTCAATATTTACACAGAAAAAATTTTATTAGACAAACAATAATGAAAATTTTTAGTGAACTAATGAAACTTTTCTTTACAAAGTTAACAAAAATTTCTTTAAATCAATGAAAAGCTTAATACTTTCAATTATATAAAATTAAGTGCAAGAAAATTTTAATAAATAAAATTATATTTTTCATAAAATTTTTGAAAACTTGTATTTGTTTACTGAAAAGTTTCAATGGACGAATTCCAGTGCAACTTCTTTGCTTTTATGCAAGCTTTCATTTATATTATGCAAATAATTCTCTCAGTGTATGGCAAATTAAAAAAAAAATTCTTCAATAAATTTTTTTTATTTGCAATAAAATGACAACAAGAAAAATACATTTAAATTTGTTTTTTTTTTCTGTTTTTAGGTATTTACTGATTTCAAAAAGAAAAACGCAATTTTTGTGTGTTAAATTCTTAAATAAATATTGTGTATAAATAACAAAAAAAAATGGGTTAATTTTATTTTTTTAACAAATTATATTATCATTAAGTAAATTGAAAGGTGTAAAGTTAAAACAACTACAAAAATAAAACGCAATTGAATTTTAAAAGAGAAATTTGTTAAAGATTTGTTTAACCATTTTAAAATGAATGTATCCCCAGAGGTGAACTATTGAATTAACAATTTCGCCAGGAAGGTATCCCCAAGCGAACTATTAGATCTTAATGAAACTTTGATATAATAAAGACGACACAAAAATAATAAGAAATGTATCTACAAAAGGTAGATACATTCCCCCCCCCCCCCCCCCCACCCTCAAAAAATGTTGCTGAATTTAGCAAATTTGTTTGCTGATATTAACAATTTTTCTGCAAGGATACTCCCAGCAAAAATGTGGCTGACTTTATTTGTTTAGTGTAGTTTACATTATTTTGGTTAGTCCCGGTTCACACACGGCAATTTTAGTTGCGCAAGTCTTGAGTTTATAGAAGAGGGAGGAAAAGAGAATGGAAGGGGATACAGACTTGCCCGTACTCCAATTCCGTTTTGCTGAAACAAACTTTTCCTGTCTGCACACAAAAATAAGTTCATAGGAGAATTGAAGAAAACTTGCGCAAGTAAAATTGCCGTGTGTGAACCGGGACTTAACAATTCATAATTTTAGAAAAACATAATTGGCTATAACTTTGCAGTTTATCCACAGATTTTCTTGGTGTTTGCCTTGATATCTTTGTTAGAATGTAAGCTCTATGCAATATATAAATAAAATATCTCAGATTAACATTTTCATTTCAACAATTTTGATATTGGTAAATTCAGATTTATTTTTAATTTTTTTTATTTTATTAATTAATAATCATATAATTACAAATTATATACTATTACCCTAACCGAGCACTAGCTACTATGGCCTTCGGCGCGTTGTAGCGAAAACAGACCAGTGCCTCTGGTGGGAATCGAACCCACGACCCCCCACTGATAAGCCAGCACGCTACCAACTAGCCTACCGGAGCGCACAAATTCAGATTTATTTTTAATTTCAGATTGTTGGTTAGTGTCCGTGGCGAAATAGTAAAAATGCCTCAAAACTAAATAAACCTTTAAAACTAGCGGGAACGGCTACTAAAAATTTGTTTAAAATTACGTTGCAGAAAAAACTGCTAAAATTAGCAAATTTTTTTGTTTAGTCAAATATAAGTAGTAAGATAAGAACAACAAAAAAACTGTTAAATTTACAAAATTTTAGTAATATTAGAGTTGAATTTTATTTAATTAAAAATAGCACTTTATTCTGCAAAAAACAGCAAACAAAAACTTGAATATCAGTGAAATTTTTGCTGTATTAACCTTAAATTTAGATGAATTTATTTGCATTCAACTAAATTTAAGGTTAATACAGCAAATATTTCGCTGTTATTCAAGTAAATTTTGCTAAAATCAACAAAAATGTTTGCTAAAACATTGTAGACTGCTGCTTTCAAAAGGCCCAGCAAAAAATTTTCGTGTTTTTAGAAGCAGAATAAAACAAATGCGCTGATGTAAGTGCTTACTATTAGACAATACTGAGAAGCAGCAAAAGAAACGAATAATTTTCGTATAAAAATAAGCAAACAAAAATGTTGAGCTTACTGTTTGCCCTAACAAGGATGCAGGTTGTAAGCAGCTTAAACTAATCCCTTATAAGGATGCAGGTTGTAATGCAGAAAGTTTCATATCGTGGATTTTAAATAATCTGCACCAGTTTTTCCGAGTGACTTCCGATTGTGTTTGGTGTTTTCGAGTATGTAATAAAAAATAATTAGTCAGTTAACTGTTTCAGGAGAGCTAGCACGTGGAGCGGTACAAAAAATAAAATGCTTATATTATATGTCAAAAGTTTTTACAACAAAAAATTAATTTTGTAGAACTTTATATAAAATAAATTATGTATGGGTATATTCATGGTATTATTTTTAATCGTAATAATATAGACGTGAAATAAGATTTTACTGCAAGAAATGAAATCACAGCTTTTTATAAACGCTAAAATCAGCGCTTATTTTGCCCAAAAGTAATGCTTCCAAGTGGGAATTCGGCATATAAATAGCATATGTGAGCAGGTTTGTAAGGGATTCTTTTTGGTATACTACCTTACAAACCTGCTTGCATGTATAAGCAGCGTTTTTTACTGGGTATTTACATAAAAAATAAAATATAAAAAAAAAAAAACTGAAAATTTCACATTTTTTTGTCTATTAATATTTAGCATATTTCTTTCTAATTTTAACAGAATAAGTTGTTACTTTCTAAACTAACTAAAATTAAGCTGAAATATGACTAAATTTTTCCAGATTTGACAGATTTATTTTTGCTTTATATTTAGCAAAAAAAATCAGCTTTTTTTAATTTCTATTTATAATATTCTTCTACCTCAAGTCCAAAATCTAATATATATTATCACGTTAGATTTTATATGTTCACACAGAGAAAACTTTAGCTATTTGCCAACTGAAATTTGGTTACTATGACTCAAACTCGATTATTACGAACTTCAGTCGGTTGGTACAATTAAATATCAGTTTTCACAGCAAAGTTCGGTTAATTCAACTAAATTTTAGTTGCAAAACCCAAAATAATCAGAAATCTGATGTAAATTTCGTTGCACTAACTGAAGTTATAAGTTGTTACCATTAAAATACACTTTTAAATTCGGTTGGCACTTTATTTCTCTGTGTGTTGATTTTCAAAAAGTTTGATCATTTTCATGATAGACAATACAAATGTTTCATATGCATCAACCTAATCTTCAGTTGTCTGCAAAAGAAAACGATAATTGGCTGAACATAAACCGAGACATTACAAACAAAAGACAAAATCAACTTTATGAGAATTTTGTCTGCCTTAGGGTTTTTTTTTTTTAATTTTTAGTAGTTCAGCAAATTATTTTACTATTTTTTTCTATTAGTGTAGCCTTAATTTTTTATAAAAAAAAAAATTATTTTATTAATTAATTTTTTTTTTCTCTACTCTTTTATAGGATCTCATTGGTTTATTTGACTAAATAATACGAAAAAAGTGCAAATTTTAAATTAAATTAAACAAATAATATTATTATTTATTAGCTATAATTAATAAAGTGTTAAATAAAAATTGTTAAACAAGTGTCTAACATTAATTAACAAAATACGACCATATAATTAGTTACAAATATTTAACAAAAAAAAAAAAATATTTGCAATAATAAAACAATCAAAAAAAAATTTAATGTGCAAATAAATTGTATTTTTATATTTTAAAATTTTTATAACAAAATTGTTAAACAAACTATTAGACACAAAAAAAAATATAATATGCAAATAAATTGTCAACACATAAAAAAAAGTTTAAATCCATTAATTATACATAATATATATAATTAAGAAATACATATACTTTAATAATAAAAAAAAAATAAAAGTATTTTCATAATTACAGAAAAAAAGAATTAATGTGGAAAAAATAAATAAATTAAATATAATAATAACAAAGATTTACAATCAATAAAACAATAACTAATTTAAATTAATAAATAAATTAGTATATGTTATTATTATTTCATATTTAATTTAATAAAAAAAAAAAATCAGTATAATTTAAGTAATAAAAATCAATCAAAAATACTTCAATTCAATTTAAAGAAAAATAAAATTTGAGAAAAAAAATAAATACATACTTGATTTATAAAAATATTTTAAAGATACATAAAAAGGTAGGCAATTATTTTAGATATTTTAAAAAAAATAAAATCATTAACTTTTCCCAAATTTTAAAATGTTTTATAAAACAAATACTTGTGTTAATAACTAAAATATTTTTTTTTTTAAATTTGAATGAAATTCAAGTTTCAATACAGCTTAAAATATTTGAAAAAAAGCATTAAAGATTTTTTTTTAAATTAATTTTTAAATTATTGAAACGCAGCTATCTACATTTTTTAGAAAATGAGGTTTTGATGCCAAAATATTCACTGACATAGCTGCCATCTATGGTATTAATTTAAAATTTGAAAGATCATTCTAACACTATTTGTTTGCAAAATTATATTGAGCTATCTATGTACAACAATTATTTATTTTTGAATGTAAATCAGCTATCTACAGTCCTTTTTTGATGTTATGATTACTTAGTGATAAAAATGGGCGCTACGAAATAACCCCCAACGGCCAAAAATGAAATAACCCCCAAAAAAATTGTGTAAAATTGTTTGGGGGTTTTTTCATTTTTTTTGGGGATTATTTCATCTTACGGTTTGGAGATTATTTCATTATGAAGCAACCCCCAATGAAATAAAGCCCAAAATTTTAATTCTTTGGAGAATGTTACCAATTGGATGTTTTAAACAACTGCTGATCATCAATATCGAATACCTGGAAAAGGTAATTAAATTATGAAAAAAGGAATTTAAATTTATTCTTCTGTAAGAAACTAAATGAAAAAAGCGCCGTAGCCGAAAAAATCGTTTGGGTGTTATTTCATTGGGGGTTATTTCGTAGCGCCATAAAAATGTGTTGTTTGCTTTAAATATGGTTTCAGAAAACGTTCAGCTGCTCGCGATTCTGAAAAATTCGCGATGTTAACAAGCATATACACAGAAAAAACTAAAAACGGATTTCAATTAAAAATTTTATTGAATCAATTAATAGTTTAATTGATTTTGCACCTACCACTGAAATGATAGTATTAACTAAAAAAATTTGCAGACAGTTTATTAAAACTCTTTCAATTAAAATAATAATAATATCAATTAAAAAAGAGTTATTGTTTTTCTTTACAACCTCAATTAAAAAGTTTAGTTAAATTGATTAAAACTTTAATTGAAACTTGAGAAGAAAACATTGGTAGTTTTAATTGAAAACTCGTATTTTTTTTATTTTTGTTATATGCCCCCCATTAAATAAAAAAAGAAATGTAGGTTTGTAAATTAAATTGACATTTTATTTGTAATAAAATTAAAGCTTTTTAATATAAAAATGTATTATAAGAATATAAATAAAAGTAAAGACAAAATTTTTGTTTTGCTTGTCTTGTCTTTAACTTTTTCTTGTAATTAAATTGCTTTCTTAAAAAAAAGCACACACAACTTTAAAATGATAGTTTAATGACACTTATACTTATTGAAAATTTAATTATTTACAAAAATAATAGTTTAATTGTCCTTTTTCGATAAGGTTTATTTAAATCATTGCTGTGCATTTCATAGAACAATTGTAAAAGCTCAATTCACATGTTTTCTTACGCTCTTGCTTTTAGTCGTCACTGAAACAGCGACGAATGAACATGTGTAGCGGATGTATGCCGTTTATTTTTTTATGCACTGAGAAAAATTGGTAGCAATGTATGACAAATATTTTATAATTATAAATGCGTTTGGTAATCTACAATGTCTTATTTGTTATAAAACATTTAAGGGAAATAATTTAATGGTTTGTAAACGACATTTTCATTCTTTTCATTACAACATAATTACTTTAAATGCAAATGAAAAAGAAAAGCTATTTAATTCAAACAAACAAATTTTTGTTGATAAGTTAGCAGAATGGTTGACTAATTTGGTGACCAATAAACCAAAATTCATTAATAAAAAATTAAAAAAGGACATATCAAGCTTAATAAGTTTGGATATAGTTAAACAAGGAAGACCGTTTACTGATGGAAAATTTATAAAACAAATTTTCGAAAAAGTTTTTGAAAAGCTTAATTGCAATTTAAGTTTAATAAAATACATTCCCTTGTCCCGTTGGACTTTAGTTAGACGTACTATACAAATGGGGGTTTATGTCGATTCTGTCATTAGACAAACTCTTGAAAACTGAAAAATAAATTTAATTTTTTATTTTTCTTTAATTTTTCTTTCCTTAAAACAGAATACAAAACATTAATATTTTCAATAAAAAGTAATTTCATGTAGATACTAAAACTGCTATTAACCCATTCAATATTTCTTACAGTGCAATTCTCATTCTCTCACCAACCCAACTACATTTTTTCTTTTGCACAGCAATGATTTAAATCCACATGTGCACTTTTATTACCACATATAAAACACGAAAGTAAATTAAGTTTTCGTACGTACACGAATATCTCAACAAAAAGAGTGTTGCAAACTCTAGTGAAATAACTACGATTTTGCGTGTATTTGAAATCGGTAAACTATTCAACTTATTAAAAGTTAATCATTTGCGATTTTTTTTCTTTTTATTCACAAATTAAATAATATATTGATATAATTAAACCTTTGTTTGATTATTTAATCTAAATAAAATAAAAAAAAAAATAGTTTGCCAGATTTTTAAAAATTTTGTTTACATGTTGTCAACACTGTATGGATATATTAGAAAATTCAATAAATTTTTTAATTGAATCAATTAAAAAAATTGTTTAAATTGCCATCCATATTCAAACAATCGATTAATTAGATATTGTTGGCCCATAATTTTTTCTGTGTATCTAAACTAAATTTGTATACCCTGAATTTATTGGACATAACCACTTTTTAAAGTTAGCACTAGTTTTTGCAATATTTGCGATTTTAAACTTTTTGGAGAATTTATATAGGTTATGTCATTGCAAATCATTGGTTGGCAAGAATTTAAAAAAAAAAAAATGTTCGCGTTAATTGATTCTAAGACGGGTTTCCGTAAATTATCCACAAAGTTTTTTGTTTTTCGATTCCTTTTCTTTAAAAATGCTGTTTCTTATCATGTTCCACGCATTGTAAAAATTAAATTAATTAACATGTTAAAAATTGAGCGAAAAAAATTATTTTTGTGCAAAAAAATTTGAGATATAATGTTGTGAATATTCAATAGAGTTAACCCTAAAATGCTCAACAGCGTATAATTAAATGAAAATGTGTTTTTATTGTATGAAATGCTAAATAAATATAAACTGCATACCCCAATTTTTATAATATTTTTGTATCCTTTTTATATCCGAAAAACCAGACCAGTAAAAAATTATTTGTAATATTATTAATAATATTACTCAAGTAATTTATCTACTAATGTTGATTAATTTCAAATAAAACTATGGAGCTATCTTCTGTAACGCCGCGAATATTACGAATTCTTAAATATAAATTACATGAAGTATTCAGTAGCAGTTTTTAATTAATATTGTAGAAGATCCTTTTGCAAATATTTTTAATTTGAGGAAATTAAACAGTTTGTTTCACTCCCCTGAACACTTGTATAGATGTAGATAGCTGCGTTTGAATATAAGACAACGATATAGTTTTTTCACTTCAGAGCTGTAAATGAATCATTCTTTTTTGATTTCAATTCATTACGAATTTGAATTGAATTTTGAATTAATTCTTTTCACATAAAAAAAGAATTGAATGAAATTTAAATTAATTCAAATGAATTTGACAAAAATAAATTGGAATTAATTTCCAATTCAAATGAATTCGGCAAAATGAATTGCAATTCATTTTCAATTCAAATGAGTTTGGCGAAATGAATTGCAATTAATTTTCAATTCATTTGACTTGAATTGATTTTGAATTAATTCAAATGAATTAAGAAAAATGAATTGCAATTCATTTGTATTGAATTGATTTTGAATTAATTCAAATGCACTTTATGAAACTCTTAATCACATATAAGAAAATTTTATAAATATGATTAATAACACGGTGCTACAGTGAAAAAAAACTTGTAAATTTTTTTTAGTTAGATTTTCACAGGAAGAAGAAGAAAACATTTTTATTGAAAAAAGAGGTGATGCTACGTGTTATAGACTGCTGTATGGCTGTGGGTTTAAAACTCACACAAAGTAAAAAGTTTTTCATATCGAACAATTTAACAATATAAAATTCTTTGTTCAATTGACACATAAATTAACCACTGACGAGTCCTTGGAGTTGATGAAACTGCGCAGTCTGGCATATACATTATGTCCGTTAAATTTTTCAATAAAAATGTTTTCTTCTTCTTCTTCCTGTTAAAATTTAACTAAATAAATTAAATTAAAAATTAAGAAATTAATTAAATTAATTTTAAAAATTCTTCTCAAAACTGTGTCAATTTTATTGTTAAATCATATTTTTTTAAAAGCAATGAAAATTCTTGTTAATATCCCCAATTTTCTATAATCCAGGATATAATCAGCATAATTTATTTCATAATAAATCTTAAAAACAAAAAAAAAATATATAAAAAAATCATTTTAAAACAATTCTTTAAAACAATATCTTCGACACCACTTTAAGCATTAATTTATTATAATAAATTACTTTTAAAACAGATTAACAACTACAACCAACATCACCAGCATCAGAAGCAAACAGTCAACAATATTCAACATCAACAACATTTATAAATCAACCAAAATGAATCATAAAATTTGTTTGCATGGCGTCATTTTTGTGAGTAGCCTACTCTCGTTTGTGGTCTTAATACCCAAAACCAATGGAATATTAACAGGTATGTTGATTTCAAAACTTTCAATACAACAATAAATATAGAACCACAAGACAGAAAATATCAAAACTGTCAAAAATTTTTGCTTAAAAACAAAATCAGGTGTTTTTTGTTTATTATTTTTAAAAATCAAACAAAAAATATCTCTAAATACCCTAAAAGAAGCATTTTAAAATTCACTCAAATACATTTTCAGTTTTTAGAGAAATTCTTAAAGTCTGTTTGTTGTCAAAAATTTGCTCTATCTGAATCATGTATTAAATTATGCGATTGCCGTGTAGAAATTGAAAAACGAGTCCAAAGATTACACTGATAGAACAAAAATAGTAAAAATGTTTGCTAAAACTACTAAAAATTAGTTAAAAATTACGTTTTAGAAAAAACTGCTAAAATTAGGAGACTTGTTTGCTAAATGTTAGTAATATAATAATAGCAAAAATAACTGTTGACCTAAAAATTTTAAGTTATATTTGAACTAAATTTTAGTTAATTGAAAATTACAAATTAATCTGCAAAAATTAGCAAAAAAAAATTTGCTAAATATTAGTAGACAAATAAATCATGAAAAAATGTGAAACTTTAAAAGTTATTTTTTATATATATTTTTTTTAATGCGAATAAAATTCTATCCATTCGAAATCAGCAATCTACCATATTTTAGCAAAAATTTCTGTGGATTTTAGCAAAATATATTGTTATTTGCATTCTACTAAATTTAAGTAAATATAGCAAACATTTGTTGATATTACAGTTATTGTTAGCTATTTTCAGTCTACAAATATTTAGTAAAAGTTTTTGATAATTTTAGCAAACAAAATTGCTATTTTCAATTAACTAAAATTCAACTCGTATATAACTAAAATTTTTAAAAGTTAACAGCTGTTCTTATTTTGTTAATACTTAGGAAAAAAATCAGCTATTTTTAGCAGTTTTTTCTTCAACGTAATTTTGAAGTAGTTTTTAGTAGCTAATTCTGCTATTTTTACAGGTTTATTTCTTAACCTTAACTTAACCTTAGTAGTACTAAAAATTGTGTTATTGTAAAAGAGAATAAGGTAATGCGGAGAATCAACTTATTCGACCTTAAAAATCAACCAAAAGTTCAAAATAATTATATTTTGTTAACGCATAAGTTTAGACCATGAACTACTAAACAACAAGTCTTGGAGCCACATCAGTTTCCTAATTTATCCCACATTATCTTTAATTTCCACATTTTATATTTAAGAAACTCCCAAAATCGGAATATTTAAAATCAAAATTTGAGAAGATACTGCAGTATTTCCGATATTATGCACTGGTTTTTTAGAAGACGTTCGCCGCTATACGAATGAGTGACTAAATGTATTTTGTTATTGTTTTTTCGTTCGTGTGATGAAAAACGTCATCGAAAAACGGGGTATAAGTCTAAAAAGTTTTTGGACTAAAAATAATGAAAATTTTCAGTAAATCAACGAAACTTTCTTCACAAAAAAAACGTAAATTTTTTTAAAATTAATGAAATGCTTTATCATTTTTAAGAAACCTGCTTTTTAATAAAACTTTTTCTTTTAGTGTATGAAACTTTTAATAAATAAAATGATAATTTCATTACAATTTTATGAAATTTTATGATTTTATCCACAAAATTTCATTAATATCAAGTAGACGGGATAAAGATTTCTTTAAAGACTTCAAAGTTTTAAAAAAAATACGAAATTTTTTAATTAATAATTTGAACTGATTTTAAAAAGTGTGTATACAAAGAATATAATTCTCATACCCGTTTTACTTGTATTATTTATTAGAAAATGATAAGTATAAAGGTTAAATATGTAAAAAGTTAAGATACAAGAAGTCACACATGTTCTTGTAAGATATAAAAAAATACCGAACCCTTAAGTTTTTCCCTTTTTTTAAATTACTTAAATTTTTTAATTAACTATCCATCAGGATCTTAATTAGATATTATTGAAAATCCCAATATTGAGATAAGTTTTTATCTAATTAAATCCATCTAATTAGATATTACTAAATACCTCAATTTTGAGGTTAACTTGGATAATATTAAATACTGATTTACATATCGCACACCTAGTTCAAAAGTGACTTAACTCAAAATTTTAGTTTTTCGTGTTTATATGCCTTTCTTTATGTTTCAATTTGTATAAAGTTGCAAATATTTTTTTTCGATTTCTGAAAAATGAAAAATTTTGAGTTGAGTCACTTTTGAACTAGGTGTGCATATCGCATCAAATGTAATATGATTTTATTTAAAAAACAAAAAATTATTGGGTGGGAAAATATCTTTAAACCTAAACAATTTTACATCAGAATTTTTTTAAAACTTGACGAAACTTATCAAATTATTTTTAAGAAAAATATTGTAGCGCTATTTGTAGCCGCTTATGACAATCTTAAACTTTTTATATTTTTGGTGATGTTTGTTTTAATTTGTTATGAATTATTTGTTTATCTTTTTCTCATATTGTTTTTATTAGAGATGGACACGTGAGTGAATTTTGACTCACACTTACTCACGCTCACTAGCGAAAAATTCCAATCACGCACAATCACTCACGCTCAATTTTTTTCTACTCACACTAAATCACTCATGCTCACGTGAGTAAATTCAGATTTCGCTCAGGCGTGAATTGCGTAAGTCACGAAAATTCCCAAAAAAAAATAAAATCTTACCGAAAAAAAATAAAATCTTAAAATTAAGATAAATTGTTAATGATTAACTCAAAATTGCTCTGAATGTGCAAGTTTTTCATTTATTTTGTATTTTAAAAATACAAAAATATAAAATAGGCGAAAATAATTAAGGAAATATTTTTTAAAAGCAAAATAAATTTGTTGGTAAAATTCTACTCACGCACACTCACTCACGAAGATTTTTTTCCTACTCACACTCACTCACGTTCCCATAAGTAAAATCTAGTTTCTCACACACCCACGCATAATCACGCCAAATTATGCTCACGTGCCCATCTCTAATTTTAATATTGTTTTCATTTAAAAGTTTTTTGTTGTTATTTTAGCAAATAATTTCACCTTATTTTCTTTTATGGGTTTTTTATACACTCAGAAAATTGTTGGCTTATAAGAATATTTATTAAACTTTTCTCAGAAGTAATTGGAATAATATTTAATTTAATGTAATACAGTTAAACATGCTTTAATTGGTTTTGTTTAATTTCAAGGTTAAAATGGAACCTTTTACGAACATTTATAATCATGTATGGGCTTTTATATGATTATATATGGTTATATCTGACTACATATGCCAATTTGTAGTTCAATATATGATCGAATATGGTCTCATATATGTTCGGATACAAAATTTGGTAGTAGATGAGCAAATATGAGCATATAGAAGCATATATAATCATATAGGACACTAATATTTTGGATCCGAACATATGTATATGGTCATACGTGAGACCATGTATGCTGATATATTAAATTATATTGAACTATGGGCTTATATGATCATATATAATTATATATGAGTATATACATACCCATGTACGAGTCATATATAAGCAAATATAATTCATATATGACCATGTATGGTCGGATTCGAAATTTAAAAGTATATGATGATAAAACATTTATCCAAACACATATGTATTTTGAGCCGAACATATGTGATCATCCATGGGAATAAATGATCAGTTTTGTTGCATATAATAAAAATAGCCTTAAAATTTATTCAAGTGCATTGTTGGTTTGTTTTTATTTCATTATTTCTTAATTTAGTTTAATTGCTATTTTTAGAGTTTACGTATGTTTAAAAAATATTTTAATTGTTTGCAAAATTTAAAAAATATTTTAGATAAAATATATTTAAATTGCGTTTAAAAACTAAAACCAACAACAATATTATCTTTTGTTGTTATTTTTTTATAAGCCAATCAGTCAAATAGACTTCTAAGACAAAAGAATGTTTTTTGCATTTTATCTATTCATTTGTTTGTTTTGATTGTTTTAGTAAATAAACACACATTTTTTAAGGAATTTAAAAAACAATGATTTTTATTAATATTTAAACAAGAAATTCCTAACATATTTTCAAATGATAAAAGAAATTTTATAATGAACGTCATTAGCTTTTTAAGATCAATAAAAAATTAAATTCAGGTGGGTTTTTTTTTGTTTAAAAAAATATTTCTTTTTAAACATCTTTCAAAAAAAAAAAATAATACGAAGTGGCATTTCATTACTGTTAACGTTACTACACTTATAGAAAAAAGTTAGTAGAAAATGTTGCTAAAACTACTGAGAATTAGTTAAAAATAACGCTGCAGAAAAAACTGCTAATTTTAGCAGATGTTTTTGCTTAATATTAGTAAAATAAGAATAGCAAAAATAAATCTGTTGAATCAACAAATATTTAGTTATATTTGAACTAAATTTTGCTAAAACTACTGAAAATTAGTTAAAAATAACGCTTCAGAAAAAACTGCTAAAATTAGCAGATGTTTTGGCTTAATATTAGAAAGATAAGAATAGCAAAAATAAATTTGTTGAATCGACAAATATTTAGTAATATTTGAACTAAATTTTGCTAAAACTACTGAAAATTAGTTAAAAAATAACGCTGCAGAAAAAAACTGCTAAAATTAGCAGATGTTTTGGCTTAATATTAGTAAGATAAGAATAGCAAATATAAATCTGTTGAATAGACAAATATTTAGTTATATTTGAACTAAATTTTGCTAAAACTACTGAAAATTAGTTAAAAAATAACGCTGCAGAAAAAACTGCTAAAATTAGCAGATGTTTTGGCTTAATATTAGTAAAATAAGAATAGCAAAAATAAATTTGTTGAATCTACAAATATTTAGCAATATTTGAGCTAAATTTTAGTTGATTAAAAGTAACAAATTAACACAAAAAAATCATAAAAATATTTGAAATTTTTAAAGTTTTTTTTAGACTTGTTTTAATGCTAATAAAAATCTGTCCTTCCGAAATTGCCGATCTACAATTTTTAGCAAAAATTTCTGCAGATTTAAATTTATGGGAACAATAGCAAAAATATTGTTTATATTACAGTTTATATTTGCTGTTTTTAGTCTACAAATATTAGGTAAAAGTTTTTGTTATGCAGATAAACGCAAAATATGCAAAAATATGAAACAAAAATCATAAAAAAATACAAAAAATATGCACTTAAAGGAAAAATATGCAAAAATAAGCTTTTAAAACAAAATATGCAGAAATATGCAAAAAAAAATCAATACCGTTTTATTGAAAATGGTAAAATTTTGTCAAATTCGACTTTAGGCTACAGAGTACAAACAGGCATTTGCAAAAAAGTCGCTGTCCTGGTCATTACCGTCTGGGTTACTTTGTCATTACAGATACAATTTATCATGCAGATAATTATCTCAATGTAGTTCTTTAAAAACATATACTTTAATTAAATTGTATAGGGGATCATAGGGTATTAAAGTAAATCTAGTTATTTTGAAGAATCATACAAACAGATACATTAATTGTATTCTGATGTATGCGTTTTCATTAGATTTAAAAAAAAAATAGTAATTGGTAAATTGTATAGGGGAGCATAGGGTAATGTGAATAATTTAGTTTTTTTTTTTAAATTTCCCGTTAAGTTAAATTCTCTGTATTCCGTTGTATAACCTTACATCAGCTTTTTAAAAATATTTACTGAATTATAATTATATAGGGGAGCATGAGGTAATGTTGGAAATCTGGTCATTTTGAAAAATTCGTTATAAATTTAAGTTAAATGTATTCTGTTGTATAACCTTATATCATGAACCTTTCTAGGTTATAAATTACTAAAAAGACGACAAAATTTGTTTAAATTCTGTAAAATTTCTTAAAATTCTTTATAATCAAATTAAAGTTTTATCACCATACATACAAAATCTAGTTGAAAAGGTGTAAATTTCCGGCAATTTATTTATATATAAAATTATAAAAGGCAAATTTTTAAAACATATGTGTTCTACATTTTTTTTTTAACAAAAATATTTTGTTTTATTATTCTCACGAATATACTAAAATTTTTGGCACAAATATATAACAATTTAAGTACTTTAAAGAATTCCTTTTTTATAGGCAGTTTTACAAAAATCTATAAATTTATATAGTGTATACAATATAATGAGGACCATAAATTGACACCTTTTATTACATTCTTTTTTTTTACATTGAAGATAAAGCGTTAAATGTATGCAAAAGGAAAGATAAATCGTTAGTCGTACTCAGCTCAAAGTTGTTACTTAAAAGTTATCAACTTATGACCATCTCTATATTGGATAAATCGAAAATAAGCTACTACTAAAATTAGTCCATAGAATTTTATTAACTTATATATTTTGCAACTACATACACATGAACTCACTCTACTAAACGTGACTCATCTTAACTTGAAAAATTTGTTGGTAGCTGACAAAAACTTTTTGTGTCATTTTACAATTCTGATAAATGCACTTGTTTTTTTAGTACCATATGTTGGAATTTTATCATTATTGGTCAATAGAAATATGTAGGCAAACATCATGAATCATGTTTAATACATTTTTTTTTTTTTATTTCAAAAGAAAGTGAAATGTCTAGTCATTATTTAATTTACACACAGAAATGTGAAATGTGTATCATAATATAAATTTATAACAATTGTTTTGAAAAAATTGCATAATTAAACCTATTTGTTTAAGCTAAAAAACGGAAGTTTTTAATTGTGTATTTAAATTTAAATTTATTTTTTTCTCAATCAAAGCAAATACTGATGAAGAAATATGTATGAATCATTTTAAACAAATTATATAACAGATTTCATTCAAAAAATTAAGTCAATACAAAACTGGTGTTAACAAGGAGAATCTATTTTATTGAGGAGTAGCCAAACTTAAAAAAAAAACAACCAACAAAGCAGATCACATCGCAATTCGAGCGAAGTGAGTAAAAACCACAAACCCAACCACCAACCTAGTGTTTGTGGTTTTTCACTTACTCTGCTCGAATTACCCTTTAAATTAATATGTTGGTTTGGTTGTTGTTTGTTTTTTTTTTTTTTTTGTAAGTTTGGCAACTACTCAATGAATATTTTTTATCAACTCAGTTTTTTTAAAGTACAAATCTCGAATATAATTTATGTTAAATGATTCGTACAATGAGATCTATAAATTGATGCAATTTTAATTAAATCCAAGCAAAAGCTGTAATTTTAATATTTGTAATCTGATTGAGACTTTAAACAGCCATAATTGTTTGCCGTTAAAGATAAATGATTAACGCAGATGGATTTAGCATGTTTTAATATCGGTTAACTCAAAACTTTATTTTGGCTTAAAGTGTCGAAAATTTTTGAAATTTCACATATATTTGAAAGATCCAACTATCGTTCTTTCCAAATCCTCTTGAAATTTTAAAATCGATCTACTCAACTAATCTTCTCAACTGCGCCAACATTTTACACAAGTTTATTTCAAAGTAATATTATTTTTTTATATTTTGTAACACAGTGTAATTAATATATTTTTCATTAGCCAAGTGGTACTAGTATTTGTGTAAATTTAGTGAAAAGCTGCATATTTTACAATTAGCAATATCTTTGGAGTTTATCCATGAATTTGCTTAAGGAGCATATAGACGACATGTATTTGTCATCTGACATGTCAAATTTTCAAGTCACATGTAATTGTGCATGTCTGTCAAAATTGCTGTTTTACATAAGGTTTATAATATTTGGTCACAAACGTACATGTTTTTTGCTTCTGACACAGTCTCTGTTTTTTTTCTTCAACAGCTGATCAGTGCGAAAATTTTATTAAAATAATTTTTTTTTTAAAAGTGATAGTCAAATGGAATCAAAGGATAATGCAATTGCAGTGTGCAGTGCAATTTCAATTATAACTGCAATGAAATCGAAATTAAAAAAAAAAGAAAATGGAAAAGAAACCGTTCTCTGTGGAGCCAACAATCAAGTCGATCTGGGTTTCAACATGGCATGCTGCCGCAGCAAAAATTTTTTTTGCGCCGCAAAATAGTTCAGCCATCTTAAATAATTTTTCTTTAAATGCGGACATACCAATTTGGGATATAATTATAAAACTTTTTATAAACATATATATGTACATAATTTTATTAAATGGGAAAATGTATATACATTTATTGGTATTGTAAAATGTTAACTTTAGCCGGCTAATTATTCCGTCAATAGGTGACCGCCGCTGTTTGTTTTCTCACGGCATGGATTTATGACAACTTTTTGTTTCATATTTAAAACAGCTGATGTCAGATGGTTTGTCAGAAGAAAATAGAGCACGCTCTAATTGAAATTTTGTCAGATGACTTTGCGTCTGACTTTTACAGAAGCAAAGTTAAAAAGGTCACACACGACATGTATGTATTTTGCAGTTGGAAATTTGACATGTCAGATGACAAATACATGTCGTGTATATGCTCCTTTAAATTATACCTTGGTTTCTTTGTTGGAATATGGGCAAAAAAAAAAAAAACTTTTTTTTGCAGTTTTTAAATTTTTTACGATTTTTCCAAAATTAAAGAACTTAAATTTCTCCATTAAAACATTTGTGTTGAACAAGAAACAATTATTTCTTTAATTGATTTAATTATAAAGGTAATTAATATTAAAACGTTCACACATAATAAGTAGTTATCATTTGTTCAACAAATCCGAAAAACTTAACACATAGCGGATGTTACCTCTCATTTTTGAGTGACTTTGGAACGCAGATCACGAATAGACCATTGCATTTTAAAGTTAGTTATAGTTAAAGAAATATTTGCAAAAAAAAACTTTTTGTAGAAAATTTATTTTTTTTATAAACTTTTTGAAAAAAATGTACAATATTGAAAACAAAGCCGCTACTTTTTTACAACAATCAAATAGTATGAACAATGCTTTTTAATTTTATATAATACACGTTACGAAAGGTGCGATAACTTTCCCTATCCCAACAAAAATAACCTGGATTTGGTAAGCAGTAACTACATTTGTATGCTTCCAAAATAGCGCTTCACCGCCTTGCATACTATAAAGCAATTAGGGAAGGCGTTCTGTCGTGCTTCCCAGAATGCCTTCTCTGAAGCAGTGAATAATGCTTACAATGAAGCAATAAAGTATGCATACCATGAAGCACTAATGTTGTCAACATACAAAAAGCACTTCTTAGTGCCTAAGAAGGCATGAATTTATTGCTCCTTAGAGCACATGAAAGAAGCGCTTTAAAAAGAGACATACCAAGTGGGACATCGCGAACAAAAATCATGCCTTCTTTATTTTCGTTGGAAGAGCTTCGTTATCAAATAATGCCTTCCGGAAGCCCTTCTGGGTAAGCACTATTTTTTGCTGGGATGCGTGTATTTAAAGTTAAAACTGCTAATTTTTCACGATTTCGTTAATAAAAAATCTACAACGAAAAGAAGAGCAACAATTTTGATATCCGAGTAAAAAAATGTTTATATAATTATACAGTGCACTCGCGAAAATATGAACACCCCCAAAATATGAAAATTTTTTTTCTTCCATTGACTACTCTAAAATATGAACTTAGTGCCAAAGCTTTAAAATATGAACAGCTTATTTTTGTATTTTTAACGAATTTTTCGCAAAATAACTTTTAAATCTTGTTTCTTTCTCAAAAATTAATTGTTTTTTTTTTTTAATTCAATAAACAATTAATACAAAATTTAACATAAGAAACTTTTATTTTTATTGGAAACCCGTTTTAAAGGTAAATTAGATTCCATTCGCAAATATGAACAATCTTGCAAAAGTGAACTGGCTTGGTTTAATTAGTTCATATTATCGCGAGTGCACTGTATATATTTATATATAATCGTATATAAAACCATGCATAATTAGATATAATTATATGTATATGCGGTTTATTACTCAAAAATTTGTTTATATATTGCTATATAAAATTATATATAATTCTATATGGTCCAATATATAATTATATCTGTCTTATATAATTATATCTAATTTTATATAATTATATAAAGTTATATATAACCATTTTTCGGATATAATTACATATAGTTAGTTATATCTGATTAAATCACAGATTTTATATAATTGTATATGCCAATTTCCGTATATAATTATATATAATATAATCTGGCTTACATAATTTTTTTCAGTCGTGTATGTATCTTGAGAAAAAATCAATGGTTACTTAATGTATTCAACAAAACTCGAGTACTTTTTCTTTTAGTTTAAGAAGAAAAAATATTGCTTAAACTACAAAATTGTGAAATATTTGTATGCCTTAAAAATGTGGAGTCTGTAACGAATCCTAATTAATAAAATTCATATAAAAACATTTAAGTATGTTTAACACATGTTCTCTAATCAATACTAACAAAGTTGTAGTTAAGTGCGTTTTTCTAAAAAATAACGATTTATATAATGCCTGTTCAAAAATGTACTTTTTATATTTTCTCCATAGTGAACTCATACAAAATTAATTTAATAAAAAAGTTATAAAAATTGTACTTTAGATTGAATTTTCTGAAAATTTTTATATACAATTAATGGGTTTTTTGATTAAATAAATTGAACGGAATATAAATTAACATCATGTGCTAAAAATTTGCCAATTCGAGTAAGGAGTTTTATAATATTCACAAAATAGAAGAAATAAGTGAAGTTTTCACTTTAACTGTAAGAATATCCTACATCCCTCACAGACTCGCAATAAATTTATATGGTTCTTAAACCTCAAAGTCAATACCATATTAGAAATTATTCGTAGTTTATTCAGATATACGAAAAAACAAAAAAAAAAATTTAAAAAAAATCTTGATTTTTGGTGAAAGTTAAATTTGTGAATATTTAGAAAAGCAGAGCTAATATCAAAATTTGGAGTTCACATTCTTGATCTACGACATAAAATCTATCAAAATTGATAAGTTGCATCTCCGATTCATTTTTAGTGTTTAACTGTGTTATTTGTTTTATTAAATCAATAACAGAAATAATTGACTATGACTTTGATATTCAACAAAATTTTTAATTGAAGACATAACGGCTACGTTTTTGCACAGGGTAGCCAAGTTGTTTAAAAAGTACCATAAACTGGCTTTCACAAAAACGCAATAACATCAGAAATAGTCAAATATCGGAAAAAAAAATACTTGTCCACTGAAACTTAATAATATGAAAAATTGCTAGTAGGGTTAGTTTTTAGTAAAATAATCAAGACGTTAAAGCCGGACGGAATTATCTTATCTTCTTTAAATTTTTATCCGTTTGTTTATTTGAAGCTAAAATTTTCTTATAAATTTTTATATTCAAACCATTTGATGTTAAAAATTCAAATTGTAAATGGTGTTTGACGATGTATCATCACAAGTATCAATGAACTTCAAATTAAAATCTAACACATAAAGCCAAAACACCATAATTTTTAGGTTAATTAAAATATACAAATAAAATTATTTATAAAATCTGCACACTCACATGTTTAAATACCGAAAAAAATAATAAAAAAAATTCAAAAAAGCTTCTGTCCATTATTTGCTTTGAAAATTTGTTTTTGTGCTTATACCACCCACGTCACGTGAATACAATATCAATAGTTGGTGAAATTCTCATTCAAATATACACAATAGATTTTTTTTATATATGATTTGAAGATCAGGGTGATCATAAATAATAAAGATATGTTTTGTTGTTAAAAAAAAGAAGAAAAAGTTGCGCGTAATTTCATAATTTGTTTAAAATTTTAAACACCAAAAGCTTTAAACATACACTCAAAAAAGTTTTACTGATATTACATGCTAGTTGTTTGTAGTAATCAGTAGTTGTTGTTTTTAACTGCAACAGTTGTTTTTCTATCAAAAAAAAAAAATACAAAACAACTAATATTACAGTTATTTAAACTCTTAGCTGGTTTATTAATTTCAAAATATGCAAAACAAAATTTTGCCATAACTTTTGAACAAACAGCGCAAAATTAAAATACAATAGCCCAAATGAAAGACAAGATTTTATATTATTAAAAGCATCAAATATCAAAATCTTGTGTAAAGTTACACTTACATAACAAATTCGGTTGTCTCAACAGAATTTCATCCAACCGAATTGATTCGATTGATACAACCGCGTAAATTCGGTGACAACCGAATTCGGTCACAACTGAACAAGAACAACAAGAAACAAGAGCAACAAGAAACATTTGATTTAAATGAAAATTAAATAGACCGGATTTCAAGTGATTTATCATATATCGCTCATTTACTTCAATAACGTCATAACTCGAAAATTTTGATTTTGTAGAAAACGAATTTAAAGTTTTCAATTTAATCCCACCTTGAAGAAAAAAAAATAACGACATAATTTCTCTCAAGGGGTGAGTATACAAGATATCAATACGACTTTTTAACACAATATGATAACGAAAAATTCTGCGTCATTAACTCAAAAACCATGTTTTTTGAGTTGTGACGTTCTTGAAGTAAATGAGCGATATACTAAATTTTATTTTCAGTTAATTTAAACTACAAACTATTTTGAGCGTATTTTTGTAACAGTTGTTTAGAGCAGTTATTTTAGTACTTTAGTAAACAACTACCAAGAAAAGTATTTTTCCAGTAACAGTTAAATTTTGTTAGTTATGTAAAAAAAAGATTATGTAGAGTTTTAAAAAATTCTCGTTTAGTTTGTATTTGTTATTATTGATATGATCATAGTTTGCATATAAACCTTTGAAAATTTCATTATATCTTCAATGCATAAAAACGTCATAATTGAAGTATCGTTTGGAATTTTGACTATGCATTTCAAGTAGGCTGTAGAAAATACAAATTTTTACTATAATTGAAAGAAAAACAACTTTTTTTATTAAAAAAATATTTTTTAAATCCCAAAAAATAACTGCTAAAACAGTAGTTTTAAGGTTGTTTGAAAATGTTTGTAGTAAAAAATTGTCAGTTATTATTTTTACGATATTTTTACTGCATTTGTTAATTGTTTTAAAAAGAATAATATTTTTAGTTATTTTTACTGCATTTGCTAGTTGTTTTAAAAATAATAATATTTTTAGTTATTTTAACGGTAATTACCTTTGTCGCCTTTTTAACTGCATTTACAGTTGCTTCAACTGTAATTTTTATTAGATTCTTCTGTAAAACTTTTTTGAGTGTATAGATATATGGATATATATCACTATAGCAGCGGTATTTGTTAGAACTTCTATAAAATAAACACACCACGAAAAATTGTGTATTTATGAATGAAAAAATATTTGTGCTCTAGTAAAAAACTATTAAAATTCCAAGCTTTACCCCACACAAACACAATTTTTTTTAATGGTCGAGAGTAATAAACAAATAAAATAATATAAAATTAAATATATTAAAAAAACATTAATTAGACAAGTATTGTTTGATACATAAATCATTCGAAAATTTCTAGGAATTTTGTTAAATTCTAGATTTCAAAAAGTTCCTGCTAGATTATAATAATGTACCATAGCTTAGGATTTTTTAAATAGTATTATATTGGTCATGTTTCAGGGCTAGTAACAATTTCCAACTACACCATTTTCAATTGAAATTGAAAAAAATCCAAATGAAATTGGGATTTTAAATTGAGAAAATTCTAAATGAAATTTTGATTTTTAATTTTAATTTTAATTTTAAATTGAGAAAATTCTAAACGAAATTGTGATTTTTATTTTAAATTGAGAAAATTCCAAAAAAAATTATATTGGCAATTTAAAATTGAGAAAATTCTAAATGCAATTAAAATTTTCAATTTCAATTTGAGAAAATTCAAAATGAAATTGAGAATTTTCATTTAATTTTGAGAAATCTCCATTTGATATTGGGATTTTTCATTTTAAATTGGGAAAAGTCAAATTTAAGTTAAGACTTTTTATTTGCAATTATTAAAATTCCAAGTGAATTTGTGATTTTCTATTTGAAATTGGGAACATTTTTATTGAAATTGTGATTTTTTGGCTAAAGTTGGTCAAATTTAAAATGGAATTAAGAAAAGTATAAGTGAAGTTGGTAAAAATATAATTGAATTTTGGATAATTGCAAATGAATTTTAAAATTTACAATTGAAAATGATACTTTCTGTTTGAAATTAAGAAGAAGTGTAAATAAGCACAATGCAAATAGAAATGAAAAGAAAAACCGTGAAGGAAAATATAGCGAACAAAATTGAAACGGAAAACTGAAAATTTGTCAAAATGTGTAATCTCTTAAATTACATTATCGTTAGTATAGAATATGCTAATAATTTTGTTAAACGCTTTTGTGGAGTCCTAAACAAAGTGTTTTACCTTAGAGGCGTGATTTTTTTTTTTAATAAAAGAAAAATCTAAAAACCTTTTTAAAAATATTGCATTGCCATTACGACATAAAGTAATCTATTCCGAAAAGTTTTCGTTAGTGGTTTTCTTAATTCCAAATGGAAAATCTCAATTTCAACTGGAAATTTTTATACTCAACCTAATTTTATATTTCTCAACTTCATTTCTAATCATTTAAATTTCAAATATAATAATCCCAATATCATTTGTAATTTTCTCAATTTCATTTCTAATTTTCTGAATTTTAATTAAAAAAATCTTAATTTAAAAGTTAATTTTTCCATTTTTAGATAGAAAATCACAATTTCATTTGAAACTTTCCCAATTTCAAATGAAAAATGTTTATTTCCAATATTAAATGGAATTTTCAACAAATCAAAAGGAAAATCTTCATTTTATTCGGAATCTTTTGAATTTGAAATAGAAAATCTCAATTTCATTTAAAAAGTTCTCAATTTAAAATTGATAATTTTCTATTTTCTATAAAATTTTCTAATTACTTTTGATACTTTCTCAATTTAAAATAAAAAATCTAAATTTCTTTTGAAATTTTCTCAATTTTAAATGAAAATCTTTAATTTGATTTAGAATTTTCCCAATTTCATTTGGAGAGCTCTCAATTTCAGTTGAAAATGGTGTAGTTTCTAACAAAAAACTTTTAAAAGTGTTTATCATTTTTAAAATAATCAACTTTCTGGAAAATTCCCACTTTTTTTTATATGATATTTACTTTAAAAATTCTTAAATTAATTTTGATATAAATACACATTGTTTAAGAATGTGTTATACAAATATTGGCCTTGTTACTTATTTACTTTTAACTACTTTATTACATTCTTAACACACATTGTTTTCCGTATTTATCTTAAATGACAAATTAAACAAATAAAATATTATTAACAACAAAAAAAAAATAATTAAATAAGTATGAATAACCAAAAAAAAAACCCATTTTAATAATACAAGAACACGAGCTCGGGACTTGCATTTCTAGCTAAATGTATTATTATACATTGTTATAGTTAAGGGTGGAGCTTTTCAGTTATAAGCGGGGCATGATCTTTTTCATTTCACGGGAAAGCGGAATTTTTTTTTGAAATTTTCGTTATCCCGAATTGAAAAATATATTATAAAATTATTCATATTAAATATATATATTTATAAATAAATATATTTTTAACAAAATAAAAATGCTGGAGCTCAAGGCCAGTTGTAGTTAATATAAAAATTAATTTATTTCTCAATATTTCGATATTCGTCGAATGTCATCCTCAGGAGAAGTATCTAAAAGATTTAACAAAATAAAAAAACAATAGAACAACAATCAGTACATTAATTTAGCACAACATTAAGTTTAAATATTAGCAAAACTCCAATGATAACATAAAATACAAAAATCGGTCATACGAAGTATTTACATATATGCACACACAAACTTACATTTAATGTTTACATAAAAACACAGCTTAGAACTATCGTTGTTTGTTTATTGTCACCATCTGATATTGCACTGTAGATTCTTAAAACTAATTATTGCATTCTACCCTTTATTTTTGTTTACCAAATACTTCTCCTGAGGATGACATTCGACGAATGTCGAAATATTGAGAAATAAATTAATTTTTATATTAACTACGACTGGCTCGAGTTCGAGCATTTTTATTTTGTTTAATTAAAACTGAAAGGTCGAGTAAATACAACTTTTAATAAATATATTTTTTGTTTGCAAAATGGCTAATCTCAGACCGTAACTATTTTATAGAAATAAGTAGTGTCCGACCGAACAGTTCGACCAAAAAACTATATTTGGTCGGTTTTTTTGGTATTTAGAGGCAATGATGATACATTTTGGTATTGGAAACATGTTTGTTGAACCGATTTAATTCGATTTTGTGTAAAAAAATTAAGGAAGTTTCGCTTTAAAGTTAAAAGTTCGGCCGCTGAACTATTTTCGATTTGGCCGAACTTTCGAAGGCCGAACAGTGAATTCATTGCTTAACTACGGACTTTTCTTTAAATTTGACACTCAAAATCACATATAATAAGTCAAATAAACATTTTCCATTTGCAAAAGTTGTACATAAAGCATATAAACGAACTGTTCGGTCGGGCACTTAAAATAAGTTTCCATTCTAAGAATTTTCAGTTTTTCTTAAGTCTCAGAGTAATTAATTTTATAACAGCAATTTCTTTAGAGTTTGATTAAAAAAAAAGTTGTAGTGTAAAAGATTGTTAGCTTAAAATAATAATAAAATTATTATCAAGAAAAATGGTAAAACTGGATAAATTCGACTCATAACCGGCATTTGGGTAATTAGGGCAATTGAAAGTGTTTTGAAAAATTTTATAATTTTAGTTTTCTTTGATCTTCTTTTAGTTAATTCTTCTTATTTTAATCGAACTTAAGATCATTTATTTATTAATTATAATTATTTATTTCCAATATTTCGTCGTCACATTGGGTGACTTCTTCAGGGAACAATTATTACAATTTAATTGAAAAACTTGTTTTAATAATTAAAATTTAAAAAAATTGTTATTTGTATATAAGTTTTTTAATTATTAAAACAAGTTTTTCAATCAAATTGTAATAATTGTTCCCTGAAGAAGTCACCCAATGTGACGACGAAATATTGGAAATAAATAATTATAATTAATAAATTAATGATCTTAAGCTTGTTTAGAAATAGAAATAATCCTTATTAATATTATAAAAATGACTGTTGGTTTGTTTGTTTGTTTGTTTGTTTGTTTGTGTGAGCATCACGTCCAAACGCCTGAACCGATTTTATTCAAATTTGACACATAGATAGTGGGCGGTCTGGAAGGAACTATAGGCTATATGAAATTTTTATATGATGGGCGTGGCACTTTTACGCCCACTTTTTCACTATTTTCGATATGGCTTTACCGATGCAATTGATATTTGGTACCCAGAAAGAGATATCACAGATAAGCACTTTAAGTTATACAAAATTTAGATATTGTGGGCGTGGCACATTTACGCCCACTTTTTCGCTATATTCGATACGATTTTATTCAAATTTGACACATAGATAGTGGGCGGTCTGGAAGGAACTATAGGCTTTATGAAATTTTTATATGATGGGCGTGGCACTTTTACGCCCACTTTTTCACTATTTTCGATATGGCTCCACCGATGGAATTGATATTTGGTACCCAGAAAGAGATATCACAGATAAGCACTTTAAGTTATATCAAATTTAGATATTGTGGGCGTGGCACATTTACGCCCACTTTTTCGCTATATTCGTTACGATTTTATTCAAATTTGACACATAGATAGTGTGCGGTCTGGAAGGAACTATAGCCTATATGAAATTTTTATATAATGGGCGTGCCACTTTTACGCCCACTTTTTCACTACTTTCGATATGACTTTACCGATCCAATTGATATTTGGTCCCCAGAAAGAGATGTCACAGATAACCACTTTAAGTTATATCAAATTTAGAAATTGTGGGCGTGGCACATTTTCGCCCACTTTTTCGCTATATTCGTTACGATTTTATTCAAATTTGACACATAGATAGTGTGCGGTCTGGAAGGAACTATAGCCTATATGAAATTTTTATATAATGGGCGTGCCACTTTTACGCCCACTTTTTCACTACTTTCGATATGACTTTACCGATGCAATTGATATTTGGTACCCAGAAAGAGATGTCACAGATAACCACTTTAAGTTATATAAAATTTAGATATTGTAGGCGTGGCACTTTTACGCCCACATCTTCACTATCTTATATATGGCTGAACAGATTTTATTCCAATTTGGTACACAGATATTGGGATGACTCATAACCACTATTTGCTATAATAGATTAAGACATGGTGGGCGTGGCAGTTTTACGCCCACTTTTTGTTATCTTTTATATGGCTTACAGATTTTATTCAAATTTGACACATACACAGTGGACGGTCTGGAAGGGACTATAGGCTATATAACATTTTTATATGATTGGCGTGGCACTTTTACGCTCACTTTTTCACTATTTTCGATTTGGCTTTACCGATGCAATTGATATTTGGTACCCAGAAAGAGATATCACAGATAAGCACTTTAAGTTATATAAAATTTAGATATTGTGGGCGTGGCACATTTACGCCCACTTTTTCGCTATATTCGATACGATTTTATTCAAATTTGACACATAGATAGTGGGCGATCTGGAAGGAACTATAGGCTATATGAAATTTTTATATGATGGGCGTGGCACTTTTACTCCCACTTTTTCACTATTTTCGATATGGCTTTACCGATGCAATTGATATTTGGTACCCAGAAAGAGATGTCACAGATAAGCACTTTAAGTTATATCAAATTTAGATATTGTGGGCGTGGCACTTTTTCGCCCACATCTTCACTATCTTCTATATGGCTGAACAGATTTTATTGAAATTTGGTACACAGATATTGGGATGACTCATAAGCACTGTTTGCTATAATAGATTAAGACTTGGTGGGCGTGGCAGTTTTACGCCCACTTTTTGTTATCTTTTATATGGCTTAAAGGATTTTATTAAATTTTGGTACACAGTTAGTGGGCAAACTGAAAAGTTATCCATCATCCCAAAAACTAGGTCTAAGGCACGCTAACAACGTAGCGGGCAAAGCCCGCTAGTAGAAAAATATTTTTAAGGAGTGATATAGAGTGACTTTGAATGAATTCCCTAGTTATAAGTTAACAAAGAAGTTTAACTTAAGTTAACAAGAAACACACTAGAAGAAACAAGTCAAATTTGGCAAATGGCAATAAAATGTGATTTAAATGCAAAAAATTCCGACATTAGTATAGAAATGTTCAAACAATTCAGTATTTGACCTCTTAATAAATAATAATCCTCCTTAGTAATATTCTTTGCTAATTTGTTCTTAGTTCCTTACTTTTTTATAATTAATTATGAAGAATAATAAAGTACAGATTTTTTATTATGGAGAGGTTAAAATTCTAACCACCCAACAATTTGGCTAATGAACAAATTTTGAAATAAAAATTTAGAATTTTTGAGAAACCGTTCAAACGTATACAAATGTTTCAAAACAAAAAGTGTTTTAGATCGAAAATTTGAAAAATTGGCTGTCCAAATAAAATTTTGAATTTTTAGTGAAAATTCGTTAGATACCTCTCAAAAATGCAACTATTTTTTGGGAGGGGGCTATAGTCCCCATAAATAAAATTAAATTTTATATAATTGTTTCTTTTGAAATTTTGATATTTTAAAGTGCTTTGAACATTACTAACGATTGAGAATGCTGTTTTCTGTTTACTTTTTTCTGATCTTTTCGTAAAGGGTCTCAAAAACTGACAATTGATTATAATAATTCACGAGTAAAATTTTTTCGGATCTATTGCCAACATCTTTTAGATAAAATTCTGTTTAAGTTTTGAATTATGGCCATAAAAAATAATTTTATGGTAAACTAAAATTATGATAAATAATTTCTAATCTTTAGGGTCATAACTTTAAGCTTTAAAAAAAAATGTCAACCAGAAGATCGAAAATATTAAAAATTATCAACATCTAAATTTTTTTTTTAATTTACACTTAAGCAATACCGGAACGCTCATGAATAAGATTTTAAAATGAAAATAAGAGTCTTCTGAAAACAATCTGAATTTCAGTTTCAAAAGTAAATATATGAACAAAATCTTCATTAATATTCTTTTTTTAAGCATTTCCTGCCCAGTATGCTTTTATTAACAATAAATTCTTTTAGGGGAAAAAAATTAAAATAATCGGCTAAAAATGGATCCATAAAGGTTCAATTTATGTTTGTACATGCTTATGTAAATGCATGCAGGTCTCTACATGAATACATAAATCTCCATACATGTGCCTTATTAAAATTGAAGGAAATATCTACATGTATGTTCATTGGAGTGCTCAAAAAAAAAAGATGAAAATTCGATTTTGCGATCTTCACAAGATTGTCAATATTCCTTAATGAGTTAAAACTTCATGTGCCAAGTTTCAGCCAAATTCGTTAACATTTGGAGCTCGCAGAAAAAGTTAACTTTTATGTATGAAACGGCTTTTTGTACAAACCTGATAAGCCACATACTAATTTTTACTGGTTTTTACCTTCAAAGTGTTGATTTAATGCAAAAAGTATGACTTTTGCAGGACTTTTAATATCTAGATACTTGTATTAAGTGTACGATCAAGGCTTTTAGCAAATACTCATCAATAGGTGACTAGAAAAAATATAAAACCAATAATAAAATAAATGTGACTTATAAAGTTTTTACAATAAGCTCCTCAATTAGTAATTTGTCTCTATCAGAAATTCTCACAAATTTAGAATTGGCTTTAAATTTAATTATTTTATAATCTACTCAATGTAACTTCACAAAATTTTCCAATCTACTCTAAATTTATGTGCAGAAATAGAACATGAAATCAAAATGCAAAAAAAATTTAAAAGCTTTCAAGTTATTCGCGGATTTGAAAAAAAAAATATACCTAAAAATACAAACTGTTGTTAAAATTCTAAATGTTTCGGAAAAGATGCAAGTAAAAAAGAAGATTAGGATTCTGCAATCGAAATTAAAAAAAAATAAATAGTAGATTTTAAATTATTCGCGTTTTTGGAAGTTTAAAAAAAAAACGAGTTTTTTGTAGTATTTTTCTAATTATCGGAAAACGATGTCATTGAAAAATTCAATTTGTTACTGTTTTGCAATCAACTTACCAAGGACTTTCATCATATATGGTTTTGTTTATAAAATTTGAAAGGATAACTAACAGATATCAACCGTGAAGTTGAACTTAAAGGATGGCTTTCTTTTTGGTTTTTTGATAATATTTAGCTTACTAAAATTTATTTGTTAACAAAAATCTTATCTCACATAGAGGACATAACACAAAAATATATGCACGTAAAAAATAATTTTCACAGCGGTAATTATATGAAAAACACCTTGATCAAAGTTTAAACATTTTCTATATTTTTGCGAATTTTGCGAATTCTGCGACTCCGATTTAAATTTGGATGTACTATTTTTACACATTGTATGGAGTTACAGTGCGTTTACGAAACGTATCCGCTCGAGCAATGAAGCCCCTCAAAGCATTTAAATGACAACTGACTACTTTCACATCCTTCGAAACCGGAATCTCTTTAAAACCCGTAAATTATTTAGAATTTTTTAAGAGAAGCCCAAAAGTAATTTCGATTTTAGTCTACAATATATACCTATAGGTTTTTTGTTGATTGCACTTCAAGGTGGATGCATTTGGCTAAATAATGACATCAATAGTTTTATTTTCTAGTTTCTAATTTAACACTACAAGTAGTTTTGCAATTATTTTCCTGAGACAATGGCAAAGAAACAACGCATTCGACAAAATTTGAAAATAGTGAATACCCTGAGACTATAGTATACTTTTCTAAAGGTTTAAGGTGCGTTGAGTCCGAATATAAACTCAGAACTACTCCATAAAGTCAGGTTGTCTGGACATACAAATCTAAAGCAACCGAATTAAGCTTTATTCACAAAATATGCTGTATCCTCTGAAGGTACTACCTGTTGCAATCCAAATGCAGGTTGATGGTGGAGGATTTCTAGGTTCAGATTCGGATTCAGCGCAACTCAAACTGCTAGAAAAGTATTCTTCCTGCGATAATAAATGTGTTGCCTGTGGGCTAATCATACATTTAAAGTATATTTTGGGACGCCTGAAAATTTAACATTAGAAACCTTAGCTACGTTAATGAAATTCCAGATGTAAAAGACTTACCATATTCTCAGTCCATATGAAGGTTCTGCTTTATCTTACATTTGACACTATTTTTTTTTTTTATCTAATTTGTGGGCAACCATTAAAATAAAAATTGAATTTTTATTTTTGGCAGCCCGAACATAACCTACAAATGTTAATGGAAATTTCCTTTTACCAGAGGGGTATTAACAATTTTACTAAACCACTGATTTCACTCAAACTTTACTATATTTTATATTTCTTTTGTAATTTCGATGATTTTTTTTGCATTCTATTTATTTTAGAGACTTTACTAATGATTACATTGCACTTTTTGTAGAAAGAACAACACACTTGCAGACAACCGCTGTTGCAAATTTAAGGCACTTTTTTATTTTACATTTTATGCTTTTACTTTCATTTATTAGTGCATACATTTTATATATTTAGATTCTACAAGATATATATTTTATGTGGATATAACTTTTTTGTAATTTTTTAATCATTTAACACTTAATATTCTTTTTTTCTTTTTTTTTCACTGGGTGACTTGACATTCTAATTATGAAATTTAGCAACACGTAAATCGAACAGAATTGTTAAGTTGGCAATGCAACAAAGAAAATAACGGAATTAAATATGTCAGTGCTGCCACTGTATTAATAATGAATGCAAAAAAATGCAATGTTGACAAATCGTCAGCTTATTATTGGTTTGACCTACTCTTAAAAGCTAACAAGCCTAGTAATTATGAGCATATTAACTACATATTCACATAAATTGCAAAACAAATGTTTTGTTGAACGGAGAGGAATGGAATAACCAACTGTTGGAATACATAAAAGAGCTTAAATCAGTGTTTTGGCAAAACAAGTGTTTTTGCAAAACACGTGTTTTGCAATCTAATTAGTATGTGGCTTAATGCAGTTATGCGGCAACTAGTAACATTTTACCAAGTTTTTACTGTTTGCATTTATTTTTTTAATGTATACATTGGTTTGACCTATATATAAAATATTTCATAACAATTACAAAACACTTCTAATTGCCAAAACAATTTATTGTATTCAAACTTTTCTTTATTCTTTTCACTCGTTTCGACGAAACACGTGTTTTATAATCTAGTCTGAACATCGTATAAAAGCTGAAGCTTTATCCCTAATAACGCATGACAAGCTAGAGGGTTATATAATAATCAAGAAAACTATAGTACTATGGTATATCTATCACTGTAAGCCTAATATAACTTTATCTATGTAAAATTTTTAATAAATATATTTTTTGCAAAATCATTAAAACTGAAAACCTACATCAACAGTAGTTGGTAGCACATAAAACAAATTTGCCTTATTAACATCTGGCATCACTAAAAGCCAAACACCTGTTTTGTGCAATTGATCACTTTTGTCTTTTTTCTTTTCTTTTCTTCTCCTATCCTTCAGCGATGCATATTTGGATCTAATAACAACTCTGTTTTTAAATAAGTATATTTCGGGTTTTCTTCTTTAATTCTCTTTTCGTGCCGGTTGCAGAGACCAGCTCCGAGCACAATAATCGTGGGCGGCGGCTGAAGAAAAATTTTGCGGCGGCGGATCAAAGCCGACTACCCGCTGAAAGATGCTCGGCTAGCCGACTTTTTGTCAGCTCATGCATAAAATCGGCATACAAGGGCGGTAATGCGCCCAGACTGGCGGATCTTAACGAACTTCGGATATATTGGAGAGAATGCAAATACAAAATAAACACAATGGGATGCATAATTTAAACAAAACTTGATAAAGTCCAAAGACGTTGAATGAAAAAAATTTTACTAAGTATGCTAGTTTTCCCTCTGGAAATTTTATTGCGAGTGTAATTTGTAACTGGTAATTTGTAAATTCATTATTAAACATGAGATTGGGGAGCTAAAAAAGGTACTTGTTTCTGTCGTTTTGCTCCTTAACAATATATCCAAAGTTCACTAAAATCCCCGAATTGGTCGGAATATTCCCCTTGTAAGCCGGCTAAGAAAAAAAAGTGTTCGATAATTAAACTCATTACACGACTCCTCCCATTAATATTATTACACTCAAAGAAGTGTGACAGTAGAATAATGTGAAATTGACGCTTAAAGCAACTGTAAATTCAGTGAAAAAGTCTTCAAAGGTAATAACAGTTAAATTAACAAAAAATTTAGTTGTTTTTAACTCTTAAAATTAAAATTAACGGCAATCATCCTAAAAAAGCCTGTAATTATATTTTTCTGTTATTGTTGCCTTCGTTATAAAAATACGGTTAAGAAAATAAAATATATGCTATATAAATTATAAGAAAATATTAAAAGCTGATTTTAAATGAGAAATAAAAAAATAAATCCATAAATTAATTATATCATTCAAAAATCACCGGATTATTTCAAGTCGGTTTATAGCCGAAAAATTATCGTCGGCTGCGGCTAACAAAAATTGTCGACGGCTTGGCTCAGCCGGCACTACGCAGGTCTCTGTTCTCTGTCACAGATCCCCACCAAGGTTGCCAACTCTACGACTCTAAAATCGCTAGAAATTGCTAAATTCTCAAAAACGCAAAAAGTTTATTTGTTTTAAAATTTAAAAGTGTTAAATATTCTACTCCCTTAAAACTATACAGTTTTCGTTTCCTTTAAAAAGCTCTTAGCTTCTTACGTTAAAACTATATAAATTAAAAATGTAGCATTAGAATTGCTGTTAAAACTTTGTTTTTAAATTTGCTAAATTTTTATTTTATTTTTGCATGTGTAAATTTTATAAAACCGCAGTTGCAATTAAAATAGGTTTAAATAATTCCCAGTCAACAAATTTTTCATAATTGGCTCAAAAATTCTGAAGATTTTAATAATGCTCATATTTAGGAGTCTTTCGTTAGTCATAAAAGAGAGCTCAGAAAGAGGTATTAGTGAAAGAATTGAAATTTTCATTGGTCTTTTAATCTTAAACATTTAAAATTTTCGAAAACCACCTGATAAAAATGGAAAGGATCTTCCAAAGTCCAGTTGCAAAATAGTTTAAGTGGGCACCTTAATAACACACTGAAATAAAAAAACACGAAGTCTTGAAAATAATTAATAAAATAAGTGACTAAAAATAGCTAGGAAGAAAAAATTGCTAAAAATAGCTAAAACGAAAAATAAATAGCAAAATCTTCCTGCTAGATAAAATCTAGCTATTTTTTTTTCGAATGGAAAAAATCGCTAGATCTTGCTGGAAAATAGCTAAAATGGCAACCTTGGTCCCCACAGATTATTCAGTGATAAGTGGTGAATTAAATGTGATTGCAGAAAAATCTCGATTTACGTGTTACTAAATTTAATAATTAAATTATTAAATGTTTAATTGTAAAAATCTGGCCAAAAAGTTATATCAATATAAAATATGCATATTATAGTATTTAGAAATATAAAATGTATGCAGCCAGAAATGAAAATAAATGCATAAAATGAAAACGAAAAAATTACCTTAAATGTACTAAAGTGTTTGTGTGTTAGTGTTCTTATTAAAATGGTGCCTATTAAAATTGCAATAAGCTTTATTTTGTGTATAAAATTATAAAAAAAAAGTAAAAAAAATGTTTGCAAAAATTATAAAAGTAAAGTAAAGTAAAATATTGTAAAGTCTTAAGCAAATCTGTGGTTTAATAAAGTTTTCTTTAATGTTCCTGTAACAAAAGTGAGGTTAGGTCAGACATAAAACCACAAGGGCTGAACTTACTTTTAATGCCGGCCCAAAAAATAGTGGCAATTGGAAGATATATCAAATAAGGTAAGTCTTTTACAGCTGGAATTTCATTAATGAAGTTACGGTTTCTAATTTTGGCTAAAATGCAATTTAGCGAACACACGGAAATACAAATAATTTAATGTTAAACTTTTTTTATATGTAAAATCGGTGCTCAAATGAGGCGAAATTACAAAAATTGTGTAAAATAAAGAACTAAAGTCATTTATACTATGATTCCACTTATATATTTTAGGCAAGACGTGTAAAACTTTCCTCAGCGAAGCCGGCGGTTTTGATATAAAGGGTCCGCCAAATAACTTTTTTTTTGAACTCCTGAACCAATTGGACTTTGTATGGCGTCATACCAAGGTCTTTATGCAAAATTCGTCTCAATGATGTCTCCGAAATGTTCAATTGTTGAGAACGACGGTGAATTGATGTTGATGGCGCTTCACGCACACTTTCTGCCACAGCAGCAATATTCTCGGGTGTACGCACTGTTTTTGGCTTTTCACGCTTTGGTTTATCGATGAGGATGCCAGTTTCTTTCACTTTTTTTCACAAGATAACGAACATACGGACCATATTCGTTCAGCGGAAGGATAAAAGTAATTATCTGTCAAATCAGACATGAGCTAAGTGTTACCATTCACGAAATAAGCACTAGTTGAAAAAAAAAACGTTAGATGGCGGGCCCTTTACTAGAGGATTTTTTTTTTTTTTGCAAAATTTACTAAATTTTATGTGGTCGGAACACGTTTGTTGGATCTGAAACAAATTTATTTTATTTTTTTTTTATTTTATTAATAATCATATAATTACAAATTATATACTATTACCCTAACCGAGCACTAGCTACTATGACCTTCGTCGCGTTGTAGCGAAAACAGACCAGTGCCTCTGGTGGGAATCGAACCCACGACCCCCGCACTAATAAGCCAGCACGCTACCAACTAGCCTACCGGGGCGCACAGAAGAAACAAATTTAATTTTTGAAACCTTGAGGAAATTTCCTTTCGTTTGAATATCCACACTTATATGTAAATACGTGTTTCAGTTTCTTGGAAACAGGGGGCCTATGGGGTCCGGCGCCACTAATTTTCAATTTAAACTTTTAGTTGTCTGACGTAGGAAAAAATATTTCGATGTTCTTAACATTATTAAAATAGTTTGCAAATCAAACAAAAATTTATGAAAATGTAAAAATTAGTTCAAAGAGGAGGTGTGAGCTATGCCAAATCACAAGCTCACCTCTTCTTCCATCCATCTGAATTTTTAATACAACAGGTAGTACCTTCTGACAAAGAGTATATACAAATAGAGAGGCTACACTTTCCACGCCTCTCAGTAAAACAAAATATCGCACTCGGGCAAGCAAATGAAAACTGTTTTTTTACACAAAAAAATAATTGCAACATGTTGATAAAAATGTTTTGCTTAAGACACTCACTTTTATTTTGCTTATATTTTGTTATTCTCTATTAAAAATGTAATGTATTTTAATTTTATCTTGCTTATTTTATCGTTAAAATTTTATATAAATGAACATTTGATTAAATTATTATTCAAAAACATGATAAAAATTAATTTAAACTTTTAAATTTCTGCAATATGTTTTCATTTGCTCGGTGCGAGTTTACGAACGATTAAAAAGAGGGAGATTGAGAGAGACTGAGGTGGATAGAAACCCACTACTTCAGATGACACAACAAAAACCTGACGTAATAAAAACATTCAGCTAAAATAGAACAGTGGCTCTGATAGAAATTGAACCCACGACCCCCGCGCTGATAAGCTAGCACTCTACTAACAAGCCTTCCTTGGGCACATTTCTTTCCGTTGACATTTAATTAAATTTAAATTGAAGGCAAAAATTGTGGGACCTACGGCAAAATCCTATCGAGAGTTTTCCAATAATAATAATGTCTTTTCGTGGACATTATTATAATTTGAAAATTCTCGATAGGATTTTGCCGTAGGTACCACAATTTTAGCCTTCTATTTAGCCCGAGTTTGAAAGCGAATGTTTTACCGCAACCGCGTTTTCTTTCAGACAATTTTTCATTCTTGAAACTATTTGTCGCAATCTAAATAAAAGATTTTTAGGATTGCATTTAACAAAAATAACTAACAGTTATTTAAGTGTGGATTATTTTCACAAAATTTACAAAATCTTTTTAGACGTTCTTGTTTATTTAATGACAAAGTTGCTACAATTTTTAGTCTATTGAACTGACCTCTTCCCAAATAATTGACGGTATAGTACCCGTCCGTTTCTTATCTTTTGTTTTACTATTGTGATTTGTTTTCTATTTGCTGCAAGGGATAGGCATCAGTTCATATTTCATTCTTCATACTTTATTCGTATAATTTTTTACTTAAACATGCCCACTTTGAGGTGCAATCAACTAATATTTCCTATATTCACAGAAACATCACAATAAACGAAATTACTTTTAAGGTTCTCTTAAATTTTTCTAAATAATTTAAGGTTTTTGCATGAAAGTCAGCTGTTAAATGATTTAAATGTAGCCAGTTATTAAATTGAATGCCTCAAATCTTTAAAAACAATTCTCTTAATAAAAAATTTATTGCGTTTTTCTATATCCCCGAATTTATTTTACTCTTGATTCCAAACTTGGTTTAATGTTGGCTTTGAAATTAATTAAAAAATTTGATACAATGCCCATTAATATATTCCTAGGGGAAGGAAACTGGAATTGTTAAATCTTTTGCACAATTATCATGCCCATTTTAATATAGGAATTCATATAATTTTTTGGTTTTCTAAATTCTTTGTTTTGGTAACCAAATAAACAATTTTACTGGAATTCAAGTTTAATTCAATTCCTATTTTTGAATTTCAAGCCTTGATTTACACTGTAATTCAATAGAATATCTCTGCAAAAGTGATACTTGAATTCCAGCCAAACATAACAGTGTAAATATCTTTGAATTCAAGCCTTTATTAGCAGTTTAATTCAAGTTCAAAGAGCATACTTAAAACCGTTGCACTTAAGCACAATCTTCAAGCTAAAATCAAGCCAATTGAAACACGATAAAAATTGTATTTTGTTTGCAATTTATTGACATTAATAATAATAATAATATTTTAAAATATATACATTTACAATGTTCGCTTTACATTCAAGATCTTGAGAAGGAAACCATTTTAATGTATTCATTTTCATGGAATTCGCACATCTTTTGACAGATTTAAACGATCCAAGAAGAAAATTAAAATATTAGAATATGGTGTAGACCCAAACAAATGCAATTTATTTGCATATTTATTACAGTCCAAGGAAGAATTTGTGATTCCATTTAAATCTTCACAAGAACATTGTTTTTATGTTGGTTTATTTTTTTAATTTTGACAAAAAAAGAAAAATAAATTATTTCAATTTGTATGAACTGGATTTTTACTGAAAAAAAACACTTACATAAAATAAAGTTCAATTCAAGTAATTTTTAAAGCACTTGAATTTTTAGTTTTTCAATGATTATTGCGAATTTTTTCCAAAAATTAATGGTATTTTTTTTGTACTTTAAATTTGTTACGTGCAAAAGTAGCTATTTTAACTTATTATGGACCAACTTTTACGTTTTTAACCCCGTGTATTAAAAAGGCCATATTTTCACTGGAGAAAGATGAGACCTTTCCAAAAATTGTTTAAAAATATAAAAAAGTCTTAGTGTTGTATATTTTTGATTGTCACAATTATAAGAAAAAAAAAATATTTCTCTGCTAAAAACTGGACCATCCATTTTATATAATTTTGAAAAATCTGACTGATCGGATAATGATTTGTTTAAAGTATTTCGGTTTTTCAGTTTCAGTTATATTGGAAATTGAGAACATTCTAAATGTAATTGAGATTTTCCAATTGAAATTGAGAAAATTCCAAATGAAATTGAGAAAGTTTCAAATAAACTTCTTTTATTTGAATAAAATCTTTCTTTTTTCGAAAAGTGAAAATTATGAAAAAAACTGAAAAAATAAAAATTAAAACAAACATATTGAATTTTCTCTTTTGAAATAAAATGTTAAAGTCTCAATTGGTTTATCTCTCCTATTATGTAGTTCATATTTAAAAACCACATATCTCAGATAATACAGGTTAGATCTCAAAAAGAAAAGAACATTTTAAATAAAATAATGACTTTTCAGAATTTTTAAATTAATTTTAAAAATTAAGAAAATTTCACATTAAATTGAGAATTTCTTTTTGAAATTGAGAAAATTCTAAATAAAATTCAGATTTTCTATTTAAAATTGGAAAATTTTCAAATAAAAATTGAAATTAAAAAAAATCTGAAGTAAATTGAGATTTTTCATTTGAAATTGAGAAAATTCTTAATAAAATTGAGGTTTTACACTGGTAATTAAGAAAATTACAATTGAAATTAAGACTTTCCATGTGAAATTAAGACTTTCTATTTGAAATTGAGATTTTTTATTTGAAATTGAAAAAAATGTTTATGAAATTCAGAAAATTCCATTGAGAATGGAAATGTTCCAAATGAAATTGAAATAAAAAAATTATGTTATAGTATTTAAAAAAACATTAGAACGTTATATCCGGAAAAATTTTTTACCGATTTTCAGAAAGCTTTTTTTAACCTAACTTTTATTCCCTAAGATATGTGGTTCTAAAACTTGGACTATGTAAAAGAAAAAGAAAGTGAGATTTTTAAATTTATTTCAAAAAATTTGTTTTCGCATTAAAACTACTTAATGAAAAATGTTCACATATTTAAAATAAAATTTGAAAATATTTTGTAGACATTCACTGTAATGAAAGTGTTTGTTAAAATAACTTTCGCAAATATGAACTTTTTTGGCTAAATTTTTTTAAAAATAATTTTTAAAGCTTATGCCAAAAGATGAAATCATAGGTCGCCCTTATTCACTAAGCAGTCATATAAATTTTAGTCACATTTCTCGTTTTTCCCATGAACCGATTTTTTTTTTTCCTTTTTTACACGAAATAATTGGTCATATTTATTTGTATTTTTGCTTATGCACAAAAATGCTTTGATCGATTGCGAAATGTGATGATAAACTGAGTAAAAACTGAGAAAAAACGCGGATTTACTTGTTAATGCTGCAAACTTATTAACCAAATTTGATAGCCGAATGTTAATGAAGGTCTTTTACGTTTTTACCATAAAAAACTAAGATAAGATATTTGATTTTTAAAACCAAAAACATTCAAAACTTTGAAGCAAATTTTCGACAAATCTGGCCCATAAGCGAAAAAACTGTTTTTGCATAATTCCGTTTTTTTTTTAATTTAAATTTTTTATTTTTAATGTTACATTTCCATACATATTTTAAACAAAATTGTATCTATTTCATATAGATTTATTGAAATTAAATTAGAAAGTTCAAGTTCATTTGGAATTTTCTAAATTTCATTTTAAATTTTTTGAAGATTTTAGAACTGTCTCAAATTTTAATGAAAAATCTCAATTTATTTTAGAATTATTTCAATTTTAAATAAAAAAATTTCATTTTCATTTAAAAATTTTACATTTTTAAATGGAAAATATAAATTTTATTTAGAATATTCCCAATTTCAAATTCTAAACTTAATATGAAATTTTCTTAATTTTAAATGGAATTGACTGAAAACATATAAAATCAACCACTAGATTTCCACCACCCCTTCTGATTGCAACTAAAGTTGGTATAGAAGATGAACATCATATGAGTATAACTTCGTCCAAATGTACGACAGCTAATCCTGGTGGATCTTGAAATATCGCGTTTCAAAATATGAAAAATATTCGAAAATTTTCAAAAAGTATTGGTACATAATATTCCATATCTTTTTAACGGCTTAAGCTACGCAAGCCATTTATATCTCGTTTTAAAGCTACTGAAACTGCGCTTATATTATTCACTTCTCTACTGCAAAATGCATTGTTTTCAAAAACCGCGGTTCAAAAAGCTGTTTTTTTTAGAATTTTTTTTAAAAATATATGTTAAATAAAAATTATTTTTTTCATATTTGAAAATGCGATAACAACTCAACTCAGAGCTAACAACTCAAATCTTGTACGATGACATATTTATATGACACTTACCTTCCGTACCAAGTTTGGTTAAAATTATATGGAATGAGTCACTTGGAATTTTCTCCATTTTAATTGAAAATATTGTAGAAGGCGCTTTAAGTCAAAAACAATATAAATACTTCTTAATGAAGCATTGTTATACATATCGGCAAAGTTTGGTTGAAAAATGTGCAACTGATCTATGACATGTTTTTGTTTTCAAAATAACTCAAATGGATCACTTTACCGATAATGCTTGTCATTAATAAAATTTTTTTTTAAAAGGAAATAAAATAAATAAAAATGAATTAGAATTATGCGTATCGTTTAAAGCTGCAGCAGGAATTCGTAACGTGACCTACTGTTTTTGATCAAAAAAGCGGGATTCAGCTGACGAAAAAGCAGGAGTTTGGTGTTAAAAGCGGTATAATTTTAAATATTTAAATTTTTTATTCAAAATCGCTCGGCAAAAGGTTTGTAGACAATCTAAAACCGACAAATTTTTTACAATTTGTGTTAATTAATACAAATTTTCATATAGAAAAATGCTTAGATTACTATATCCCTTTGTTTTTACTATATCTCTTCGTTACTAGACATTTTTCTTGAAAATTGCTTTTCATTGGAATTTAATGGAATTTTGTGATTCTGAGATAAATTCTGAGATAATATAGTTATTAAATTCTGATATAATATAGCTCTTATAAGCAATTGTTAAATTTTTGCTATATTCTCAGCTTTCAGAATAAAAGTTTATTATAAAAAACTTGAAATAAAAAATAATCTACCTTAAAAATAATTAATTAAAAGAACACTTCGCTGAAAACCTTCAACATAGATTAAATAAATCTCTTCTTCTTCTTCTTCTTCTTCTTCTTCTTCTTCTTCTTCTTCTTCTTCTTCTATCAACAAACACATTTTTTATACACATTCCAATATATTTTGTACAGGCATACGACGTATGTCCAACACATTCTCATGAGTTACGTGCACTGACAGCTATTGTCAAATAGTTTGAGATCTATGTAATCTACGACCTTTAGGTTCTAATGAGTTTATTTCAATTAAAAAAGTTCTAGATTTTTTAAACTAACACACTAAATCGAAATCCCTTTAAAAGCGTGATGGTTGGTAAAGTTAGCGATTCGATAAGTAAAAGCAACAAAATGCTGCGGGATCACTCTTCAATGAACTCTTTCTTATCTTCTATCCCGAACATGTTACAAAACAAACTTTAAAAACCTATTCTAATGATTATTTTGAATTTAACTACCAACTGTCAAATTTGTATGCTACCACTTAAAAAACATAAAAACTTCTGGATAGCAGTGTTGCCTAGAGTTTCGCTCATACTTCAGTAAAACCCAGCTAAGACGAACTCCGAGGGTCTAGAAAAATGAGTTCGTTATTAGCAGGGACAGGAACTTCATGCACTTAAAAAGTGTTTTTTAGGCTCCTATAATATGCATTAAAAATCTCAAAATATGCCCTTAAAATTTATAAAATGTGCACTCAAAATTTTTTTAAAAAGTTTTTTATAAACAAGAATATGAAAAATTCAGTCTCATTGCTTTCTTAAAATACAAAGTATTTAGTATATAGAAATTAAATAAACTTAAATAAAATCTTTATTTATATAAATTAATAAGTTTTTTTTGTTTATATATTTTCAAACGTAAAATTTAATCTATTTGTGCCTAAAAGGTTGTTGAATATAGAAAATGACCGCTCAACGATGAAGTTTGTTATCGGTGTATTTTGATGTGTAGTACGAGGGCGGATCAATAAGTCCGAGACTTTTTGAATGAAACACAGTTTGTTTGCAAAAAAAAAAAATTTTTTTTCTACATAATCTCCTTTTAGCTCAATACACTTAGTCCTACGTTTCTCCAATTTGTGTATCCCTTCCAAAAAATAGGATTTTTCGAGGTCCAGAAAATAGGCATTTGTTTGATCAATAATTTCATCGTTGGAGCTAAATCTCTTTCCACCGAGCCATTTCTTTAGGTTTGGAAATAGGAAATAGTCACTGGGGGCTAAATCCGGAGAATATGGCCGATGAGGTACCAATTCGTAGCCCAATTTATGAAATTTTGTCATTGAGACTGCACAGGTGTGAACCTGTGTATATCTTGATGAAAAAGAACTTTTTTTTTGTCCATATGGGGTCGTTTTTTTTTAAATCCTCGTTAAATCGGTACAATAAGTTGGCATAATATTTGCCGTTTATTGTTTTACCCTTTTGAAGGTAATCGATGTGGATTATCCCGCGTGCATCCCAAAAAACTGTTGGCATCACCTTATTGGCCGACAAACTTACCTTGGCCTTCTTCGGAGCCGGTTCACCCGAACCCCATTGTTTAGCCTGCTGCTTGGTCTCCGGAGTGTTGTAATGCCCCCATTTATCCACAGTTATAAAACGCCTCAAAAACTTCTTCGAATTGCGGTTTAACAACTTTGTCACGCAATTACGTTTATGGTCAATTGAGAGCAAACGAAACCACACTGCCATATGAAATGCCTATGGCATCAACAATCTCACGCACTTTTACGATCGGCCAACACCATATCATTAATTTTTTCGACATTTTCGGGTGTATGACCTCAATTGGCCGTCCAGAACGTTCAGCGTCATTTGTACTTGTGCAACCACAACGAAAGTCAGTAAACCACTTTTTTTTACCAAATCGATGGTGCAGAGTCCACGTAGTATTTATGTTTTATGTTTTGAACAGCTGTTTAACGCAAAGTAAATGACTCAACTTGCTCAAAATTTGACAGTAGTCTATTAACAGGTGGTACTTGGTGTGAGCAGTGTTGCATTTCATATAACTACGAGGGAAGTTCGAAAAGTCACGGACTTGTTGATCCACCCTCGTATTTATATTAAAAAATATGCATTTAAAAATCCATTTACAACTTTATCTCTTTATCCCAATTTGCACATAAAATTTATAAAAATAAATTGAGATTGCTTTTCGAGAAACTAAGAAAAATGCATTAAAAATAAGCTTAAAGTAAAATTAGTAAAATATACAATAAAAATATGCATTTGAAGCAAAATAAGTAAAATATGCAATAAAAATATGCATTTATAGCAAAATATGCTAAAATATGCACTAACGAATCAATGCCATTCTAATGCAAATTCTTTCATTCACAAAGATATTACATTTATCCTGTTCTCAGACTTAAGGAAAATAATGCATTTGCATGAACTTCCGGTCGGTCAGTGGTTATAAGCTCGGTTCGTATTAACCGGGGCGAATGTTTTTTACAATTCTTTATTGTCCACAAAATATTTAACAGTACTATAAACTTTATCAATCATTGAAATAATTCTTTAATTTGATTTCATAAATATATAGTTCTTCGATACATTTAAGAAAAATGTATTTGTTCGGGTTAAAATTTATTAAATTTTAAGAAAATTTGCCAAATTTTCGGAAGTTCATATTAAAAATGGAAAATTATATAAAAATTTATTTGTGGGATTGCCAAACACAGTTCATTTTAAGCAAGTTCGTATTAACAGAAGTTTTTTACATTGAAATTATTACCAAAACGTCAAGGCTTTTAAATTAGTTCGTAAAAACCACACACAGAAAACATGTTAGCTATTTGCCAACTGAAATTCGGTTACTACGACTCAAATTCGGTTATTACGAATTTCAGACATTTGGCACAACTTTATATTAGTTTTCAAAACAAAGTTCGGTTAATTCAACAGAATTTTAGTTGCTACACCCAACATTTTTAAAAATCGAATGTAAATATCGTTGTACTAACTGAATTTATAAGTTGTTACTATTAATATACACTATTCAATTCGATAATCATTTTATTTCTCTGTGTCCAATGATTCGTCTTAACCAAGTTCGTCTTAAACGAGTTTTATTGTACTTAGTTTTTAAAACATAAAAAAAAAAAATATAGTCTGAACAACTATAAAAATGCGAATGACTAATGTAGCCGGCATTTAATATAAAACGTCTGCTTAAAAGTTTTTTCTGTTTTTTTTTTTTACTCAGTATTTTGTATTATTTTTAGTATTTTATGTATGGTTCTGAATAAAATTTGTATTCTCTTGCCGGTTAAAACTGATAACAATAGCTAAAGTAGTAGTGAAATGTTTAAAAGTACCACAAAAAAATCGCAATTCGCAACAACTGTGTTTTCAAACACAGCTGGTGATTGTTGATATGCTAAAAAAATTAAAAAAAAAAATAATTATAAAATATACGTTGATGTTTATTTCTTTGTTAAGTAATAGTAAAAACAACAACATTAAACTAAATTTAATACAATTTAAATTTAAATTAAATTATAAAACAAAAAAAAATGTATGTCAAATACAGAGATTTAATTCAAAACACGCGTGTGGGTGTGTATAAAAAAGTTTACAAATTTGTTGTTTCTTCTTTCTAAGGAAAGGGAAATTGATAATAATAATAATAAAAAAAAACTTAAGTTACGTTAAGTAGAGCGTTAATATTGTATATTTTTTTGCGGTTTTAGTATTTTATAGGTTTGTTTTGAATAAATGCTTTGGGTCCAAAATTTTATAAATAAACAATCTTTTAAAGATTTTTAGAAAAATGTGGTTAGAAAGCTTGTTTTATCGTTGAGTATTAAAGAAAGCCGGAAACGGAAATTTTAAGGAATATAATCCATATAACATTTTAAAAAAACGAAAATTTAGAAAAATATATTTTTAAGTTCGGTAGTCGATTTATTAAAAACTATTTATTCAATTCAAACTCAAGATACATATGAGGAATTTCAAAAATTTTCGACACTTTGAGGTAAACTATTTTCAAAATAATTTTTTTGTATCACATGAATATCCTTTTGTGTTTTACATGCTAAATCCATCCACGTAATGCTTTATCCTTAACGGTTCAAAAATTATGGCGGTTTTAGTTTTAATGCAAATTAAAAATATCAAAATTACAGTTAATTAATTTAAAGTTACATCAATTTATAAATCTCATTGTAATTATCAGATGACAAAATATATATTACACCACAAAAATTATAAAAATACACTAAAATGTATTTCGAATTTAAAAAGAAAACCGCTTTTATTTTGGAAAATTCGCACAATTTTTCCGGTTTTATGTAAAGTGTTAATTATTTCCAGGAAATCATAATAAATATTAATAAATTCGCAAAATTAAAAATTGTATTTCGGGTTGGTTTTTGAAGTTATGAAAATTTTGTTTGCTCCCTAAAATGATGCCGTTTTGATTTTAGTATTAAGCTCATTAAAATCTTTTATTTGATGACCCTTTTTCGGTATTGCTTCAGCACTTCAGTTGTCACTAAGCGAAATGTGTTTTGGAAAAAAACTGCCGATGAAAAAAATTAAATTTTTTTTGCACTTTATCAATTTAGTTAGATTCACTCGAAAAAAATATTTAAATTTCACAAAATTTTTAAAAAGTTCATTAAATTTTTACATTAAAAATCTTTAAAATGAATTTTTAACTCGGAGCTGCTGTTTACAGTGTAGGCAAATAGAAAAATTTTAAACTTCTGTTAAATGCAAGTAAATATGGCTAAAATCTTTTTTTTGAGTGTCAAGCAATTTTGTGCTTTAAAGAAAAAACTCTTACATTTCCAATGACGGCGTAACTCTTTTGAAATCCCACGTAACGTCACAGCGCCGTCTGAGCAGAGAACGAAGCCGACATTAAATTGTCGCCGGCGGCGGCTAATCAAAAATATACTCGGCGGCGGCTGAAAGTCGACTAAAGCCGAACAATATTCGGCGGCGGCGGCTAAACGAAAAAAAAAACTCGGCGGCGACTAAAAATCGACTAAGCCGATGGGTAAAAAATGTATTATAATTTAATTCACTTATTTATTTGTAATCTAAGCAAATTTTACAAAATTTCATGTTTTCCAATATGTGTCTATCTTTTATGTATAGACTACCAAAATGCTTCCAACATTCCGATAAACCCGTTAGGTTTACTTAAACCTTTGCCATTTTTTTTCTTAAACAATCTTTTCTCTTAAACAAGTCTTCATAATATGCTATATCGGCAGATTTAGTAGAAGCATCTGAGTTAGAATCAGAATCAGAAGAAATTGTAGGATTAGCTTGTGTAGTATGAAAAAAGTTTTTTATATTTTTTTGAGAAATTGTAAGATTTGGAAAATTTACTTTTTCTTTTCCTAGTGAAGAGCAATATAACGGCACTTTTTGCATACGCTAGAGAATTCATAATGAAAACCTATGGTTTCCAGATTGGTGGGAAATAAAAGCCGGATAATGGCGGAGGATTCTTAAAATAATATGATATTTTAGTTAAAATGAAGTTAGATAATATCGGCTAAGCTGATATAGTCGGCTCAGCTGGTATAGTCGGCTAATATTATGTAGCCGAAATTAGCCGCTCAGTTCGGCGGCGGCTCGAGTACCTGAAAAGTGATCGGCGGCGGCTTAGCCTCGGCTATTAGCCGATCGGCTTCGTTCTCTGCGTCTGAGTCCTACTAAACTTGAACCTATATTAATTGTCAACTGTTTTGAGAACAAAATAAAACAGAAAAAAGGAGTTTTGTTTCGAATGAAGTTTAAAACAGAAAAATAACTTTAGTTAAATAAATTCAGTAAAAGTGCTTTTACGAAAATATTATTTTCTTTGAGAAATGATACAACGGAGCAATTGGTTTTTTAATTAATAGATCAAAGAATAGGTCGACACAAACATTAAATAAATTTTATTAAATATTTTTTTTTTTCAAAAATATTTTATAAACTGCATTTTATCGGTCATATCTCGGGCAAGAAAAAATATCTTTTTTAATTCGCCAGAGGGGAGTATTTTTTACATGTGGTAAATAAACTTGGTTCACTTAATTTCTATAGAAATTTTAAAAAGTTTATTCAGGTCGATGGTCATAAGTTGACATCTCGTAACTGACGATAAAAAAACTCAAACGACTTCAGTTTGATATAAAAATCGTTGGGCATGTTTAGCTAAGGGCCAATTTACACGACACTTCTTTTCATGCATGCATGTCTTATTTGTGGTCGAACGGGGTAGAGAAGAGGCGGCTTTAAGTTGGAAATTCATTTCTTTTATTATTTTTACCAACAATCTGTATTAAATTCAAATTTCTAAGAAAAAAAAACAGAGAAATGTATCAAATTGGCGCCTCAAATATAAAAAACACCTACGCGTACAAGCTGATAAACGTCACAAAATATCTGTTATTTATGTTTTGTATAATTTACGATATTGATGGCACCTTGACAAAAACATATTGTTTTAATTTTTAGATTTCTACTGATAAGCTAATAGGCAGAAAATTATACAACTCTTCGTTTAAAATATAATTTTTATTTATATTTTTTTTTCTTTTCAAAAACTTAAAGATGAACTAAATTGTTTATGCATAAATTTATAGCGAAATAGGTAAACAAATGAACTACAACCAAAAATTAAAATAACAGTTAATAAAAAGTTCATTTTTGTTTAAACAACAATTTATGCTAATGATAATCGTGATAACAACGTACAATAAAATAATAATAAATTAACATAACAAAAGAACAATATTTATATTTTTGAAAAAAAAAATTTTAAGCCTTACTATAAAACAAAATTTTTAATTTTTAAGAGATTATCGGCCTTGTTATCTCTATTTCAAAATGTATATTTTTGTAAAAATCGACTTTATTAAATACAAAGTTTTTGCTTTATCCGTACTATACAAAATTTCAAAAATAAAGTTTCAGCCTTACTATCTTATTTTCCTAATGTATATTTTTTGTTTTGTTCAAATTGATTTGTTTTACAGCAAAGTTTTTGTTTTATCTGTACTACACTGAGAGAATAATCTTCACTTCATTAATTCATTTCTTCATAGCTTTAATGAATATTGTCCCTGGAACTTGTCCATGGAAACTTATCATAGACTCTATGAAACAGGTTTCATTAATGTCAATGTTTATGCAATGCTTTGTACAATTAATGAAAGTATTTAAAACATATTCATAGCTATAAAGAAAATTTTCATTAAATTTATGAATAGATATTTTCAATTTATAACGAGCTTTCAACCTCCGTATATTTACAAAAATAAAACAAAATAAAGCAGAAGTTCTGCCTATTATGAATGGCTCTAGCTTTTCCAAAACTTCGGGTTCTGATGAGATCTTTAGCCAGATCGAAATAGTAGTATCAACCTAGCTAATATGTTTGATTTGCTTTATTTTTGTAAAAATACGGAGGTTGAAAGCTCGTTATAAATTGAAAATAACATAAAAATAATCTCGATGTATATAAAAACAGAAAAATGAATAGATAGTTTATTGAATTGAATGCATTTTTTTTTATGAAACTATGAAACTTTATGAAAAAAAGTTTATAAAAAAATGTCACAATATTAATTGTTTACTGAATCTATGAAAAAAATTCTCTGAAATTGTTTCTTTAATATCATGAATAATAATTCTTTCAGCGTACACAAAATATTTAAACAAATATGAAGTTTTTTACAATAAAATGAAACATTTTTTTTTTCAAATTTGAAACAAAATTTTAAAGTATATTTTAAATACTTTGTATGGTACAAAATTTAGAAAATAGTTGAATTTTGTAATTTAAAATCAACTTTATATATTTTATAGTAAGAAAATATTTTGTATGGTACGAAATTTAAAATAACTATTTGACTTTTTCGATTTATCTGTGTTCATTTATTGTACGATTTGATTAGCTAAAAACAATTTTATTAATCACAAAACTTAAAACAAATTCAAGTCAAATTCAATTCACCCATAATACTAAATTTAAAATAAAGTTATAATTTGAATTTTTTTAGTACGGGTGTATGGTTCACTAAATTATTATGATCATATATTTCAATGTGTTGTAACCTGATTTTTATGTTTAAAAATTTATTGAATTTATAAATTTTATTCATTTTAAATATTAATCATTCAAGTCAATAAATTGTATCACTTTTACAATTATTGCTTAATTTGCAGATTTTTTCTTTACGCAACTTTTAATTTTTTTTTGCTTATTTTTATTATTTTTTGCAATTCAATTGCAGTCATCGTATTAAATTTATATATTGTAATAAGTACACGTTTTAATAAGTTTAATGACTTTATATATTTAATAAGTTCAACTTTATTTTAAAAATATTAATGATGGGCAAAAATAATTTCGTATCAGTGAAAATGAAAATAATAAATTTGTATGTAAATGATTTTAAAATCGCTGAATAAATATACTAACCAAAGTTACCGACACAATTTTTAGATAAAAAGTAAAAAATATTCGAAATATTATCAGGAAATAAAAATTTTAGAGTTGGTTTTATTCTGTTTACAACTTGAAAATTTAGTATCTAAAAAATACGTCTTTTTAAGAACCGGTTTATCTATCAGTTAATCTAAAATAAACCCTTTTTATAAATCAGATTTCCTAATCGTTCGATATTAACACGACTTTTTCCGAAGATCTTTTATAACCCTTATTTAAAATATTTCAAATAAGTGGCAACTCTGTGTGCACAACGTAGGCAATATGGGTATCAAAATTTTGGTTTTTTGAGTTATTTTTGAGTACTGCATACAAAATATCTGAATTTTAAAGATGTTTTCACATAAAAATTTTCTAATGTTTGAAAATAGTGTTTTCTTGTATAATATTGGTTATACCTTTGCTAATTTTTAACACGGTGGGTTTTACAAAAATACCAGTGGTTTGCCAGTACTATTTGCTTGGTGCAGTTGGAAATTTCTACCTGTGTCTTTATTCAAAAATATATGAAAAATAAGTTTTTTAAAGTTTACTGTTTTTTATCGTGGTTTTCGACCATTTTTTAAAATTGCCATATCTTATAATTTTCATGATATGATAATTTTTATAAGTGTAGTAGTATTTTAATGAAAACCAGACATTATTTATGCTTTGAATGAAAAAAGTGTGAAATAGTTTAGACTTTGTGTATTTAAAAAATGCATGTACCGATGGGTCAGATTTTTAAAAATTATATGCAATCGAACTAATTTCCCTATGGGGAATGAGACCGGCCCTGCGTGTGCCACAGGATCGGTCCCTTTGTGCCAGAGACCGGTCCTCTGCTAAACCCTACCCTATGTAAACAACTGGCAACTTTGACATTGGCTTGTCATAGGAGGGGGTCATTTGTCCTGCTTTAAACCACATAGTGGCATACCACAGGACTAACCAAAGATGGACATACCACAAGACTGTCGCAAAAGGGCCATGTCGTATAAAATAAACGAAAACTAAACAGCTTCCAATGGGTAAAATTCTGTCCAACTTGCTTTTTCTTGTTAGTAAGCATTCTGGTTAAGTGGTTTGTCCTCCCTTTACCAGTCACAGGATTGGTAATTTTAGGAAAATTGACACTGATTAACCCGCTTCAGTATTAAATTATACCAGTCCTATGGTAAGTCCTTCTTTAACCAGTCACTTTAAGGTCAATTGACTCATCATTCCTCATAGTGTTATAACAAAGAATCACATTTTTATAAAATAAAATATAAGAAAACGTTATGCTTATTTTATATTTTTAAATAATTTTTTAAAAAGGTCACATTAAATGATGTCAAAAATTCATTTTGTCAAATATATCGCAACTCTGGATAACAATTTAAAAAAAAAATATAAGTTTGATATAATTTTTATTAAAAATAAAAATTATGTTTGTTCGACATTTAATTGTGCAATGAAAATGAACATGTTTTCAATTTATTGTTGATCAATGGTGATAATCTTTAACTTCGAGCATATATTAGTTCTCATTTAGTGGGATAACTAGGTTATATGAATGTTTGATGTTTGCATGTCACTTCTTCAAAACGTGTTCACTTCTTTCAAAACGTGTTCTGATGATGGGAACCTAGAAAATTCCCGAAATAGATCTATAAACACATTCCTGAAAGTGGTCATTTAATAAATTTGAAAACAAAAACTCTATAGATTATTTGTTAGGACAATATCCTAATAAAAAAATATAGCTATTGGCCTCGAACTTTTTCAGACTAGACTAGTTTCTGCTTCTTTTTTATGGACAGGCGTCATCAGTGATTTTCCATTTAAATTGTATTATTATTTGTCAGATTGTCTCTATATGATAAATTTTTCAATAACCTGCGGTTGTAAGAATCAAACCTGCGCTCTTCTTACATTACAAAAGTAACAATAGCAAGTCATGACCGTTTAGCGATCACACCCAAGTATGACCTCGAATGCAGTTTTCTTTCCTATTAGCTTTTCTGTTATTGTATATTATACTCAGAAGTGGCAACACTAACAACACAAATATTCTATTTTTAGATTTTTGTTTATTTTTCTAATATCCTCCGTCTCTTTCAATATATCACCAGATTGACGTATGTTTTTTACGTTCAGTGTTGACAACTTTTGCGGTTTAAGTTGATTCATCGCCGCAGGGCAAATTTTATAATGTATTTTAGTACAGTGTTATTTTCACGTCATATGGACAGTCGCAATTAATTTTTTAATTAATATGCATTTGACAAATTTTCATTTTCATTTATGAATAATTTTTAACAAAAATTCTTTTACATTAATTGTTGCAAAATAAATAATTTCTTTCACATTTTACTTTTAAATTTTAAAAATTAAAAAAAAAAAATTATCTTATAGAGACAATCTGGCAATCATCAGACACAAATTAATAATACAAATAAAGTGATTAATCACTGATAACGCCTGTCCATTAAAAAGGCAGAAACTAGTCTAGTCTAATTTGAAAATTAATAGTATTTATAATTTTTTAGAGAAAAACTTTTATTCTTCTTAACCTCAACCTTTCTAAATTTCTAAAATTTTAGTTTGACATACAAATTTTTGAATATAACTGTACGTTAAATTTAAATTGGACTCTTAATAATGGGATCATAATATTCAATTTAAACAAACTTATTTTCTCTGGGTTGAATTGTTTATATACATTACGTCAAGTTGAAACTCCCTTGAATGAAATTCTTCTCTACGTTCTTAGCCATCCAATTTTTTTACGTTTTTTTAAATAAAACTTTTAAGCATTAAGTTTTTTTTTAGTTTTTTTTCTTCAAAGTAAACCATAAATAATTTCTTTATTTCTTTTCGAATAATGGTAAATTAATGTTAAGTATTAAAAAAATAATAATATTAAGTACAACAAAACATGATGACTAATTTAAAGTTTATTATATTTTTTTTTCTTTACAAAACAAATTCATGAAAACGAAATTAGGAAAACGATATAATAAAAGTACTACACAGACAAAATTTCTTAGTTGCTCAGTTATAGATTCGAATTTTTTTAAATTAACTGAAATAATTGTGATCAGCTAATGTTTAAGTTGAATAAAACTTTTTCTCTGTTACCCCGTAAATACAAAAATATAATATTTAAATTGTCAAATATTTTTGAAAAACTGTAAAAAAAAAAAAATCAGAAAACATATCGCTCATTTACTTCAAGAACGTCACAACTCAAAAAACATGATTTTCGGGTTAATGACGCTGAATTATTTGTTACATCACGTATCATATTGTGTAAAAAACCCGTATTGATATCTTGTATACTCACCTCTTGAGAGAAATTATGTCGTTACTTTTTTGTTCAAGGTGGGAGTAAATTGAAACTTTAAACTCGTTTTCTACAAAATCAAAATTTTTGAGTTATGAAAAATATAATATTCAAATTGTCAAATATTTTCGAAAAACTGTAAAAAAAAAAATCAGAAAACATATCGCTCATTTACTTCAAGAACGTCACAACTCAAAAAACATGATTTTTGAGTTAATGACGCAGAATTATTCGTTATATCACGTATCATATTGTGTAAAAAAATCGCATTGATATCTTGTATACTCACCTCTTGAGAGAAATTATGTCGTTACTTTTTTCTTCAAGGTGGGAGTAAATTGAAAACTTTAAACTCGTTTTCTACAAAATCAAAATTTTTGAGTTATGACGTTATTAAAGTAAATGAGCGATATATTAAACTAATTTTCGTCTGTTTTCGATTTCGTTTATTGAACGAAATTGTAATTGTAACCGTTAATGGATTATTAAAGAATTTTTGTATGGAAGAAAATACTTAGATAGGTTTGTATTCATTAATTAAAATAAAATAAAACAAATTTTAAATATATTAGATTAGATTAGATCAGAAGGCACTATGCTCCGCGACCAATATAGGTCTTTTGTGCTGCCTAAAGTTACCTACAGATTCAAGCTACCTATAAAGCCAATTATCCTATTAGGCAAAATGTTCGCGATGTCGGAAGGCGAAATGAAGCGATCACCTAGAAACCTAAGTCTCCTATCACATAAGCAGGAAATTTCTTATTATTTGTCAAATTATCTGTACAATCAAAATAATTGTCTTAGTTACAAATAACTAAATACAAAAAAGCTTTAATTTTAACTACAAAAGTGGTTCTCAATAACTGACTTCATAGTTACATTTGTTGACAAAAATTTTAACTTATCTTTCAGTTACAAACAATTAATTTTGTTAACTGAACCTTAGTAAGGGATATTTTACCTGAGACTCAGTTAAAAACAACAACTGAGAAATTTTTTCAGTGTACCAAACAATATATTTAACAAAAACAAAATTATAAAAAAAAAAAATTTTAAATAAAGGTAAATGCCCTCAAGCTGGCTTTAATGATGCTCAAGAGCAAAGGTTGCTAGTCACACCAAATTTTGTATTAAATCAAACGAAACAAAAAACTCACAGCAAAACTTTATATTTTGTTGTTAATTTTATCTCTATCTATCTGTTTTTGCTACCCCATTAAAAATCACAGGAAATATATTTTATTTTTTTTATTATTCATTATTGTAAAATATATACAAAAGAAGCTACAACATGAAAGTAAAGCTTGATTTATACGTTAAAATGAACTAATTTAGCTAATTTAAGCACTACATTTTGAATCATTTGTCGACTACTTGAGAGAGAAAGGTAAAACAGTTTCAAGTTTAATACGGCAAAAGTAATATTTAATATAATGAAGAAGTTGAAGTCCAAAAAGGTCTTTTGAATGATTACAATCTTTTGAACATTATTTTTTGTTTTATTTCTATACAAAATCTTTAACAAAAGAAACAAACTAAATAAATTAGCTAAAAATATCTAAACATATAAAAAATATTTAATTAAGCCGTAAATAACATGAAAAATATTTTTGAAATCTTTTTTATGATAATTAAGACTTTTATTTGGATATTGTTTTATATAAAATTTTGATGTGAAAAAAATTTTGATGTGAAAAAAATTTATTTGTGGTTTATGTTGAACTTATTCTAAATCAACTGTATCAGTGTAGTTTATTGAAGAGTTTTAACGATATTTAAATTGTAGTGGCAGAGGGCTAAAATTTCAGATAATACAGCTCGCTAATGCATTTTCATGTTTTCCAAAGCAAGCGGTATGATGCTTCCTATTTAAGCATTTATATATGTAAGCATTTATAATGAAAAATAATAAGTAACAAGAACAATGACACTTTTCAAAGTGAACGCAAAATTTTATATGAAACTACCCAGGCAGAAAAAAACAATCGGCATAGTGTTGCATCGACGACGGTCGGTTATGCGATGGCAGAACGTAGGATTAACAATATTGACAGTATTATCCTGTTACCCGTATTGTTTGATTGAACTTGCCACCGATGGCATGACGATGGAAATTAAAAAAAAAATTACAGAAATTCTGAAAAAATCGCCAAAAATTAAATAATACCAAAATTTTACAAAAGTTATTGAAATTTAAAACTAACCAAAATTAAATAAAAACCGTCAAAATGGTCGAAATTGAAAAAAAACCCCAAAATTTTGAAAAAATGCAAAAATTGAAAAGATTTTTATAAATTATGAAAAGTTTTTTGACCTTTGAAATGAATGACTTTATTAAATAATTGAGCTCTAGGTCACGTTTGTATTTATAAAATATCCTTTATTATTTTATATATCTCCAATATTTCGTCATTCTTTAATTAACATCTTCAGGAAGTGGAGGGTAGCGGCAGAAAAATTTTGTTTTTAATATTGTTTGTTGTTGTTCACACTCCCTGAAGATGTCATTTAAAGAATGACGAAATATTGGAGATATATAAAATAATAAAGGATATTTTATAAATACAAACGTGACCTAGAGCTCAATTATTTAATAAAGTCATTGGAAAATATCGCTAAAAATTAGATAAAAAATTGCCAAAATTAAAAAAAAAAAAAAAAAAAATTAAAAAAAAAAAAAATTTAAAAAAAGATTGAAAAAAAAGAAACTAATATTGAAGAAAACTCTCAAAAACTTGAAAAAAATCGCTAATGAAATGAAAGAATTCTTTAACCTCTATATCTCGAAAAAAAGTTCTAGCTTTTGAATTATTTTTTTAATTTTGTCTATTTTTTTGTGTTTTTTTTGAATTTTCACAATTTTTTTTTAGTTTTTGGTGATATTTTTTCAGTTTTGGCTATTGATTTCAATGTTTTTGTTTTTTTTTTTCTTCAATTTTTACATTTTTTTTTTTTTTAATTTTTACAGATTTTTTTTGTTTAATTTTGACAATTTTTTGTTTGTTTCAATGTTGACGTTATTTTTTTTCAATTTAATTGTTTTTGTCAATTTTGGCGATGTTTTTTTTCTATTTTGGTGTTTTTTTTTTAATTCAGGCATTTTTTCACTTCGTTGTCATTATGGCCCAGCAAAAACAGGATAATGACAGGTAATGGTCACGTAAATACCGATTTCGTATTTTTTGTTCTAATATTATTTTTATTAAATTGTTTTGAAAATTTTTACAAGTAAATTTTTCGATGTAAAGTTATTTTCAAAAAAAATTTAAACATTTATTTTTAGAAAACTCTATTTTTAAAAAATTTAAACATTTATTTTTAAAAAATTTATTTAAATGTTACCACTTATTTTGTAACTCCTAGGTAACCACTTATTCTATTTCTTATTTCTTATCTTAAAGTAGCAACTTCTACTTACACGCTTAATTACTTATCAGTAAAAAAACGCTACTTACCTGCAAGCAGGTTTGTAAGGGAGTAAGCCAAAAATAATCCATTACAAACACGATTACATATGCCATGATTTTTATATGGCGAATTCACACTTGGAAGAATTACTTTTGGCCAAAGTGAGCTCTATTTTTAGCGATCGTAAAAAGCTGTGATTTCATGACTTTCAGTAAAATCATATTTCATGTCTACATATTTACGGTTAAAAGTAATAATATGAATATTATATAATTTATTAACATTTTAGACATATTAGTATAATAATTTTATTTATATACAGTGCGCCCCGGTAGGCTAGTTGGTAGCGTGCAGGCTTATCAGTGCGGGGGTCGTGGGTTCGATTCCCACCAGATGCACTGGTCTTTTTTCGCTACAACGCACCGAAGGCCATAGTAGCTAGTGCTCGGTTAGGGTAATAGTATATAATTTGTATTTATATGATTATTAATTAATAAAAAAATCCTCCATCCTTGTAATGTATTAGGGTAAGATGCTTACAACCTGCACCCTTGTAATGGAAAAAATAAATTTTGTTTATTTTTATACGAAAATTATTCGTTTCTTTTGTTGCTTCTATATCTGTATAATGTAATAGTAAGCGCTTACATCAGCGCATTTGTTTAATCCTACTTAAATTTTTTACTGGGTTGGTAATGTCTGTTTTTGATGGGGGGTTATAAAAACTAGAAATTTTGTTTGCACCAAACTCATTTTCAATCAAGCATTTAATTGATATTATTATACTTTTTATTGAAAAGGCGTTTGAAAACAACTCATTAATTGAGATTTTTTTACAATAATTTTGTCTGTGCAACCGAAAAATTTGGTCGCAGCAACCGAAAGATTCGTTTGGCGACAAATGCAGTAGCCACGATCGAGTCTGTTTTCTTGGCGTAAAACAAAATTTCCACTAAATTAAAATTTTGTTGAATAACGAAATCATAGTCAATTAATTCTGTAATTGAATCAAACAAACAAAATTATCAATATTACAAATAATGAATTTGCGTGCGAAAATTTTTATATAACTTTATATTGAACACAATTTTTGAATTTAAACTTTGTTTGGAAAATCACCTTTAGTAGCTAAAATTGTACTTTGATTATGAAATTTTTACAACATTTTTATGATAACAAAACTTTAAAAAATTTTATTTTTTTTTTTATCAATTTCTTGTCTATTAGTAAATATAACTATTTTATTGTTAAGACATTGATTTTGATAAAAGTACGATAAGACCAGAAAAAGACATGTGCATATTTGTTAAGTTACGAAATCAAAATATTTCACTATTACAAAAACCATTAAACACGAAATCAAATTCACAAAAGATTAAGTTTGAAATTTAGAACTTTTCACTTCAATCAGAATTTGAACTATTTTTTTTTTTAGAAACAAGATTGCCAAATTATAAATATTTCTATAGTTAAACAGAATGATTAATGATTTAAAATAAAATTGTTTAATAACAATACACTTAGAATAAAGACAATGCAAAAAATCGGTAAAATTATTAGTAGGACAAAGAATTTCATGCAAATGCAAGCTTATATTCAGTAGCAAAAAATCGATTATGACCAAATACTTTTGCGAATCAAAAAATTTGCAACAAAATGGCATTGATTTGTTGTTGCATATTTTATGGCATATTTGACATTTTTAGTTGCATATTTTCAATTTAATTGCATATTTTGTAAAGATTAAAATTGAGTTTTAATTAAAAACTAAGAAAAGAGAACATTTGTTACCCTAAACATAGCATCTAATTGTTATTTGCTAGACATTTGTATTGGATTTAATTTTTAAACCAACAATATTGATTAATAAAACGATTTTTAAAAATCAAATAATTGTGCGTGCATATTTTTTTGATTTTTAGTGCATATTTTTTTTTTTCAATCCACACTATTTAGTCTTTTGGTTTTTTGTGCATATTTCGATTTTAATGCATATTTTAAGCGCATATTTTTTAGTTGCATGCAATTCCTTGCCCTAATTATTAGTTTTAAGTTATATTCAATTAAGGTATACCGATTAATACCTTAATCCAAGAAAATATTTGACCATAAATTGGTTGAAATAGAGTTATCCAAGTTTTAGGTTTTAATTATAAAAGTATTAAAATATTTTATACAAAAACTCGGTAAGCTTTACCATGTTTTTAAGAGAAAAATGCAATAATTTATGTAATTTATAATTTTGATTTTCTATTAAATCGAGAAACTTGAAACTATTAAATAATATATTTAAATAATATAATTTCACTATTTTCAACTGACTTATTATTTTCAGTGTAAAACTTAATCTCATAAAATACTATTTTCTATATAATTTTGACTAGAAAGATATGTTAGTTTAATTGTGGCCTACAATCAAAGCAACTTAATAAATCCAAATTTTGTTTATTTACTTTTAAAGTCCCCTTTTCAAAGAGACTGGTAGGTGAAGTTTACCCAAGGTCTGAAAAGGTTTTCATGATAATAGTCAATAAGTGGCCAACATAATTAATAGCAACACATTAAAAGGCTTAAATATTAATTAATTACCACCAGCTAGCAAAATTTGTATATAAATTAAAAAAACTTAAATAAAATTTATAATTTGGCATTAACAACAAAAATGATTAATAAAGGTACTCGGTTCTATTTACACTATTATTTTAATTTTAAAAATATCTAACAAACCAGATAATATAAATTATGTTACAAGTAAAAATATACACATTAAAAATAGATCAACATTAATCAAATTTTGGTATAAGAAAAGGCCAACGTTGAATTATTTTTTAACAGCCTCAATATGGAATTTTGCCATAGTAATTTTATTGATAGAATAGAGGGCTAAATCAAAAATTTTTAATTGTAAATCAGATTTTTGTCCATTAACTTAACAAATAATGCTAGTGGAAATTCTACTGATGATCGCGTGGGAGAGCGTGAAATCATGATATAAAAAATCACAATTACTATAGTTTTTTACAAATTAAATTTTCTTTATTCTTTAAAAAAAAACTACAGGTTCCCATCATCAGAACACGTTTTGAAAGCGGTAACAATCCCATGCCAAACATTAAACATTCATATAAACTAGATTACTCACTACATGAGAACTAATATATGAGCTCGAAGTTAAAGATTAACACCATTGATCAAAAAATAAATTGAAAACTTATTTGTTAAAAAAAAAAAACAAAAAAAAAACATATTCCTGGGTTCTATATTCCATTACGAAGTGAAAGTGGAATCGTTTTTAATTCCACATTTTCAATTCCGCTGTGTTCTGAAAAACGAGTGAATCGTTTTTTCACGTCGATTTCATTTTCATTTTGTTCTTAGCAACAACATAAAAAAATGCGGGAAAAAAACAAATTATCACTTTAAAGTGAATGAAATTGCAATAAAGAAGAGTGCATTTTTTAACAAAAATAAAAATTAAACAAAAAAATACTTATTTTTAAAATAATAGAAAATGAGTTTCGCAATTGTGATTTCCTGCTATTTAATTAAAAAAGAAAAACAAATAACGGAAAATCTAAATAGAAAAATGCTTCGTGACTGTTCAAATCCTTTGGAACTACCAGAAAAACTGAGTCGCAAGTGTTTAAAATTAATAAAAAAAAATAGTTTTATTGCGTATTTTAGATTAAATAAGTATGCATTTATGATGGTTTTTGAAGAATTATCACAAATGACTAAAAAGACAAGCATTCCAATTATTTTGCAATTGGACACATCACTACGCTATTTCGGACAAGGAATTTACCAACAAATGATCGCAAAAGACTTCAATCTAGCAGTGGAAAGAAGTACAGCGTCAAAAATGTTAACAAATATGTGTAATGTTTTGAAAACTGTCATATGCCCAAAATGGATTAGATTTAAAAGAAGTCGCGAAGAAATTGAGAAATCAAAAAGGGAAATCATCGGTTGCGGTTCCTCATTTTCTATATTTTCAGTACCTTCGTCATTTTTATTTAATTTTTGTAAAATCACGTTTACTACATTGTCGGAACTGGTGCCATCTAAGTTTGACAATTCAGTAGATGAATTTGTGGTTGTTTACCCTTTGCTAGTCGTCCCGAATGATTTAGCAGCTGGAACAACTTCGACTGCTGTATAAAGGCCAGAAAGTTTGGCAACTGAATCTTCTTTGGACGATATGTGTTGGATATTATTGGGTCCTCCACCTGTTGCCGTTACCACTGCTCTATTTACGGCCAATTTTTTACGAATGGTAGCCTTGCAATCAGCCCAAGCCGTTTTTTCAACCAGTTGCATCGTTTTCTGGAGGTCCTAAGCTTTTTAATGTACTTGCTAAGTCCTTCCACAACTGGTCTTCAACTGTTTTGTCGCCCCTCTAAAAACCTTTGGCCAAACCAGATTTTTTTTTCCATGAATGTTAAAAATGAGGCCTCTTGTTCCGGATTCATGTGTTTTCCCGTAAAAAATACAACATTTTTTCAGTTAAATAAACGTATATTAACAACATATCACATTTACTTACAGTGTTTGATTTTTTTTACGTTTACTATTCAAAATAATTTAATTTTCTAAAAAGTTTGGTTTTTCACTCAGTTAACTAATACCGTTTTACAATTAGTTTTTTTGTAGTGAAATTGTTTTATAGAACACATCAAATCACTTTAATTCCACTAGAAACAAAATGAAAATGAAATTTTTCTTTTTAAATCACTTATGTGGAATTGGGAACACAAATTGAGCGGAAGTTTCACTTTCACTTCATTTTCGGAATGTAGAACCCATGCGATAATTTTTATTTTTAATAATAATTATATCAAACTTGTATAAAGAAATGTTGCCAAATTTATGTCTTTAAGCATGTCCTGCTTGAAGCCTATAAGTTCTTGAACATATAATAAAATAATATTATATTTTTAAGGAAGAAGACTCAACCTAATTTCATGTGCATTATCTACGTCTTGCCGTAAAGTTTAATTTTTTTAAAAAATTTTATGGAATTTTGTTTCATTCCAAAATAATACATTTTTATTACATTTTGCGAAATGTTTGACTTCTTCTAACTTCTAAACCATAAACAATTCGTGGCCCAAAAATAAAGTAAATTTATTTTTCTATCGCAATAATTTAACTCTGTCAATTAAAAATGTTTAATTTAGAAAATGTGTCCTAAAAGATTAACAGTTTCTGAAGGCAGACTTAAGCATTTAAGGGTTGAAAATACTCAAAATAACAGGGCAAAAAGAAAACTAAACATTTGTTAATTCACCAGAAAAAAATCTAATTTAAAGCTTAAAATATAGTCATTAAAATTAAACTGAACTACGCACAAAAATATATTTCTTAAATTCCATAAATTAAAATTTTTGTACAAAGTAATATTCAATCGTTATCCGGAGTTTCCAAATAAATGGGACAATAAAATGTGATAGTTCTCTGCTAAAAATTAGTTTGCCGCCTTAGGCCAAAAATCAAAATAATAAATATTTATTAATGACCCACTCACTGTGGCACTGTTAAATATACATGGCGTGTAAGGAATTTTAGTGTGCCGTCCACGGATTGGAAGCGAGAAAACTTCAAAATCAAAATTTCGTAAAATTTCAAAAACTTATTATTTTTAAAAAAATATAGTTTTCAAAAATCTAAAAAATCAATTTAAGTTGACTAAATACTCTTTATAATAAAATATAAGTACGATTGAAGCCTTATCTTTAATAATAAGTCCTTACTTTAGTCCAATGACTCACAGGATTTTTTTTTATTTTTTTGTTCAAAACTTCTCTTTAGTTTTCAAAATGCACCCTAAAATATTTTGGCTCATATCGCCTTAATTAGGCAACGATAAACAAAAATCTAAAAATAGAATATTTGTGTTGTTAGTGTTGTCACTTCTAAGTATACTTACAATAACAGAAAAGCTAATAGGAAAGAAAACTGCAATTTAGCTGCATTACATTCGAGGCCATACTTGGGTGTGATCGCTAAACGGTCATGACTTGGTATCGTTACGTTTGTAATGTAAGAAGAGCGCAGGTTTGATTCTTACAGCCGCAGGTTGTTGAAAAATTGATCATATAGAGACAATCTGACAATTATAAATACACAAATAATAATACAATTTAAATGGAAAATCACTGATGACGCCTGTCCATAAAAAGAGGCAGAAACTTGTCTAGTCTGATTTAAAAATTAATAGTGTTTATAGTTTTTAGAGAAAAACGTTTATTCTTCTTCTTAACCTCATCATTTCGAAGATAAACAATTTTGTTGAAGAACTTATTATTTGTTTTTCGAGTGGAGCACATAGTATGAATTTCGTTGCAAAACATCGTTTGCCAGTTAGAGGGTTATTACTCATACGCTTAAATACCATACGTAGCTTTAACATATAAATATTGAAATGTTTATGAAGCACAATATTCAACGAATATTTTTTCCAAAGCAAATCCGAGCTACACGAGTTATAAATAAAAAATATAACAATTTTTAGATAAATTAAGTTTTGTATTACACTAAAAATTCGGAACTAGTTCTGAAGTTTTGAAATGAAATCTCTATAAAAAAATATATTGATGCAGTAAATTATTATAAATACTAGTTTAGTTGAAAACACTCAACGGATCTGTGACGTGTCCTTAATAGTCCTGAGTTAAATATCCTTTGTCCTGAGTTAAATATCCTTTGACTTTTTTTTATAATTTTGATGAACTAAAATGTTTAACTTTACGAAACCTTTGTTCTCATTAAAAAAAAAAAATGTTAATAAACAATTTTGATAATTTTAAAATCTCTGGTTTAAAAAATTTGTTCTTATTTTCCATTACTATCAAAATACATAATAACTTTCATTAAAATCAGGAGTTTCCTGCAGTAGGGGCTTAAACTTTTTCGGACATTACCGCCTTAAATGAAGGACGCAAATGTTAAATCCCTAAACAAGTGGTTTGAAATTCATTGCAAACAAAAATTTGTACATAAGAGGGTTAATGATATTTTCACGCAAATTCTTTTATTTAGGTCGATTAAAAATTAATTATATGTTATTAATTTCTCGTGCTATACCATGATTTGCTAAAATGATTGCAAAAAATCCTATTTGAGGGTTAAAACCATCAAGCTCTCATCTTTAGTTTAAGCGCTTCTAATTAAAATTTCAAAAATATATTATTATTTTTTTTCGTTAAACATTTTGGTAATCTATCATAAATATTATTGATATATGAACAAAATTTTAATAATAATATGTAAATTTGTACATAACAAATTAAAATCAAGCATAAAATAACAATAATTTATAATAACCTTTTATTTTTAAACAAATTTTTATACAAAAATTGACCACCCACTGTGTTTAACTATCAAACCTTTCAAACTACGTTAAAATGAAGTAAACATTGGTGGTAAAACAATAATAATTATAAACTTTTAATATTTGTATATATTGTGATTTTTTGGCGCCGTTTGAGTGATTTACATAAAGAAGAGATAACAAATTGCTAAAACCCAAAAATTAAAAAATTAAAAAAAAAATTAATTATAAATACCACTGTGCTACACAGAAAAATCACTCGTCAAATGGCCTAAAGTAGGTTGTGACTCTAGCTGAGTATATAACAAAACCGTTAGTGTTTTTCTGAGTAAATTGAGAATTCATTTGTTAAAATCGGCTGAAAATTGACAAATTTATGGTACTTTTTCCATATATATAATAATTCAAATTTTCAGTTTTTTTTACAACATTTGCAAAATCTACGAGGGTTTTTCACATCTTTTAAAACAGCAATATTCTTAAGGCTAATATTTTTCTCAGTAAAATTAAGTATCGCGAAAGGCGTGGTAGAGAAGAATGAGTGTATTTTCTAAAAATCATAACTACATTGTAAATTTTCAATTTTCTGAATCAGGCGGCGAAGTTTCTGGTATTGAACCTTTGTCAGTGACCGTGTTTTTTTTTGAATAATGTAATATTTGTTATGTTTTTATTTGTTCGATTGCGTCTTTATGAAATTTTCTGTGCAATCACTGACCGTGGCATAGATAAACTGATTTCTAATGCCACATGCACTTGCACTACACGTTAGACAGAGCGTTTTAGCCCACTGATCTATCGTCAGGTCGAGTTTTGTTGTGATTAAAACTAGTTTTATTCAATACACGGTGTTTTTGTTCTTGCATACATAATCTCAGAAGTACAACTCGAACAACACAACAGTTCTATTTTTAGAAACTTACCTCACTCTAATGTTCACTGTTTTCCCATATGTTGTAAGTGATGCCACATCTATCTTATCTATCATTTATCAAAATTGGTTTAAAATGGACAAAGTTATGGTAATTTTTCTATACATACGAAATTTTGTGTCTTCCTTCTTCGCGCAAATGCATTAGAAGAAACAAAATTCGCTCTGTATATGTATATAGAAAAGTAAAATTACTTTGTCACTTTTCGAGCGATTTTTACTCTGAAAAACACTAGCTTTTAAAAGAAGATTTGAAAAAACCTTCTAGAAGTGAAAAAAGTTTTAAAAAAAATTTGATTTTTAATTATTATAACTTTGTCAATTTTTACCATAACTTTGTCAATTTTTAACCGATGTTAACAAATGAAGGCTCGATTAACTCAAGAAAATACTAACTTTAGGAATAGTGTTGGTTTGAAAAAAGATTCGAAATAAAACCCTAGTAAAAGTTGAAAACGTTTAAAAAAAATTTAAAATTTCAATTGTTATTAGGAAAATCTCTACCTATTTATATTAATAATATAAAGAAAGTAAATATATATATTTAAAACGACCAAGGTTCGAATTACGGCATTCGTAAATCGTAATTTTTCGATCGAAATTAATTTTCTATTTCCAAAAATAAAAAATTGTTACGATTTTTTTATTTATTTTATTTATTTATTTTATTTATTTATTTATTAATTAATAATCATATAATTACAAATTATATACTATTACCCTAACCGAGCACTAGCTACTATGGCCTTCGGCGCGTTGTAGCGAAAACAGACCAGTGCCTCTGGTGGGAATCGAACCCACGACCCCCGCACTGATAAGCCAGCACGCTACCAACTGGCCTACCGGGGCGCACAAACGATTTTTTTTTTTTTTTTATCAGGGGATGTTCTAGTTCGGTACTTGAATATAAATAAATGTAAAACTTTGTATTTTCACCATTACTATTTTTGTAGCTACTCATTAAAAAACAGTTTTCGAAAGTTTTCTCTCGATCACGAATGCCGTAATTCGGCCCCAGGTAATACTTTTCAAATACCGTTTTAAATTTCAAAATCGGTTGAAAAATAATTGAGTTACAAATGTTTAAATGTACCACTCGCAAAAAATATTCTTTTACCGTTATCTCGAAAATTTTAGGGTATATTAAAACTTCTCAAACCGGTTTTTAATACACTCATCTAGTCTTACAGCCTACACTAGATCACTTGAAAAGTTATTGCAATTTTTTGTTTTTTGTAGCACCGTGTAATTAATTATGCAAAAAATTGTTAGTATAAATATATTTAACAAGCATTCCCACCAAGTCTACGGTTAGATCCAATTAATTTTCTTATCTTGACAATAGAGTTATAAATGTTTTTTTTAGCGATTATTGTTGTTGGGCCAAAATAAAATTCTTAACTTCTCGATGTTTTTTTTTTTTTTTTGTTCAATCAAGAACAACAAAAAAAAGTGGTATTACTTTATCGTTTTATTTCCATTATGTATCGTTTGCCCTATTTATTATTTTGTTTTATTTTTTATTTTAACTTTATTATAAACTGACCTCATCCATCGAAATGCTACAATCGTCTGAATGCCAGTTAGTACGAGTAGTAACAATCTAAAACAGTTCAAACTATATTAAAACATGTTTATTTTTTTGAACTTTTTAGCCAAAAATAAACTCAATTTTTAGTTGCTACTTAAGTGCATGTGAAGATTTCAGAGCTGTGAAAGAATAAATTTAATACAGAAAATCCAGAATTCTAAAAAAACTATTTTGAATAGCAGCACTTTTACTAAAAACATTTGTTGAAATTGATTTTGTGAGTCCTTGGGCCAAAGTAGAGACGTATTTTAACAGCTAAAGCCCAAATTACTCTAGCGGATTCAAAACGTAACTCGTTTATGAAACGTTATATGAGTTAAAAAAAAAAAAAAATATTGTTCTTGTTTTGTCTCTTATTATAGGGAAACCCGAAAAGAATATATATTTTTAACAGAATTTACTATTCGCAAATCCGTCACCATTTGATTATTTTGTAAAACCGAGACAACATATTGTATGTAGGTACTATTTTTACGCATTATATGGAGTTACAGTCCGTTTACGAAACGTATCTCCCTTCGTATTAATAACACAATTTTTCAGCCCTTTTCCTTTCTTACATTTTTACGCAATATTTTTTACAAAAATTTTTGAAAATTTGCTCCATTCTTGAATATGCGATAACACTATTTGAAAAACTTAAATTTTTGGTATTACCTTCTCTTGCAATACATAATTTTGTCACACATCATAAATACTGCAAAAATTCCCAAATCGCACAGTTAGTTTTCGAGATATTTTAACATTTTGATTTCCTGCTTTTTAGAACTTTCTTCTAAATACCGTGGAATCGATTTTAAAATGTTAAAAACTTTTTGTAGTTTTAAAATCTACGGAAATTAAGCTTTCATTTAAGTATTATAATTAGTTCTAAAGTTCAAGAATGTTTTTAGGCTTCTGTAAGGAATTGAAAATTTCTCATTGTTACTTTAACCCTTTACTGCATGGTGCTACATATATGTAACGAATACTTTGAACCTATGTGTCACCATGTGTATGCTTCTAAAAGAAAATTTTTTCTCAATTACTTTTTGACAATAAATAAATTTTAATATTTAATAGCAAGCATTTCTGAAGTAACGGTAAATTTGGAAGAAATGATTTTTGATGGGAAAAATTGAAATTTTCATTCGTCCGTAAACTCGAAAAGTTGAAAGTATGTTTGTGTTACTAAAAGTTATAAATGTGTTTAAAAACTGAATAATCATAAAGTTTGAGAAAAGTAACAAAGTGAAAATGAAAAAATTGGGAAATATTATATATATTATTGTGGGCGCTGTGGTGTAATGGTTAGCGCGTTGGACTGTTACACAGATGGTCCCAGGTTCGATTCCCGGTGACGGCAATATCAATTCAGAAAAATAATATGTATGAGTTTTCTATCCCTCATATGTAACGCCGCTCCCACCTTCGGTGTTCGGTGTGGCGCTGTGGTGTAATGGTTAGCGCGTTGGACTATTACACAGATGGTCCCGGGTTCGATTCCCGGTGACGACAACATTAATTTAGAAAAATAATATGTATGAGTTTTCTATCACTTATATGTATCGCTGCGCCCACCTTCGGTGTTCCCATAGCACTTAACCCCACCGAAGTAAAATACTGAATCAGGGCTGTGAAACAAAAAGCTTCAATAAATTCGCCAACTCTCCATCAGGTGGCGAGCAACAACTGTTCTAAGACTTATCTACTCGCGTAATTACAGTGTTGCCATATTTGAAGCCCTTCATCTTTCACTACCTTTCATCTCTTCACTATCCCCTTTCCAAAGAAAGCAACACATTAATTAATAGGAAGAATTTCCTGAGTGTTGCTTCTCTTAAAAAAAAAAAAAAAAAAAAAAAAAATAATAATAATGAATCAGGGCTATGAACCAAAAAGCTTCAATAAGTTCGCCAACTCTCCATCAGGTGGCGAGCAACAACTGTTCTAAGACTTATCATCTCGCGCAATTACAGTGTTGCCATGTTTGAAGCCCTTCATCTTTCCCCACCTTTCATCTCTCCACTATCCAATTTCCAAAGAAAGTAACACATTAATTAATAGGAAGAATTTCCTGAGTGTTGCTTCTCTTTAAAAAAAAAAAAAAAAAAAAAAAAAGGTTTGAGGTGTGCTGAATCCGAATCTGAAAATTTATCTGTTACATCAGGATTTCGAGATATCATAACCCAAAGTTAAAACCCTGTTTGTCGCTATATTCGGGACGTTATAAATTAAGATTTATTCACAAAACTTTTTATTTCGTATGAAATTCCTGTATTTTTTCTTCAAAATTCAGGTTTAATCTAATATCTTTCCAATATCTTATTACCTCGCGGAGAAACCTTTCTTTGATATTCATTGGTATGGTTTTTCGATGTTAGCCATAATATATGACAAATGAGATATCTGAAAAATTTAAAGAGCTTTTTGCAGCAACAAAGTCGGACTATGAAATTCTAACAAATTTGCTATGTTACATGTTTCAAAAATACAAAAAAAAAAATAAAAATTGATGTTTTTTTCAATGTAAAAGAGCCGGGACCCAAAAAAGTGAGTGTGCAACTATTTGGTGAAAATTCCATATTTTGCAAATGTGCATTTGTGCAAAAATGCATTAGAAAACTGCATTTTAAAAATAAATTCCATAAAAAATACAATTATTTTTGAAGCTGGAACAAATTTCTAATTCGCAATATAAAAAAAGAGTACCGTAACATTCTAACGCAACTTAAATGGTGATGATTCTATCAATATTAAAGAAAATACGAATACACAGACTTACACACTTTTTCCATATTTCTGATTTTTCAAAAAAACTAAATCGAGCATAAAACTGTGGATTTTTCAAAACTTGAAAAACTAAAAACGCCAATGTAATTGAAATCGGAAACTACAAGATCAGATTTTGGCCGATTTTGCGTGGAACGGCCGTTATATATTATTGTCAGAAATTCGAAACGTTATATTACCCATTAGAGTGTGATTTAATTCTTTAACATTTGTTGTCCAATATAAAAATGTTTGTTATAATTTTACTCCAGGCGTCAATGTTTTGGTATATTAGTAGTGTTAATAAGCCAGACGTCTGCGGCAATTTTTTTTATAAATTTTATTATTACTATTTTGACCACTAACACTACCACATTAACAACAATTTGTGCTTTTAGCAACTTTTTCTTATTTCATAACAAAAAAAGAAATTTATATCACAAAGTGACTAACATTCCAAAAAAATGTAATAATGTAAATAGTAATTTAATGGCTTTAAAGTGTTGCAAAGGTTGGAAATGTTAAAAGTTACTATTCGGTATTCGGCATATTTTCCATATTTTGACCATTCGGCCGAATAGCGAATAATGTCACTATTCGGTAGAATTATTGGGTTAATCTGTATTTTTCATCTATAAAATTGAGAAAAATGTAGTTTTTTATAATACTTTTAAGATGATTTTTTAACATAAAAAGTATTACAGTTCACTTTAATTTCGTCTATATCTAAAGTACTGCGTACTTTATTTTTTCATCAAATTTATATGAAAATGAATATAAGAACTATTCGGAAAAGATTCGGTATTCGAATACACTATTTGTGACATCTCTAGTTATTACACAAACAAAGTATTAAAATTAAACGTTTCAAATTATATAAAATCGTTTCGTTAATTTAAAACAATGGTTGAGAAAAACTAGGACCTGTTTTTATTAACTCTTATCCAATAATATTAAATTATATATAATTCGATACAAATATATATAATACCTAAAAAAATTTATGGGGACAAAATTCGGATGAAATTGTATCTAATGTACATCAAATTGTAGAAATTTGTATCTAATTGTATCGATACGATTATATCGAATTCGATACAAGTTTATGTATTTTAGATACAATAATGTGTTCTCATTTTTCGTATCAATTTTGATATGATTGCATATCTAATTCATATATAATCTGATGTTGCCCAATATATTTTTTTTACTTGGGTGGGTTGTTAAAACAATTTGACAGTATATATTATTTTATATGAGCATCAGCGTTTTTATATTAATATATTTATTGTTTGTTACTAGGTATTTCTTTCGTAAGGTAAACAGACATTTTAATTAGTTTTTTTTTTGTTTAACAAAAAAAAGATACAAATACATTAACAAAGTACAAAGTACAAATACAAAACTAAAATTAAATATCAACTATCAAAACAATCATTAATCGATAACACTGGTCGACAGTGATTAGCAGAAATTTGTGAAAAACTCAGTAATTTAAAATGCCGGTAGACATTTAATCTACATTTTAAAGATTTTTCCAAGGTCTTTCTTTTATTTTTTATAAAACTTATACCTAAATTTAAATATAATTTTTTTTGAACGTATGATTGTTATAAAATAAAAATATTATCATACGTCCCGAAAAGTATTAATTATAACACTCCAAAAATCTAATTTTTCTTTGCAATTAATCCTGGTAATTTTTCGACCAATATTACACTCTTAATAACCCATGCATAAAAATTCGAAATTAATGTCAAAATAACGAATACTTTCCTCAAATACACAAAATTTCGTTATTTTAAAAAAGTTTTTGTCAATTTAAAATTTTTCATAGATTATTATAACAAATATGTTTTCTGTTGAAATAATCTTAAAAATAGTCAATTTTAAAATACATATAGTCATAAATTTTGCTCATTGGAGCATTATGTTACATTCTTTATTTTGAATCAGTTTTTGAAAGAGTATTATTTTCTCTTCTTTTCGTATGAGTAATATGGAATAAAAATATTAAGCATACGCACCAAGGCATATGCTATATTTGAGTATATGCTTTTGATCAAATATATCCAAATCTAACGAAGATTTTTGGTTTTATTTTACAAAAGTTTTGGCAAATTTCACAAAATACCTCTCATTTTTATGCATTTTTTATTTCTAATTATTTTAATGAAAACAAGTTAAAGACGTCACCTGGTGCTTTTAAATATTTCAAAATCCCAAAATCGATTACATTTTTTTTACATCCATGAAATATAATAAATTGTCAATTAAATAAAAGTAATCACTTAGTTTTTAAAATACCAAAAAAAAAAAAAAATATTCAAAATCTTTATAGTCTTTAAAATTAAAAAAAAATCACTGGAACATAAAAAATTTCCGAAATTGAAGAGGAAAAAATTTGCTAAAGTTTGAAAAAGTCTTTAGATTGAAAAAAAAAAAAATTTGCTAAAAGCCAGAATATAAGCATAAAAAAAACATAGTTTGTTCGAAGGCTTTTTAATATTTTTTGGTTCTATAGATCTTCAAAATACCTCTCATTTGATATCCCAATTACATATATTTTTGTAAATCCAACATGATTTAAACTCAAAAAATTAAAATTGGATCGATTTTGACCCCACGTTTATGTGATTAGGCAGCTAAAAAATATATAAGAGTTACTTATTTTTTATCCTTTAAAACATACCCAAGTTTCAATGCGATCGGAGGGTCCGTGTCGGGTAGGCGCCGATTCAGTGGGAGGGAAAATGGGACATTTACAAAACAGAAGTTTTCAATACAAAAAAATTTAAAATAGAAAATTTATCAAAAATACTATAAATTTCCTACCCAAAATCTCTTCCTGGATCTGAGCCTGGTATCGGAATACCTCCCTTGTTAGTTTAATATTTTATCTCTACAACATAACCCAAGTATAAATATAAATCTAAGACAATCATTGCACAGTTGAAGGGCTTATTGTTAAAACTTGATAAGCCACATTTAAATTTTGTTTAGTTTTTGCATTTTAAAAAGTTAATAAGTTTAGGAAATATGGCTATTGTTGGACTTTCATACTCTATATAGGTGTGACAAGCTAGACTTCATTCAATATTTAATCAACGGATGTGTACAAAACAGCGAAAACTAGAAAATGGTAAATCTGGCTTATCATGTTTTTACAATAAGCTCTTCAATTATAGGTAAAAAAAAACATTATTCTTATTTTTAATAAAAATTATATCAAACTTGGTTAAAAATATTTTAAAAATTGTAATTTTATATAATGTGAAAACATTTTTATTTAAAAATATATCAAATTTTTTTTTTGTTAAGTTAACCAAATTTAAAATTTTTTTGTTAAATATCGTGGTATAGTCAATTTTTAAAATTTGTATATGGCAGCCCTCACATTCTTATTTTTATAAAAGTCATGGATTATTTTTTTTAAGTGATAACGGAATAAATTTTGGATTATTTCAAAATATTAATGTCAAATAAAAAAGAAAACACATTTTTTAATAACAAAAGTACTTGAAAGTTATCGTATACGTTTTTTTGCCAGTTAATGCGTATCCAAAAACTTTTTCATTTGGTATCCCATTTGTCTAAAATTTCTCTAAAATAATTCGAATAAACCGAAAAACGAAATAATGTTATACCCCACTTGTTAACCCCTTGATATGACTAAAAAATACGTGTCCTCCTTTATTTTTTGTGCTTTATCATATATCTGAGTTTTATTAAGATCGGAGAGCCCATCGGAAGACTCTCCTTGCGAGTGATTAAGGGACAATAGATAATTTCGTAAAAAAATTTAAAACAATTTTGCTGTTTTTTTGATTACAATTAAAATATTTCTTCATCTAGTATGCTCACCCAGGTAGAAAAATACAAACGGCAAAGCGTTGCGAAAGAACTGTATAAGTGGTACAAGCGTTGGCAGAAAGTCCGCTTTCCATAAATTAAAGTTTTTGGGCCAACCTTGAAATGATAACGTTTGTTTTTTTAAACGTTGGGAAAGCATTGGCAACAATGGTAAAAAACTTTTTCACTTTATTTCAAATATGTTTTTATAATAAAATTAATAATTTTCCTGTGAAAGGCGTGGTAGAGAAGAATGAATGTATTTTCTAAAAATCATAACTACATTGTAAATTTTCAATTTTCTGAATCAGACTGCGCAGTTTCTGGTATTGAACCTTCGTCAGTGACCCTGTTTTTTTGAATAATGTAATATTTGTTATGTTTTTATTTGTTCGATTGCGTCTATATGAAATTTTCTGTGCAATCACTGACCGTTATATAGTTAAACTGATTTCTAATGCCACATGCACTCGCACTACACGTTAGACAGAGCGCTTTAGCGCACTGAGCTATCGTCAGGTCGAGTTTTGTTGTGATTAAAACTAGTTTTATTCAATACACGGTGTTTTTTGTTCTTGCATACATAATCTCAGAAGTACAACTCCAACAACACAACAGTTCTATTTTTCCATTTGCAAGATAATTTCCACTTTAAATTGTTTTCATAAACAGTAGTAAATTAAGCGAAACAAGTGCACTTTTTTTCAAACGTTGGTATAACACTTAAAGCTTCAACCACAATTTAATTAACGTTTGCAAATTTGGTTAATTTTTCTTTGAATTTAAGACAAGTGCTGACAAAGACTTTTTTGAAAATGTTGGCAATTCAATTTAAGCCGATGTTTTTCCAGTGATTTCTGTTCATAAACAGTAGTAAATTTTGTAAAACTAATACTGACAAAGTCCTTTTGAAAACGTTGGCAAATCACTTTTAACTGATGTGTTTGCCAGTGGCTGCTTTTTATAAACACACACACAGAGAAATAAAGTGCCAACCGAATTAAAAAGTGTATTTTTATATTAACAATTTTGTTGAGAAAACCAATATTCAGTTGCACCAAACGATTATAGTTGCAGTAACCGAATTTGTGTCGTAGTAAACGAATTTCAGTTAACAAATGGCAACATTTTTCTCTGTGTGCAGTTGTAAATTTTGTAAAGCAGGTATAGGCAAAGCACTTTTTGCAAATGTTGGCAAAGCGTTCCAAATTAGTCCTTTTCCAATGCTTTTTCTTTGGCCTTACTGTTAACCAACGTTCAGCCAGTGCTTTGTTTTAAGATAATCGCTATATAAAAATATAGCCGAATTATGGCTATTCCAAGGTTGGTTTTGGAGGTATATTATTGACGACACAATGTTTTGAACTGTTTATAAACCGTTTAGAAGTTATAGTCAATGAAAATTTAAATTTAATTCACTATTATTTCAGCTACACTCAAAAAAAAAAAAACGGAACCGTGAAATAACTCCCAAATGAAATAACTCCCAAAAAAAAATGAAATAACTCCCAAAAATTTTCCATATAAATTGGGATTTATTTCATTATGAAATAACTCCCAATGCGTTAGGACTTATTCTACAATCTTCTGTTAGAAATTATTCATTATGAAATAACTCCCAAATGAAATAATTCCCAACCAGGTTTTGTTGGGAGTTATTTCACTCCTTTTTTGGCATTGGGACTTATTTCATTTTCAAATGTGATTTTATCGTTGGGAGTTATTTCATTTTTGTTGGGAGTTATTTCATTTCTATTAAAATTACATTTTGGTAAATTATATGCATTTGTAACGGTTCTTAAAATTGACGTAAAGTAAATAATAGCAATACAATTAGTTATTTTACCAAAAGGAACGCAGTTCTTGCTAGAATTTTGGTAAGTAAAGATCAGTATTAAAGTGATTAAAAATAATGGCAAATCTTGAATTTGAAATAATGAGTGGCAAAAGACGAAATAGTAAAGTGTTGTACGTAAAAGTCGAAAATCTAATTTATTTAAAAAATTCGGAAGCTAGAGGAAGAAAATATTATACATGTTACGAAGAAAACGTGTTACGACATAAGGTCCATGGACATTATACTCCAGTGTGGAAACAGAGCAGTAATTTTGAAGTTTCTTTTGTGTCGCACGCAGAAAAAACTTTATTTCGCGAAGCCGCCTGCCGCGTTCTACGGAGAAAAAAACCCCTAAGAGCTGCCGCCACCCAGAAGAACTTGTTTTTCAAATCAGATGTCGAATCCGTTAAAGTCATATATTTTTAAGACATCAAGTAATTTGTAAAAACGAGTTTTTCTGTGTGGCTGACTTCGGCCGCTCTTAGGGGTTTTTTTTTTTCGTAGAACGCGGCAGGCGGCTTCGCGAAATAAAGTTTTTTCTGCGTGCGATTATACGATTTATAAATTTAGTTTTATTTTGTGATATACTACTAAAGAATATTTAAAAAAATTGTATTGATATACTAAATATTATTAGTCTTTTTATTTTAAAAAGTCTGGACGCTATGCCACATTTGAAAGTGGACATTACGACATTTTCATAAAGTCCATGTACATTATGGTAATTTTCGAGTGACAAAACGTCCATGGACATTATGCCATTGGACGTTATAACATGCCACCTCTGGAAAGCGGTGCGTACGATTCGCGTCCTGCTGCGCGGATGTATTTTTCTATTAATTTTGTTGATTATTTTTGTATATTTATGTATACATTTAATTCTATCTTTAAAATATGTTTAATATTATGTACATTTTTACATTTATTTATGAAATAAATAGAATTCGATGTTTTTGAATTGGGAATTATTTAATTTTTTTTTTGGACTTTTTTCATTGGGAGTTGTTTCATTCTTTGTTGGGAGTTATTTTATTACTATGAAATAACTCCCAAATGTTGGGGCTTATTTCATTTTTGCTTTGGAGGTTATTTCATTTATTAAAATTGGGACTCATTTCATTTTTTTGGGACTTATTTCATTGGGACTTATTTCACAGTACCAAACAAAACTGGTTTCAGAGTATCATATTATGATTGAGATTATAACTAATAAAATATTTTTTTCGGCGTAATTTTTTAAAAAATTAAATTTTTTTATCCTCTTCTTGATAATTTATTCAACAAAAATAATAGAAACTGTGTCGTTAAGTGTAGACTATTAACGACCAAAATCGTTACACCATTACAACAATACTTGCCAAAACAGATAACAAGGGGCGTAAAATCAAAGCAATAAAAAAATTACCCCTAGATACCAAACCAATAAGAAAAAAAAAATTAAACTAGGTAAAGGGAGAGTGAATTAAATGTATGAACAATAAAAACAAACATTAACTTTCACAAACATGTTCCAAAAGATTGTTGATATTGTAAAATCCATACATATAAAACAACAAAAATTATATTTAATTTTAAATTATTTACTTCCAACAAGTTTGATTGTTAAAGTTGGCAGGCTCTCAGACATAACCCAGTAACAAATTTCAAGAAAATTTATTAAATTTTAAATGTTTTCTTTGAATTATAAACAAGTTTGGGCAATCATCAGTCGCATTGTTAAAATATTATTTTCATTAGTTGACGAACTTAAACATTTGTTAGCAAAATGTTTGCTGGGTATTCAATATTGACTCTTATTTGTTATCATCACCAATATTTTATGTTTGATTTCCGATTTTTATTAGGTTTCAAAATAAATCAAAACAATTTCTTTTCATTTTTTTGTTTTCGATCGTTATTTGAGTACTTAATGGAAAACAAATTCAACTGAAACCAATATGAGAGGGCGTCAAATGTAATAAAAATTTGTTTTTTGTTTGTATAATTATCTTGAAAATATTTTTATTATTATGTACTTTTGTTTTTATTTCCAAGTAAAAACATAATAAAGAACTGTATTTTTTAAAGATGTATAAATTTAAATAAATTTTATATAGAAGGAAATGTTACGATTACGTTTAAATTCAGAAATTATTTGAGTTTCTCTTGTTTTTGCCTTACTTTCTTTTTCAAATCATAAATACGTTAAATAAAGGGTCCGCTATCTAACGTTTTTTTTTTTCAACTAGTGCTTATTTCGTGAATGGTAACACTTAGTTCATGACTGATTTGATAGATAATTAGTTTTATCCTTCCGCTGAACGAATATGGTTGTGTATACGCTTGAACAACGCTGGGAAATATTGCGACATTACTTTGAAAATCATGCTATTTTTCTTCGAAAATGAGCAAGGAGTACCAGTTACAGTCAATGGCGATCGTTATCGGGCCATGTTGAACGAATTTTTGTTCACAAAAATTGAAGAGGAGGATATTGGCAACATTTGGTTTCAACAGGATGGCGCTACGTGCCACACAGCCAAAGCTACACTCGATGTTTTGCGCCCTGTTTTTGAAGATCGCATTATCAGCCGCAGAGCTGATGTCGTTTGTCCACCTCGGAGCTGCGATTTGACACCGTTGGACAATTATTTGTGGAGTGCCGTCAAAGATAAGTGTTACGCCAACAAGCCAGAGACAATTGACGCTTTAAAGGACAATATTTGTGAAGCCATTGGTGAAATACAGCTGCACACAATCGATAATGTGCTTAAAAATTGGAACGATCGCGTAGGCTACTGCATGGCCAGCCGAGGCAGCCATTTGAATGAAATTATTTTCCATTATTAACCGGAAGGATTGTACTTTCAAATAAAAAAAGAAATTTGAGCAAATATTCAGTAGTTTTTTTTTTATTTCAAAAAAAAAAGGTATTTGGCGGACCCTTTATATATAATACCTGTATATTTTTTTTTAAAACCTTCCAATTATATTTGAAACAAACTCATTTTTGGTATCTATTTTTTGTATATTGTAATCGGACAGCTAGATATTTTTAATTAACCATAATTACCATTTAATTGGCGGTTTTATAGTTATTTAAAAAAAAATATATAAATAAAATAAAATAACATGGTAAAACAAATTAAAACCCCATAATTAACACAATATAAAACCAATTTTTAACAATTGTTTTTTTTTTTTTTTTTTTAAACAACAAAAATAGTAATAAATATTAGTATAGGGTAAAGGCTTGCAGGTTGCCACCCTCTGGCTTTAATGAAAATTGTCACTGAAACTCTTCCATTGAAACTTTTCATAGAATCTATGAAACAGGTTTCATTAAAGTTAATGTTTATGAAATGTTTGTAGAATTAATGAAAATCTTTATAAAACTAATGAATCATTCATACAATGAAGCGCATATAGAATTTATGACACAGTTTCATCAAGAAGTTTCCTTTAATCAAGCACTGGTTTTTACAAGACGTTCGCCGCTACACGAATTGCATGTATTTTAGGACGGGTCGATTTATATGGAGGCAAAAAAGTCGCTCAACGTTCAAGGAAAATCGTATTCTAGGGATCAAAATAAGACACTTTGCCGAAGGAACCATACCTCTAAAACGAATTCTGATGTCCCGACTTTTGACACGTAGGGTCAAATTTGCATTATACATGCATCTGCTAGAGCGTCTTCCGGAGAAGAAAAAGAGACCCTAATCTTGGAAAGACTCCTCCTACTTTTTGAAATATCTCTATCCCGAGATTTGTACATTTTGCTATAAAAACACGGTTAAAAAGGCTCTCTTTCAACTTAAATTTTAACCTCTTAACGGTCACCTAGAATGATGATTTATGCATTAATCTGCTAGCGCGTCTCCCGGAGAAGATTCCTCCTACTTTCTGAAATATCAAAGTGGGCTTTTTCAAAATTTGACCCTACGGGTCAAAAGTCGGGACATCAGAATTCGTTTTAGAGGTATGGTTTCTTCGGCAAAGTTTCTTATTTTGTTCCCTAGAATACGATTTTCCTTGATAGTTGAGCGATTTTTAAATCGACCGGCCCTAATGTATTTTGTTATTGTTTTTTTATTCGTGAGAAGAAAAACGTCATCTAAAAACAGGTTATGATTTATGCATTAATCTGCTAGCGCGTCTCCCGGAGAAGAAGTAGCTCCCATAATCTTGGAGAGATTCCTCCTACTTTCTGAAATATCAAAGTGGGCTTTTTCAAAATTTGACCCTACGGGTCAAAAGTCGGGACATCAGATTTCGTTTTAGAGGTATGGTTCCTTCGGCAAAGTTTCTTATTTTGTTCCCTAGAATACGATTTTCCTTGAACGTTGAGCGATTTTTAAATCGACCCGCCCTAATGTATTTTGTTATTGTTTTTTTATTCGTGTGAAGAAAAACGTCATCTAAAAACAGGTTATAATAGAACTCTTCACGGATGTCTTTGAAAAATGCATTGTAATTAAGACAATGACTTACTTCATATGATTTTTAAACAATTTCATTAAAGTCCAAAATAAGGTTTTATTTATTTTTATTTATAATAAAGAACTGTATTTTTAAAGATGAATAAATTTAAATAAATTTTATGTACTTAGAAAAAATTATCATCCTAAAATATCTAATTAAGGATTTAATTTGAATTAAATTTGGTTCTAAACAAATATTTAATTGAATCAATTAATATTTTAATTGACTTTTAAATATATGAATATATTTTATTTTAGACGTAATTATCATATTATTTTTTCATACACTGTATGCTTAAATAGAAACTTTTCAGTTTAAATACCAAATACATTTGAAGTTTACAAACAAAACAATCACACACACAAACATACAAATAGACTCAGCATTGCCAAAACACACATGCCAACGTATCGTTCACACACTTTTTTTGTGAGTATCATATTTTTTTTTTTGTAGAAGTTATTTATAACTTGTTTTTCCTTTTTAATTTTCAATAAAAGTTTTAATTGATAGTATCATTGCCGTGATAGCTGCAAAATCAATTAAAATATTAATTGATTCAATAATTTTTTTAATTGAAACCAGTTTTTAGTTTTTCCTGTGTAATGTTACGAGTACGTTTAAATTCATGAATTATTTGAAAGTCTACACGAAAATAAGAAAACCCCTTTATAAAGTGGTTTGAATTAAATTTTCAAACCAAAGTTTGAAATGTAAGCAAATTAATAATATTATGAAATTTTATGAAAAAATAAAAATAATAAGTCTTTGAAATAACTTCATAGCTCTAAAGAAAATTTTCATTAAGTTTATGAAAATATAATTTATAAAATCGAATGAATTTTTTTTATGAGACTGAAATCTTATGAAAAAAGTTTATGAAAATTGTTTCATTAATATCACGAATTTTTTCAGTGCTCTGTATTTCGGCATTCTAGCGGTTGTATTGCGCTAAACTCCGACTGGAATTTATTACAAGAGTAGTTAATCTACTACTGGAGCGGATAGGCTCAACAACGCCGAGTTTGCTGCACAAAGTGTAACTTACTTACTTTGCTTAAAAATTTAAAAATCAAAATTGTATATTTTGTCCTGTACATAATCCAAGCAGAATTCCAAATACATATATCATTAATTTGCAATATTTTAATAATTCCAAAACTCCATCAGAATGTATGTTGCCACCTTTGTAGGCTTGCAAGTTGTCACCCCCCCCCCCCCCCCTCTTTTTTTTCACTTGTTTATACTAATATCAACTATTTTGCAACAAACATAGCTAGATTAGACCTAATACTCGAGGAAAAACCACTACATTTATAAACAGCGGAAAAGTTAACGGATTGTTTCGCTAGATTAACAACATATGTTATAAAACCTTTTGTACAAAGTCTTTTTTCTCAAAAACATATTTAGGATGCTATAAAAAGGATACTTAACTCTTATAAAACGAAACATATACTTTTAGATTACACCTCTCGACAAAAATTTTACACAAAATTAAAAAAAAAAAATTGATTTTCATTTACTAATGTTATGATTGTGCGATATTAACTTTGTCATTTTAATTGACTTTGAGTCAAAAAATATATTTTCAGTGAGTTTAAGCATTTTCTATACATTTTTATTATGGCAGCGCACCACAAGAACAATCGACCGCGATATTAGGGATTTTGATACATTGCTGGAAGCAATTAAAGCAATCAAAGCTGATAATAAATAAAAAAGGATCACTGACTTTTTCTCATTTTATTTCTTGCTCAAATAATTATTATGTAATTATTATAATTATTCTTGGGAAATAATTATTAATAAGTATGTACTTAAAATATGACCACATCAAAAAAAAGTTTTATCTCATATAATTTTATATTGATCGATATTTAATCTTATCCAAGTTCATCTTACAATTTACGTAAACACTAATTTTCAATTAGATCCCTCAAATATGTTACTAGAAGAAATAAGATCAAAATTGATCTCAAAGTAAATAACAATTTGAGCTATGAAACTTCCAAAACTTTGAGCTATGAAACTTCCAAAACTTGATTTCCAATATCACTCACTAAATTTTTCCATTCAAATTTTTTCAAACTTCAAAGCTTTCAAAGTGCAACTTTTAACTAATTTTACATAAAACAAGCACTGCTAGGTGTGTGAATAATACGTTCTAATTTTAATTATTTAAACTAATTTTAATTAATCTTTCATAGAATAAACTAAAATCGAGTTTCAATTACAATTATTTTTTTTTTTTAAAGAAAAGCAACACTTAGGAAATTCTTCCTATTAATTAATGTGTTGCTTTCTTTGGAAAGGGGATAGTGGAGAGGTGAAAGGTGTGGAAAGATGAAGGGCTTTAAACATGGCAACACTGAAATTGCGTGAGATGATAAGTCTTAGAACAGTTGTTGCTCGACACCTGATGGAGAGCTTTTTAATTTACTTCGGTGGGATTAAGTGCTATGGGAACATTCAGGCGGTCGTTGCGTTAGAAAACTCATAATATATTATTTTTCTAAATTGTTGTTGTCGTCACCGAGAATCGAACCCGGGACCATCTGTGTTACAGTTAAACGCGTTGACCATTATACCGCAACGCCCACAAACAGCTAAATCGCAAAAATTGCACTGATTTTGCTTAATTCTTAGAGCGAAAAAACATTTATTTGGAACGATTTTTTTAAGATTTTTTCAGTTTGTGGATTTTTTTCCTATTAGGCAATTTTTTTTTTTAAGTTTTGTAGATTTGTTTGCAATTTTGACGATATATATATATATATTTTTGTCAATTTTACTAAATTTTGACGATTTTTGTTTTTAAATATTTGCGTTTTTGTAATTTTAGAGACTGTTCAACTTTTACGATTTTTTTTTTTTAATTTCGGAGATTTTTTAAAATTGTGGCTATTATTATTATTATTTTCAATTTTCTCTCTATTTTTTCAATTGTGCCAATTATTTTTAAGTTTTGGAGATTTTTTTTTTTAAATTTTGAAGATTTTTTTTTTTTAAATTTTGGGGACTTTTTTTTTTTTTTTAATTGTACGTTATAAATACTGGACACTTTGTATGTACCAAATGAATTTTCAATTAAACATTTAATATACATATATTGTTAAACATTTAATTAAAAGTAAGTTTGAAATCAAACGAAAGTTTAATTGCATTTTTTTATAGCATACTTTTTGCATGAGGCAATTTAATTTGTTTCATCTCCTTTTGGCACATTCTTTAAAAATTTCTGCACATAATTCATATGTAGTATATAATAGGTGTTCAACGTATAATTGACTTTTTCTTAATTACATTTTTCACTTTTTGTCAAAGGTAAAAACTTGTCAATCGCTATATGTCATAAATACAAATTAAGTCTTTTGAAATGCTTCTTTTAAAGAATTTTTTAATGTAAAAAGATAATATAAAATAAAACCAGGTCATAGCTCAAAAAAAGGAATTAGTTTTATGAAAGTAAAATTTATTCTAATGTAGATTAATATAAACAATTTTTCTTTTTCTTTACAGGTAAGAGGAAAACTTATAAACAAATGAGTAAGTTTAAGAAACGTTTTTATTTCATTGATCAGTAATATCTTTTTTAATCAAAATTGAGTCAATGATTGGGCGCCATTATCAAAAATTTAATATAACATTTTCTTATATTAAACTTCTATAAACATTTAATTGTGTATTTTTACAATACATTTGTTTAATTATATTTTTTTTTATTATTTATTTAGTAGTTTTTTCTCTATTTTTTTTTTTATCTATGTAGTTTTATATCTTTTTATGTTTTTTATATATTTCTTTTTTTTTAAGTTTTAAATCAAAACACAAAACGTGATTTCATAAGTTCAAAGACACCATAAAACCAAATTTACCAGAAAAAAAAATAATAATCTTGATTTAATTATATTCATGTTAAACAACATGTAAGACATTTATAAAATTACAGGAAATTATGGTATTTATTTAACAATAACAAACAAATTCACTAGAAAAAAAATTTTAATTAAAAAGTATCATAAAATATTGACACATATGGTATTTGTTGTATCTGCACTGAGAGAATGAAAATTGTCACTAGAACTCGTCCATTGAAACTTTTCATAGAATCTATGAAACAGGTTTCATTAAAGTCAATGTTTATGAAATGTTTGTAGAATTAATGAAAACAGTCATAAAACTAATGAATCACTCCGACAATGACGCGTTTATAGAATTTATGCAACAGTTTCATAACATTTTTGATTATTAAGAAGTTCCAAAAAAATAAAGTGCCAACCGAATTGAAAAGTGTATTTTGGTGTTAATCTTTTAGAACACCCATATTAAAATGTGATTTCTTAATAATTTGAGTGTTGCAACTAAAATTCAGTTGTGTTCACCGAATTTTATTGTGTTCACCGAATTTCAATGTGAATGAAAATTTTCTTAAATTTCTTGGAAATGTGTGAGATTTTATTTGTTCGGTTTTAGATCATGAGAAATTTTTCTCTAAATTAACAGAAAAATTATAATTTTTATATGATAATTTACTTTGACTATTAGAAAAAAAAAACACAGAAAAAGTTATTAGACACTAGCACGAATGGAATGCATTTTCTGACCCACTACGGTCTTCATCAACATTCTTCGTGCCATTTAGTGTTAATCGTAAATATCTTCTATTTAACTCACACGTTAAAGGAATTGAGTGACTTTAAATCCCACATTACTCTGTGTGTTGAGTTAGAATGAAATTTACCACGAACGATTTCTATTTATAGTGTGTTTGTTTTTCTCTAGTCATTATCATAATTGCCAGTTTAACTTTCAGTTAAAACTTTTAAATGGCAATTCTTTTCTCTAATGTCATCATATACTATCCTTCTACATAAGCAAAGCATACCAACAAACATTAAAGATTTTTTTTGTTAATACATATGTCGAGCATATACATTAAAAGATTTCTACACTGTACCTGGTGAGTGGTTTAACAGTGAATTTCATCGTTGATCTATAAGTTTATGTGTGAGATTTTATTTGTTCGGTTTGAAATCATGACAAATTTTTCTGTAAATTAACAGAAAAATTATAATTTTTATATGATAATTTACTTTGACTATTAGAAAAAAAAACACAGAAAAAGCTATTAGACACTAGCATGAATGGAATGCATTTTCTGACCCACTACGGTCTTCATCAACATTATTCGTGCCATTTAGTGTTAATCGTAAATATATTCTATTTAACTCACACATGACTCTGTGTGTTGAGTTAGAATAAATTTACCACGAACGATTTCTATTTATAGTGTGTTTGAAAAGTTTCATAGTTTTAATAAAACTATTTTCAATGAACATTTTTCATTTAGCGTATGAGATTTTTAATAAGTAATATGAAATTTTTCTTTAAATTTTATAAAAAATTTCATTAATTTAATGAAAAGTTTCAATGGACAAGTTCCAGTGACAATTCATAGATGCAAGGTAAAATTCATTGATATCATGCAGATAATTCTCTCAGTGTACCAACCGATTTCAGTAGTATTAACAGAATTTCAGTTGGTAAATGACCAAATTTTTCTCTGTGTGTATGAGGAGCGCATTATTTATTGTATTAAAATAATGGGAAAATTAACTAGTTATTAGTAAGTAAGTGTTAAAGTAATGCATAGAGTAAGCTGGTGTCATTACTGGTAGTGAGACAGGTAATAACATGTCATTACCGTTTCTACACTGGGTTAGATCAGAAGCAAACTTTGATAAAAAAATTGTTTTCTATTTATTAGTAACATAAAATAAACCGAAATTTGACATTTAGAACTCAGACTCAAAAATCGTGTCAACCGGTGTATTTAATTGTTGTTTAATAACTTTATTTTTTTTACCATAAGGGCAATTCCATATGTGACTTACACTACATTTGACAAAATGTTTGCCCTTTTCCATCGTATTTTATGAATACCAAGATGTTAACAATATTAATTTTATCGAAGATCTACAGAAAATAATTCAATTTACATGTTGTTATAAAAACGTGCACACTTGTCATAATAGAGATAGGATTTACTCAGTCATTTGTGATTGTGACTTACACTACATGCAATAGGAAGTTGGTTTTTTTAGAGTCTTTTTGAACTTTGAAAATCTTCCTCGTTAGCAGTGTTATGACAATAAATGTTATCTTCAGCCATAATAAACAAAATAAATCATTGGAAATTAGTAAAACGATATTCTTTACTTATTTAGAAAAAAAGTTTCAACAAAAATAAATTGTGACTTACACTACAGGCCAAAACGTGACTTACGCTACCGTCATTTTGCCATTCAAAAAATTTGCCTTTTTCCATTAAACATCGAAAACTGAAAACACAGGATTCAAAACTGAAGTCTTGTTATTGCTTTAAACAAATAAAACTATATTTATTTTCATTATATTGCAATTTTATTGCAATTTTACAAACTTAAAATTTTATTCAAAAAAACAGGTAATGAAAACAAAGAAATTCATTATTCAAAGTAAATTAGTAAATATAACGAAAAAACAAACGTAAAAATAAAAAATAATTCATATAGAACCGCAAAAATTGGTAAACTTAAAACTATGCACACTCATCTGATGAGGTATCAAAAAAACTTCCTGATATCTTGATGATTGTGATGCAAACACAGGAGTATTTAATGGCACCTTTTGTTGTTTTAGCTACTTCCTCATTTCTTCAGTGTTTTTTTTTTCGTAATGAAGATAGCACATCCAAAGACGCTGTTTCTTTCAGCGCACACCGCCGTTGTCTTTATTTCATGGCTTAATTTTTCTTAAAGTTGCCGAAAAGCCCTTTTTCCTTTAATGCCTCCCGCTGCTTTTGTTTTCTCTGAGCCGATCACTAAAAAAAACATCAAAACGTTACATTTCATGTGATTACGCCGTGACTTACACTACATTGTGACTTACACTACACACATGTGTAAAACAGTTTGCTATTTATGGATAAAGATTTTTGATTTTTGAGGATGGCGTTATCTAGGCAATGCTGTCTAGTAAGAAAATTTAAAACTTAAATGATGTACGATAAGATTTGAAGAAATCAGAAAGAAAATTGTGTTTATATTGTGACTTACACTACAACCTTATAGTGCACTCTTTTTACATGAATATTTCTTAAACGCATAATGTTACATTAATAGCAAACTGTTTCGTCAGTAAGTTCATACTTTACTTTTCAAAATATAATTATTAATTATTCACAATTTAAAATACTTACCGAGAAAATGCAGTTCTTATTCAAAACTAATAGCACAATCAGCTGATGCAAACAAGGTCATATGGTATATGGCAGTATTGCAAAAAAAAAAAATAAAAATTAGTGTTTTCATTGCAAATTCTTAAAGTATAACTATCATATGATCGTATGAAAGTATTTTTGTTTCCAAAATTAATTTTTATTTTTGTCACTTAAGGTGTACTTTCATATGGAATTGCCCATAACACATTTTATTTTATTTAGGTATAACATTATTAGCTATTTACAAATCATTTACAAAATTTAAATTTGGTGGTGCAACCAATGGAAATTTCCCAAACATTATTTAAAACTAAATTAATGACTAGATTTTATAAAGGATAAACTGATAGAAAAAGCTTTATTGCGTTTTAGAAAAACATAATCGAGTTTTTTGCCAAACAAAAATTTTATCTTGACTACACACAAAAAAAGTCAGTAAAGCCAGCCCCATTTTTGCTGGGAGGCTAGTAGGTAGCGTGCTGGATTACCAGTGTGGGGGTCGTGGGTTCGATTCCCACCAGAGGCACTGGTCTGTTTTCGCTACAAAGCGTCGAAAGCCATAGTAGCTAGTGCTTGGTTAGGGTAATAGTATATAATTTTGTAATTATACGATTATACGATTATTAATTAATAAAATAAAACAAATAAAAAATTTTTCTGCAAGGATACTCCCAGCTAAAATGTTGCAGACTTTACAGAATTTTTTTTTTTTTGAATGTATAAAACTTGTCATACATATGATTATATTTTTGTAAAATATATAGAAAGTTTAGCTGTAGAATAATATAATATATGCAATATTATTAAAGGTATAGTTTAATTGTCTAATGATTTAAAAATTAAAACAAATTTTAGAAGTTAATATTTATAAATCAACTAAATATTAATAGTATAAATTTACACATGAGAAATATTAGACAAATATGAAAATTAGCGGGGAATTTTGTAAATTTATTATTATTTTTCTGGTGCTCCAAAAAATCCATGCTTGGGTAATTTAACTACATCAATTTTTATTAAGTTCTACAAAGAAATTCGAGTTTTTAAACAATCGCATTTATTTTTTTAAGCGTAACTTTGCTGTTGAATTCCTAACATATCGTCATGTATATAATAAATCTCATATTAAAGCAATGGATTTAAAATTAATCAATAACAAAGGACGTAACTGTATAAATGGCACTGTAATACTTGAAAAGGATGTTAAAGAGTATTTTTTTAGATTTTCTTATAACTGCACTAAAACCGGATGGCAAAAATTGGACTTTGCTAAATATCACATTAAATGGCTGTGATTTAATTAAAGGCCTGCAAAAGAAATCATTTACTTTACCTAATGTTATATTCAATATTAAAAGTAAAGAAAATAATTTTTATCCCACAAAATGTCCAATTAAAAAGGTATATTGTCAATTATCGGGGGTTGTTTTTTTTAATATAATCAATTAATTATTTATTTTAAGGTTAAACCGATTATTATACAGTGCTTTCATTTGGATGAAGAACGATTTCCTTCCTATATGCCAGAATTGAAATTCAACGGTGTAATTACTTCTCGAGAAAATGGCAAAAATGGTTTACATTACATAATAAATGTAACAGGTCGTATTGTAAATAAAAAATCTGGATCATATATTAAGGGATAGGTTGTATATACAGTGGCGATCAATCGTGAGTACATTTTACACCTAAAGATTCAGGCCGAATAATAATCCACATAAGAACTAAGGTATACTTTTCTAAAGGTATAAGGTACGCTGAATCCAAATCTGGGTTGAGAATTACTCTACGACATCAGGCGTTCGAGCTATATTAACGGGAAAAGTCTAGTTTTTGATGAAAATGTTCTGATTTTTCAACTTCGGTACATGAACAAACTACTCTTAACCTTATTTTCAATTTTTGAATTTTTAAGATAACTTATTTCCTTACGAAACTATTGTAAATTGAAATTGAGGTTGTAACTGCAATTTTAAATTTATATATTATCAAGTTCAACCGATGATAATTTCAAGAAAAATAAGATATCTTTAAAATTCAAAAACTGAAAAAGGGGGTAAGAGTCGTGTGTTCAGTAGTGTCCTGCCGAACAATTCCGCCAGAAAATGCATTTGGTAGGTATTAGGTATTTTAAAGCATTATGGACAAATCTGGCGAATGGAAACATTTTTATTGGGCTGATTAGATCCGATTTTGAGTGTTAAATATAAAGAAAAGTTCTAAGTTAAGCAATTAATTCACTGTTCGGCCTCCGTAAGTTTGGCCAAATCGAAAACAGTTCGGCGGCCAAACTTTTTATTTTATACCTAAACTGCAGATTTTAGTCATACAATCGAATTAAATCGGCTCAACAAACATATTTCCAATACGAAAATTTATCCTTATTGCCTCTAGATACCCAAAAACCGATCAAATATAGTGTTTTTTCCGAACTGTTCGGTCGCGCACTAGTGTTCAGGTGCCGTTAAAAGTATTATAAAAAATATATTTCCAGGAAGGTGAAAGTTCGAAGCATTTCGATCAAAAACGATACTTTTCTTGTTAATATAGATCGAGCGCCTGATGTCGGCCTCAATCTTTAGGCGTAAAAAGTACTTACATGTACTCACGAGGGCTCCCCACTGAATAACTAAGAAATAACCAACAAATATTTTATTGTTATTCGGCTTCAAATAAAATCCCTGAATATTACATGAAATGTGTGTTTTTATTTTAAAAAAAAATTTAATTTATCTGACAAATTACTAAAACTGAAAATGAGAATGAAACGCCTAAACGTGCGATTTTGCGCATAAATAAAATATGTGTCTAATAACACTACTCGACTGCCAAAAAAAAACTATCTTTAAAATACATATTTTTAATAGACCTACACAGAGAAAAAAAAACATAGTTAAATCGAATATTTTTCATATTTGATTTGAAAATATTATTATTAAAGCATTTATAAAATAAATATAAACGTACTTGAAATAAATATGTTTGTACTTATAGTTTGCCAAAAACTATTTTGACTAATATGTAACTAAATAGACAAAGTGTTTTTTACTTTGTGTAATAATTGTAATAAAATTAATTGTTAAAGTTATTACTTTATAACAGGAGTGCCCAAAAGTTCCTTATGGAAGAGCAAACACCAATACATTTAAAGAAAAACTAATTTTTATTCTATATTTTTTGTTGTAAAAACCAATACATACAAAGAAAAAAGAAAAAAATATTTCAATGTTTACCAGCAAAGCATACGAAAGTGTTGTTGCTTTGCGCTTGCGTGTATACAGTGAAGAACGACAAAAAACTAATAAGACAAAGTTGTTTGTGTATTTCGTATTGCTAGTGCTGAGCGCTCTATATGTGTATTAAAACACACAGCCTATAGCTAAGTGTTTTTACAAAAACAAATGAGCACCAAGCGCATAGGCCTTGGGCACCCCTGCTTTATAATTTGTGAATTTATTTTTAATTTTCGGATTTTAATCCTTGCATACGAATTAACTTTATTACACCATCGATCTTGGGCAACAGCCATAGTTCTTGGCCACAAATTCTGTAATGATCTTGGAGCAAGCTGGGCGTCATGGTTATTTACTTCGTGGAAGTGATGACTTATTCGTTAGCGAATTTACTCTATCGTCTCTGTTCTGGAATCCCATTACGCAAACAAAAAAACTAATTCAAATGTATGGGTGTTCTTGAATTCACTTTTACTATTTTTTACAGGAATTAAATTCGCCAACGTGTTAGGGGGAGAAAGTAATAAGTATGTACTTTTTTGTTATTAAATATTAGTTGTTTGAAAATAAAACACTTGGTTCATACAATTGAAATTTTTTTTTTTTTTATTAATTAATAATCATATAATTACAAATTATATACTATTACCCTAACCAAACACTAGCTATTATGGCCTTCGGCGCGTTGTAGCGAAAACAGACCTCTGGCCTCTGGTGGGAATCGAACCCACGACCCCCGCACTGATAAGCCAGCACGGTACCAACTAGCCTACCGGGGCCCACCAATTTAAAATTATTTTAATTGATTTCAATAAAATATTTAAAGTTTTAACATTTTTCAACAGTGAAAAAAGGTGTTGTAGAAAACATTTAAAATATATAACTTTTTTTGGAAATTACACATAAATTTGCTTTAATTCTATCTTAAAAAAATATATTTCTACTAAATCACAAAATTTCCTTAAACTCACATTTATTTTTGCAATTTGACGACTTACATTTTGTATGTGCAAAAAATCTAGAGGTTTTGACAGCTAAAATATTTTTTTTAACAAAAACTTGGAAAACACCAAAACGTACGAACTCAAGAACACCGATATTTCAATTTTACGAATTTGAAAAATTTTACGTTTTCAATTCCCCACTAATTCCGAAACAGAGACATATGTAAATTGTACATAGTTTAAAAATACTTTAATTATTATTTTGTTAGTATGTTTAAGTAAAAATTTTAATTTATTAATAAAAAAGTGATTTATAAAATAATTTTTAATATTTTCACCAATTAAGAGCAAGTGAAATGAAACACTAGAAACGCACAAATTTGTATAATAAATTTAAATTTAATTATAAAATAATTAATATAAGTAAAAACATACATTGTTTTAAGTACGTTTATACTTGATTTTAATATTTTTTTCTTAGTGTATGTACGCTGAATTCAAATCATGCGGTTTATCGCGGTTTTTTTTAAGTTTGCATTATACAACCCATTTTTTTTTAGTATATTTTGCTTAATTTTTCGGGATTGGACCATAAAATCATGAAACTTTTTCAAATAATATAAATATACACAAAATTATCTTAAGTTTAAGTATAGTCATGTCGGTGTTTGAATCTGAATATTGCACTGGTATTGCAAGGAAGTCGAAAATTTTGCTTTTTTAGTTTTATCCTTATAAAAAATATGTATGCTAAAAAAATAAAACCTTGGAAGCCTGTGTTTAGAAATCTCTCCATAAAACATTGAAAAAATGTATAGCTGTGCACATAAGCTTGACATTTTAATAAAAAAATGTTTGCATTAAAATTGAAAATCCATTGAAAATGCTCTGAAATATTTAGAAAAGAAATTTAAATTTAAAATAATTTACCACATGCTGCTTAAGGAAATAAAGAATATTATTAACATTACTACTGAAGAGTTTCCAACTTTTTGCACAACCTGTCTTTGTACTACATATTTTGTAAAGAGTCCGCCATCTAACGTTTTTTTTTTCAACTAGTGCTTATTTCGTGAATGGTAACACTTAGCTCATGTCTGATTTGACAGATAATTAGTTTTATCCTTCCGCTGAACGAATATGGTCCGTATGTTCGTTATCTTGTGAAAAAAGTGAAAGAAACTGGCATCCTCATCGATAAACCAAAGCGTGAAAAGCCAAAAACAGTGCGTACACCCGAGAATATTGCTGCTGTGGCAGAAAGTGTGCGTGAAGCGCCATCAACATCAATTCACCGTCGTTCTCAACAATTGAACATTTCGGAGACATCATTGAGACGAATTTTGCATAAAGACCTTGGTATGACGCTATACAAAGTCCAATTGGTTCAGGAGTTCAAAAAAAAAAAGTTAATTGGCGGACCCTTTACAACACTAAAAACTAAAAGTCAGCAACATTTTTGCTGGGAGGATCCTTGCATTAAAATTGCTAATATCAGCAAACATTTTGCTAAATTTAACAAAATTTTTGCTGAATTTACTAATTTTACCAGCAAAAATGTTTCTGACTTTTTTTTTTTGACTAGATTTGTATACACTGAGTCTAGATCTGGTAAAAAAATTCTCATATGTTGATTTTGAAATATCGCGGTTTTTATATTTCCATTAAATACCCCAATTTTTTATGTAAAAATATTCTTCTTTTAGAAATATTTCAGGATATTTTAAACGCATTTGCAGTTTTAATAAACAAATGAGTTTGTTGGAATGCTAAATTTATGTATTGTGATAACCTTTAAAATGATGTATCAATGAATCACGTAGCTTGAATCGTTAAAAAGATATGAACGATTAAGTACGACTCATTTTGTTAAATTTAAAATTTTTTTCGTATTTAAAAACTTGATAATTCCATAACCGTTAGAGCTAACAACCCAAAACATGTACGATGACATACTTATGTGACACTTACCTTCCATACTAAGTTTGGTTAAAAATTAAGGGGTTAAAGGTTATAGTTGGGTATTCTAGTTCATAGTTCATTTCGTTCATTTGCATTTATTGAACTAGTTCTATCTTCTAGCTCATAAGTTTTTTCGACTTTTTTTTGTTTTCAATTATTTATATTGTTGTACTGGTCAATGGTTTGTTTAACATGGTTTGTTTTCTTTTCTTTTTTTTGTTTAAACACACGTATAAAAATATAAGTTTGCTGTTAGCCAGCCAAACTGCATAGGCAACAGTAGCGCGTTTGACTTGTGAACAGAATTTTTATGAACAAGCCCTACAAATTTTTTAACATTTATTTAAAAAATGTATTTTTAGACACCTCACCCGACTTGTCACAAGGTGCAAAAATGGATAAATTTATCCACACTTATGACAACACCATGTTAAAGAGATCGGTAACTTTCTTGTAAAAAGTCCGACCAAGTGTCGGTTTCTGCCACATTATGACGTGACCTTCGTGTTACCGGCCCCTTTGCCCGATGCTAGTTTATGAAGTAACAATTGATCAATTTGAATTAATTGTATGGATTTTAGAAGCTGTAGCTACTCCTAAATTCTATTTAGATTTATTTAAACGTCCCTGCTCAAGCGCCATATTATAACATATTTTAAGCTTTTCTGTTAAACCAATTACCACAACGATATTCAAAATATCTGTTTCTTTATTATAAAAAAAAAATCACTTTAAATCAGTGTTTAGCAGTCTTCTTTTTAATTATACTGGCATCTATGGAGGAATAAAATAAAAGCAATTTACCCGTATATACATTTACACTTGTAGTAAAATTCATTTCTGGAGTAACACTAGGAAAATATTTGGGATTTAAAGCAAAATTTTCCAATTTGTATGAAGCATTCTAAAAAAAATTATTTACAAAATTATTCAAAACTTTCAGTGTTATTTATTTAGAAAATTTACCTTTTTAATAGGACAACCTTTATTAACATTTGCTACTTGTACCATTTTCTTAACCATAGCATTTACCACAGCATTACCAGTTTTATAATTTGCCATTTGACAGCCATCTATACGAAATTTCAATAATTCTGTTGGTGTAGCTTTACCAGGAATCTGCATTATAACTTTAAAATCTACCAAACTTTTATTAATATATTCATTGAATTGCACTTCAACGGTGATAACATTCCCCCGATTTTTTGGCAACTCTTTAACAGAACAATCAAAAAGTTTGACAAGCTTTTTGTTAACAACCGAACAATTTGAACGAGTCCAGCGAATATCAAAAGAACGCTTAAATCAGAGATTTTTTTAATTCGACAAAATTTAGTATTAAGATATTTGCTAAACTTACTTGGCTATTTAAGGCTTTAACAACTAGAAAAATTATAAAAATTTTCGATAGACCTTTTAAAGAGATCATTGTGTGATTACTGTGACCAATTTTTTGCAAAATGTTTTAGCAATTCTTTTTTAATCTGTATTATTAAAATTTATGTGACTAGATTGCTGGTGAACTGAAAATGGGTTTTTAATTGCCTGATTTATCATTTTAGGAGTAAATATATAATAATTTGTAAATACATTAATTTCTAATTATTGCTTTTTTAAAAAGTTTTTAACAATTTCATGATAGTGATATAAATTAATGATTAAAAACTAATTTGGCACACGCTCAAAAATCAGTTATTAAAATTTATCATTATAACTGCTTTTGAATCATGTTTAACATTTTTCAGTTTGAGTTTAAGTTAAATATTTTATTAAACTTTTTTTTCGAAAAAGTAAAAAAAAAAATTTTTTATATGTTTTATATATCAGGATTTCACGCTCTCCCAAGTGATCTTCAGTAGAACTTTAATATCATCATTGAAAAGAAAAATCGCAGGAATGGGGAAAAAAATTGACAAAATTTAAAAAAATTGCTAAAGTAGAAAACAATATCTAAAATTGGAAAAACCGCCCAAAATTTAAAAATATCTTCAAATTAAAAAAAGCAATAATTACAAAAATTGGTTAAAATTAAAAAAAAAATCGCCAAAAGTGAATACAATTTAAAAAATCACTGAAATAAAATGTAAAACGTTTATATCTCGAAAACATTTTTAATATATTTTTTTAATATCGGGGATTTTTTTAATTTGGACGGTTTTATTTAAATTTTGGTGATTTTTTATTGTTTTTTTTTTTTTTGTTTTCATTTTGGTGATTTCTTTAAAATTTTGGAAATTTTTCATAATTTTTTTTAATTTTGATAATTTTTTTTAAAACTTGTTTTTAATTTGTTGTCAATATGGGGTTTAAAAACTGTAAATTTTGTGTGCACCAAATTAATTTTCAATTAAACATTTTTTTTTTTTTTTTTTTTTTTTTTTTTTTTTTTTATTTTAGTTAATGTACTTATAATTAATATAATTACATTACTCCCATTGGAGCTTCTAGCAACAACAAACAAATTTTTTTTTTTTTTTTCTTTTCTTTACAGGAATTTAAGAACTATCTCTATAAGGTCTGAACAAAATTTCTAAAACTTATTCTATCTTGGGCAAGGTTTCTTAGCTGAGGCCATGTCATCCCTTTGCTTCTGAATTCGTTTTCAACTGATCTTCGCCAAGTGATTTTTGGGCGACCTCTGTTTCTTGATCCTTGCGGGTTCCATTGAAAGCAGACCTTAGCGATATCAGCATTTTCTTTTCTAAGGGTGTGCCCGATCCATTTCCATTTTCTTCTCCGAATTTCAACATCAATTGGATTCATGTTACACGTTTGCAGCAAATCTTGGTTACTTATACGCAACGGCCAAAATATTTTTAGTATTCGCCTTAAGCATTTATTTATGAATACTTGTAATTTTGTTGAAATAGTATTCGTTACTTTCCAAGTTTCACTGCCATATAGCAGTACCGACTTTACACTTGTGTTAAATATCCTAATCTTGTGCTTCTTGGATATTTGAGAAGACTGCCAGACTCGACTAAGAGAGGCGTATGCATGACGAGCCTTGTTAATCCTGCTTTTTACGTCAGCATCAGCACCGCTATCTGTGCTTATTATACTGCCCAGATAGCTGAAATCTGTAACATTTTCGATGGTATTGCCGTTTACAGTTACTGGAGTGATGTTGTCGGTTAAACATTTAATATATATTATTTAACTTTTAATTGAGTGAGTTTGAAATTAAACAAAGGTTTTATTACAATTTTATTGACACCTAGTTAATTGTTTTTGAGTCTTTATTTTTTTTAAATTTATTTTAAAATTTATTTTCTGACTTACCATCTAACACGTCACATGGTGTCTAAAATGTGTCAATTGACCCCCTTGATCAGAAAACGTTCTGCTTAAGAGGCAATCGCTTTATACTCAGAGCCAATGTTGCATTTGCATATTGGCTGGCTAACAGAAAAGTTATATTTTTTGCGTTTGTATTTCAAAACATACAAAAAAAATAAAAAAAACCGACTCTACAAGAAGAAGTGTTAAATAAAAAAACGGTAACAAAATATAATTGACACTTCGTTGACCTGTCACGGAATAGATCTTGTGAGGTGAATTGACTAAAATGTTGACAAATAATTAACTATGTAACCAAAAATTTCGAAACTAAAAGAAAATTAAAATTTAAAATATTTTTATGAAAATGCAAAAACCACAATTAAAATGAGAAAAATCACTTCAAAATTAAAGAAAAATACAATTCAAATTTTGATTCAAATTGAAATATTGACAATAACAAAATTATATTTACACCAACAAGTTAAAATATTTTTAAAATACCATTTAACTCGAAAAGTTTTATATTTCAGCCAGAAAAGTGGTGATACTTTTTTGAGCCAAAAATGAATCAATTTTGAAATTTGAAAATTTAATCGTCAAAAATTTAATAATTTTCTGAGTCATTTTTGAATCAAAAGGAAGGCTATTGTGGATGAGCCATTTATACAAAAATTTGAAATTTTAATAATATATTTTGAGCCCATTTCTGACCCAATTTGGAGCTTGTTTGCTGGCAGGGTTTTCAAATATTTTATATTTTCATTTATTTTGAAAATTACTTTTTCTTAGTTATACCAACATCTACACTTGCGTGTAGTAAATGGGTTTTACGCATATATAAATTAAGTTTGTCAGTAAAATTCATTTCCGGGGTACTACCAGTGCAATAATCAGAATTAATAGCAAATTTCTGAAATTAAATAAAATAATTTATTTAACACAAAATTCGTTTGACTATATTCTAATACTTGCCACTTTTAAAGGACAATTATTAGAGAAATTTCCGCTTGTACCAAATTCGTTGCGACAGTTGTACCTCGATTAACCGGGTTGCTCGGGACCGGGCTCAGCACGGATAATCGAAAACACGGTTGAAAGAGTTTTTTTTTAAATACTCACAAATTCTATTATTTTTATTTAATTTTAAAAAGAACATGTGAATTTGCATCTATTAACATACTTATGAATGCAGATATCTTCCGTATTACCTCCATCTGATTCCTCAGAATTTGACTCAAGCACATATTCTTCTGTTTTATTGACCATATTAACGATTTCATCGTCAGATACAATAGCAAACGGTGCGACATCAACATCGCACTACATACACTTTGAGATAGCATCAGCTGTAAAACCAGGTGGTATTAAGTTGAATCATTTTCATCATCTTGAGATAGTAAGTTATTCCAAACTTTATTTAAAACATACGGGATTACAGAATGCCACAAAATCGCTGCTGTCTATAAAGCTGAATTAATGTTCAAATATTTAACAAATTCGTGTCGACTATTAGAATCTACAAGTTTTTGCACAATAAATTTACGCTACTGGCATTTAAAACTCCGAATGGCTCCTTGATCCATAGGCTGAATCAAGGATGTACAATTCGGTGGTAGATATTTTACTCTAACATTATCAGATATCCTTGCATTTACATCCGGGTGGGCTGGACAGTTATCTAATAGCAAAAGAACTTTGCAATTCATTTCGAGACCAATGCGTTGTAAATGTTCTCTTACCTCTGCTACAAAATTTTTGTTAAACCACTCCAGAAATAGGTCTTGTGTTACCCAAACTATCTTATTAGACTTATAAACTACAGGAAGGTATCCAACATTTTCTAAATCTCTTGGATTAGCACTTTTTCCTATTATCATCAATTTACACTTTTGAGTCCCAGCTGCATTTGCACAAAGTAAAGCTGTCATTCTTTCCTTGGACTCTTTGTACCCCTCAGTAGATTATTAATCACCACTCGCCAACAAATTCTGGTGCAAACACTTCCAAAATAGACCGTTTTCGTCTGCATTATAGATTTGCTCAGTTGTAAGTTGCTCATTTTTAATGTATTCTTGTAAGTCTTCCACAAACATCGTTGCAGACACATAATCACCACACTCCTTTTCTCCTGTTGATTTCAGCCTACAAATTCCATGCTGATTTTTGAATTTTTCCAGCCAACCAGTTGAATACTTGCATTAGGAATTTATGTTTAATTCACCATGAAAATATTTCGCCTTATTTGTCGAAACCATTCATATGTTGCAAAATCAACCTTTGGATTTTCGGATTTTTTCAGCGTATGTCTATTTTTTAAACCGTGCATTGAATCATTTTCAGAGCCATATTTCAAAATTTTTTCTTCGTTTTTTATTAAGTCGCTAACAGTCTGTTTGCCAACACCATATTTTTCTGATAAAAATTAACGGATTTGTTTTTGCGATAGTTTAGTCAGTTCTATTTTCTCTTTAATTGAAAGAACTTTTCTTGCTCTTTTTGTCAGTTTACTTTTTGATGGAGCCATTTTCACAAAAACAAAAGTTAAGAAATCAAATTTCACTTACAGACTGAATGAAAATGAAATTTGATACAAACTTATTACATAAAAACAAAAAAAAAAATGGAAATCCGCGAATTTTATTTCTTTGCGTATTTACTTAAATTGAAAAAAGCTATTACATGTATGTATGTATATGCCGCACGGATAACAGAGGTAAAGCACGGTTAATAGAGGTTTAAAATAAAAGCACGGAGGTATAAAATCAAACACACAGCATGCCGGTTAACATATGTACCCGGTTAATAGAGGCCCGGTTAACCGAGGTTCAACTGTATATATATCATTGCTTAATTAGCGAAAAAAAGTTTGAATTTAACAACTAAAAATAACCATTTTGAATCTATTTAGAGTTGTTTTATATCACTTGATTACCCAACCCTAACATTCCAATTATTATAAATTTTATAAAATTATTTACGTTATATTAGCCTTAATTTAAATTTCAATTTATTTTTTGATTCGTTTTATTATTTTGAAAAGTTAAACAATGCCCCAAAATAAGAAAAAATAATGTCGCCAAAAAATTTGGGATTAAAATTAATTTTTGTATGTGGGGTGCGAATTACGTTATGTTATTTAAGCTCCAATTTTTTAGAATGAAAAATGGCCGCAATTTGTGTGATTTGAAAACATTGAACCAAAAATAAGAAAGTTACTTATAGACGCAACATTTAGTACTGTCCCAGATGGTTGCTTTAAGCAATTACTTATAATTTACAAAAGCTATTTTGAAGAGGTATGTTATGATCTCGTTTTTGAAGCGTGTTTTCCTTCCATATTGTTTTTATTTTATTTCATTTTGCTTATTAAAAAATGCAAAAAAAAACAAAAAAACTAAAGTCAATTGACCTTAAAGGACCTTTTCCGTGACATATGTATCAAAGACATATCACTTTACTTTAACTACATATATATTGTTTTTATTTTATTTTCTTGTAGGGTTTGTTTTATGTTATTTTTTCTTTTGTCTCTAAACACACACGCGAAAAATATAACTTTGCTGTTAGCAAGCCAATATGTATAAGTAACACTAGATGAAAAGGCTTTACTGAGGCATAGTCGATTTTTTAAATTCATTTGCATTTTATTAGTTTGTTTGAAGTCTATTTTTAGACTTATTCACCTAACTCGCCACAAGGTGTCTAAAATGTGTCAGCGCCATGTTAAAGTGACCGGTATTTTTTTATATAAAAATTCCGTCTAAAAACACTCCCTGGCACCGTGGGATGGTTCCTGTATTTTGCCGGTAACCGGTCCCTTTGCCCGTAGGTCTATTATTCGAAAAAAGTTATATTCAAAACACTTTATTTTTTAAAATTTACTTTCTTCTAGTAATACCAACATCTATACTTGCATAAAATAGATACATTTTTCGCATATAAAAAGTTAGTTTTGCTGTAAAATTCATTTCAGGTATGTAACCCGGGAAATAATCAGGATTAATAGCAAACTGATCCAAGGTATAATTTAGATTCTAAAAAAAATTAGAGCTATTATATCTAAATTTTATTAACTTTATGTTTGTAATACCTACCGCTTTTAAAGGACAATTGTTAAACAAATTACTCGTTTTTACCAATTGTTTAGCAATTGCTTTTATAAATGGATTTTGAGTAGCATGTGTAGTAACATTGCAACCATCTGCCTCGATATTTTAAACTTAGTAGCTTATTCATGGCACCCGGTACAGTAAGTAAAAAATCAGCTTTTATTTCATCAATATCTTTATAAAATTTTACACGACCATTCATATAGTTGCCACGATTACGTGGCAACTCTATAACAGGACATTCCAAAAAAGCAACACTTTTTTTGGAAATAATTGTGCAATTTGAGCGGGTAAAACGGATCTCAAAAGAACGCTAAATAAATTTTTTTTTTTTTAATTTATAATATTAAATAAATAAACTTCAAAAACTTACCAAGGATTCCGTAGTTTTTAAACATTGAAATATCAAAATTGTTAAGAGTAAAAATTTGCCTAAAATCATTGTTGCAGTGAATGACAATATTCAATATTAATTTTTGTAATACTTTTCTATTTCTAAATTATTTATTTTTATATTTTTAATAAATCAATTATTTTGCTATAATTAGCAAAAACAAATTTTTTAAATGAAAAACAACAATTTACAATCGATTAAGGTCATATTACTGAATGACTAGTTAAAATTTAACAAACAGTTAAATTGAAAATTTAGATGGGAAACTAATACTAATACCTGCACAGGCAGTATCCTGTCACTGACCCTAATAACCGGGTCATCAGCGAACATTTTCGTAATTCGATGCCCCTTCAGATCCCCACTCCTCATGCTGCCAATCTCCCTCAGCCTTAGGGATCCCATGCACGCGTTCTCCTTTACAGAGATATGCAAAGGAGGAAAGCCCAGCATGACTCCAATAGCATCAGTCGGACATGAGTTTGAGGCACCAGTGATACCAATACATGCCAGTCGATAAACCCTCTTAAGAATCATCTGAGCCCCGAGTTGTTCAACCTTTTTCCACCACGCCAATGAGGCGTATGTGACCATCGGTTTCACAATGGTGTTTAAGACCAGTAGACCATTTGAGGTCTAAGGCCCCAGGTCCTGCCAAAGAGCCTCTGGCAGGCAAACATTGCCTTAGTGGCCCTTTTAGTTAGTACCTAACGGGACAATGTGAAAATAAGGCTTAGAGTTATATAACAAACTGTCTGGCCTTCCATCCCTAATATGTGATATTAAAAGATATCTTAATCTGATATTTACCTCCATCCATTTTATATATATATTTTTTTTTTTAAAGAGAAGCAACACTCTGGATATTCTTCCTATTAATTAATGTGTTGCTTTCTTTGGAAAGGGGATAGTGGAGAGATGAAAGGTGGTGAAAGATGAAGGGCTTTTGCAAATTTAAACCACTAATTCTTTAGGCCGACTTTACACTATGTTAACCTTTTAGGCTAGATTTGAACAATTAATTACTTTTTATTTAATAATTTTGATAGAGAATGTGATTTTCTAAATTTTTTGTTAATTTCTTTTGTGTACAGTTTACGGTTTAGATGCATTGCAGAAGACGTTGCTAATGAACACCAAATTTTATTAAAATGATGACTTTAATCAAAGTTATCACTGCCTGGCTAACAGCAAACTTATATAATATAAAAAATAAAACAAAACAAACAAAAAAAACTAACAAAAAAAACTTCAAGAGAAAACAATACAAATCCACTACAAACACTACCAAAAAACATAGTTTGCTGTGATACCGGTCACGGAACAGGTCATTTAAGGCCAATTGACTTATTTGTTTGCTATTTTTGCATTTTTATTTAAATAGAAATTCTTAAAAAAAAAAATAAAAGCTTAAATGGTTTTTAAAATTAAATAGATAACTAAATATTCGTAACATTTAAATCTGAAAATTTAATTAATGTTCAGAAATTTCAATAAAATAAAAACAACAATTAAAATTTCGGAAATAACAACACAAGTTCTTATAACACAAATTTAAATTTCCAAAAAAACAGAGAATATTCTCTTTTTTCAGTACAGTTAAAGTAACTTTCATGAAATTTATTTCAATTGCTGACAAGGAGAGAAGATAAAAGATTTGTTGTACCTAAATCGGTAGTCTAAAAACAGGCAACTGAAATTTGTAAAAATGATTTGAATTTCCAAAATCGATGTTGCAAACACCAGAATTTTTGGAAATTTTTTTAATGAAGAAAAAAAAAAAACTAAAATTATTCTATAGCGAAAAATGTGAAAAAAGAAAAACATGCATTTGTTCTAAAAAGATTTAAAATATGATATAAAAAATAATATCAAAATATTCGTCAATTGTTCTGAAAAGGAAAAATGCCTCATCCATTTTTCAATACGACGCACAGGTAAGAACGTGATAATCATATTTCTGGTTGCCCTGGTTATTAAAGTTCGTTTGGAATTGTTAACTTTGAGATATCATAATTTTGTAGAATTTTTTTTGCATCAATAAATTAGTGCAACATTTTTTGATTTATTGCGACCCGTTGAAATATTATAAGGATAAAGTAAACTTTTTTATACAAAATATTTAAAACTAGTTTATTTTTGACACACACAAGGATAATTAAAAAGATAATTTTAATTTTATATTGTATGATAAAGTAAGACTTTAAGTATAATCAGCTGATTCTATTTTACATAAAAAAGCACTAAAAAGCGTTTTTATCCGCCAAGAGGCATGGAAAGAAGTAGGTATATGTACAGAAAAATTCCATAATTCTTTTTCCTAAAAATGTTTCAAAGCCGAAACTATTAATTTTTATGTGCAAAAGCTCTTTAAAATCTATATGAATTTCTATAGGATAAAAATATATTTTTAAGCAAAAAAATGCCCAATTTTCAATTAAAAACGTCCACGGAATCAGAAATTTAATATGGCTTAACAAAATTCAGAGCCTAAAGCATTTTTTAACGATAAAAGTTTTTAAAATTTTAATTCTAATAAACACCAAAATTAAAAAAAAAAACGAATTGGAAAATATCGCTAAAATTTAAAAAAAAGAAACACTTAAAATTGGAAAATAATTTCAAAATTAAAAAAATCACCAAAAAAAAAGTGCCAAAATTGACAAAAACGCTAAAATTGGAAAAGAACACCAAAATTTAAAAATCAATGATATTTGAAAAATTCATCAAAAATTAAAAAAATAGTAAATTTTGACGATTTGTTTTTTTAAATTTGTAGATTTTTTAATTTTTCGCAATTTTTAAGTCCTGCTTTAATCAGGCACAGTATACATTCTTTGATGACAATTGACTCATTACCTTTGGCAGAAATATTTCTAAATTTTTCTAAAAATATTTTTAGTATTATTCGCTTAAATGAAGAACAACAGTTTTTTTTTTTATCTTTTTTAAATGGTTTCCATTTATGTGCTTTTTTTAGTTCTTTTAACCAAATAATATTATTAGTTATTTTTTTTTTTACTTTTTCTTTAATACCCAGTGTAGAAAAGCATTACCATAAAAGTTCCAATTACAATTCTCATTACTTTTATATGGGGATGTCGCGCAAAATAATAACATATCATTACTAAACAACGTACGAAAAATCAAAATATTTATGGTTACCTATATGCTTACTAGTACAAGGTGGCGCAAAAGTAATCCTCCTATCAGAAAATGCTATAAATTTTGCGATTGGCCCCTAATGTCAGTTCTGTTTTGACATTTGTGTAGTAAACACATGCGAAATACACGTTAATAAACAATGTTACGCTACACTGCTCCAGAACGCGGAATATTGGTGACTATTTATTTGACCAATAATCGGTCGGTGACTTTGGCACAACGTGAATTTCGTCGGAGATTTCCTGGCCGTCCAACGCCTACTGGTGAAACACTGCGACGTTTAGCCGCTCGCCTCGAAGAGACTGGCACAACACGAGATGCTGCCAGGCGTGGCAGACCCCGGAGTAGCCGTTCTGCAGAGAATATTGCTGCTGTAGCCGAGGATGTCATGGAAGCGCCGTCGACATCGACCAAACGACGTGCCACGCAAATGGGTATCAGTCGACGTTCTTTACAGCGAATTTTGGTACAAGATTTGAAGATGTTTCCGTACAAAGTCCAGACGGTGCAGTCAGCTGTTAGCTGCTGACCGCCAATCGCGTGTAACATACGCTCAAGCCATCCTTAATCACCACCAAGAGGAAGATGATTTTTCATCAAAAATAATCATGAGTGATGAGGCCCATTTCCATCTTAGCGGGTACGTAAATAAGCAAAATTTACGCTTCTGGGGCACTGAAAATCCGCGTGTAACCCACGAAGAGCCATTACACCCGCTCAAAGTCACTGTATGGTGTGCTGTTTTCGCTGGAGGAGTCATCGGACCTTTTTTCTTCGAAGACGTCGCGGGCCAAACGGTTACTGTGAATGGTGAGCGCTACAGAGCAATGATCAACGAGTTCTTTTTGCCGCAGCTTGATGAATTTGGATTGGAAAACATGTGGTTCCAACAGGACGGTGCAACGGCACACACTGCACGTGCCACAACCGATATGCTGAAGGATGCATTTCCCGGGCGCCTAATCTCCCGTTTTGGCGATTTGCACTGGCCAGCAAGATCGCCTGATTTGACCGCTCCAGACTTCTTTTTGTGGGGCTTTTTGAAGTCGCGGGTTTATGTCAACAAGCCTCAGACCCTTGCAGCTCTTAAAGACAATATCCGTCAAGAATGTGAGGACCTATCGCCGGAAGTTTTGGCCAAAGTGATGGAAAATGCCATAAAAAGGGCTCAAATGACAATCAACTGTGGCGGCGGCCATTTACATGACATCATATTCTCGACTTGATGTAAAAAAAATTAAAATACCAAATAAAAATAATCCACAAGAAGAATCAAAGTTTTTCATTTTTTTTTTAAATTACAGCCAAAAAACATCGGAAGGTTATTTTTGCGCCACCTTGAATAAACAAAAATAATGAGGCTAAAAATAAATTAAAAAAAATGAAATAAAACAAAAAAAATTATTTATAACAAAATGTACTTAATAGGGATTCGAACCAGGGACTCCAGGTTATCCGGCAAGTGCTCTAAAATCTGAGCTATTTATACATGTTATACTTGATAGATAAAATCTTAAATGACTTGCTTGCACAAAATGTCATTACTTTCCAGCTTACAAAAAATCAAAAAAAGTAGTTATATAAAGATTTGAAAAAATAATGAGTCGTGAAATTAGATTATCAAAACATTTTAAGACCATTAATTTATATTTAACATAATTGCTGAAATTAAGTACTTAGTTATTGGTAATGCTTTATTTTTTTTGTATTAAAACAATGAAAAAATTAATTAGTTATTAGTAAGTCCTTATTATTAATGTTAAAGTAATGCAGAGAGTAAGCTAGTACCATTACTGGTAGTGAGAAAAGTAATGCCATGCCATGAACGTTTCTACACTGGGTATCTACAAGAACTGAATGACATTTGCATTAAATGCCAAATCTTATTATAAATAAATATAATATCCTTCCTTATGGTTTTTCTGCTACTGCTGCTCCTGAATGGCTTGGCCATTTCAACTTTTTTTTTTCAAAGCACTTTTTTTTCATGATTTTCATAACTTCCTGCTCTTTTAACTGACTACTCCTTTCACAGAGCGAGTTGGCAGACTAACTTGTCTGAATAGAGTAGCTCGTTGGTTAGTTTTTTTTTTTTTGTTGCTTGTTTGGCTATTACAATAAACATCCTTCCTTCCTTAATGCATTTGTGTATGGCTAGCCATAAGGAATGAAGAGATGCTTACAAAAAGAATTGTAAAATAAGCATAAAATCATAAAACAGTGTAATGTTATTATGCATTCAAGTGAAATAAATGATAAAAAAAATTAATTTCAAACAAATAAGGTTTTTCAATTCAACAAATTTTTTGAATTGGTTTCAATAGTTTTTTTCTTTTTAAGGAAATTGCATTAAATTCAATAAGAATTATATATCATTTTTTTTGATTTTTATTGAAATCCTTTTTAACTGTTTTGACACAAACTTGATTTTCATACAATTAAAAAAATGTAAAACAAATTTTATTTTTGGTCAATAGTTAGCAGTAAGGGAAATTAGTTAAAAAATATTTTGAGTGTGGAGTACACTTGCTAACAAATATCCAGGGATTAATTTCAAGGTTAAGAAGGGTTATATGCCCAAGGGCACATCTCCACTCGGAGACCAATACAGTCCATTGTGAATCCCTTCAGTGAAAAAGTAAGAAAAAATAGGAATAGACAGCTATCTGTCTATTCCTATTCTAGAAAAAACGGATAGATACTCCCCAGAACAAGCTCCTATCGTTCCCTTACTAGAAACAGCCGTCCTATTTCCCTGACAAATCTCAGCAAATCTACTAGATTGCATCCAGTGACACACCCAAGTTCGTCGTGAAATATATCTCCTAGCCGTTTCTGTCTGAGACCCCGCAACCTCGGACACGGGCACATTATATGCTCAACTGTCTCCAGTTCCTCAACGCACAACCTGCAAAAGTCCGGTATGTCGCTGTCCTATCTGCTTGTGAAAGCCCTGACAGAACAATGACCGGTCAGGAACCCGTAAGGGTCCTGAGACCATCCCTGTCCAGTCCCAAAAGAACCTTGGTTGCCCCTGCGTCCAAAGTGGGCCATAACGCCCCAGACACAATGCAATCCATTCTGTCCCTCCATGACTGGTTAACGGATTCGCGGAATCCCTTCCGTATCACCTGACTATCGACATAAATTGTCACCCTAGATCCCCCAACGATGTGACCCAGTATCACTTCCGTCGCCCTTCAGATCGATTAATTTCAAAGTTATATCGAATTATTTGCAATGACATGTTTGAATTTATATGATCTGCTAATTTAATAAAAAATTATACATTTTGTTGAACAAAATTGACCATATTTTTGAATTTATCCATAGATGTCCCTGAAATATGTCTTGGTTTCTTCATAAGAATGTAAAACAAAAATATGGTGCATTTTCTCTCCATTTGCACTTTAACAAGTGGCGCCATCTACCGCTTTATAGTAAACAGAGTCTAAAAATATATTTTTTTTTTTGAAGGAAAACATTTTTGAAATAATTAAATAAATTTTAAAAATTTGCTAAGAATATGTTTTGAAAATTAAGAAACTAAATTAGTAAAAGTACTAAAAAATTCAGCTTAAAACAAGATAACTTAATATTTGCCTTTCAACAATACATTAGTCGTTCTTGAGTTAAAAGCAGTTTGAGTTAATATAAAGTTTTAATGAACTTTTTGCTTTGAGCGTAAGATTTTCCTCTACACTGATATAAATTTGTGCGTAGTATTAATGAATTCCTTCATTAATCCAATGATTTTTTTCATAAAAAAGTCCCCAAAGAAACGTTTCATTTAGTCAATGAAATGTGTTTCATTAAATCAATTTTAATGAATGGTTTCATTAACCCAATGAAAATTTCATAAAGTATATGAAATTTTTTTCATTTATCCTAGCCTAATCATTATAAAATTTCATGTGTTTAATGAATAAAATTCATAGTTTGTATGAAATATTTTCGTTGATATTTAATAATTTGCACTTTTTATGATTATCATTCGTTGATATTATTTATAAGGTCTGGTCTTTATAGGATCTATAAAATATTTTTATAAAAAAAGTTCAAAAAGTTCGAAAGTAAACATCACAGGCTTTTCTGCAAAAGTGATGGCAGATTTTTATTAAACTAGCCTGATTCAGCAAATATTCGTTACTTGGAATATGATGACATGTAAGATAATTTGTGTTAAAAGATGACATATTTTCTTATATGTCGGTACAAAATATGTAATTTTTTATCGATCTGGCTTGGAATTCTGTAGAACGACAAAAAAAATTTGAAAATTTTTCATTAATTTAATGAATTTTTTTTATGAAATTATGAAAAAATCATAAAAATGTTAATGAAAAAAAATATCAATATTAATGAATTTTCATTCAGTTAATGAAAATTTTCATTGAATCAATAAATCGATTTTAATGAAATCGTTTCATTGATACTATGAAGGAAAATTCTATCAGTGTACCAGAAGAGATGCTTAAAGTTTTAGATTCTACCTTTTAACCATTTTGTTAACTTTAAGGTGACTTTTTAAACAACCAGCAACCAACAATAACAAATATTATTCAATTACCTTTATTTGTAGCCTTTTAGCTCTGAGCTTCGAAAATTTCTTAATAGAATACCCTTCTTTTGTAAAAAGTGATTTATAAGCCATAAGACTGACAAGTCGCGTTTATTATTTTTTTCTTCTTTTAAGCATTCTTCAATATAAACCACACGTATTTGGCATTTTGTTAACAAGTCAGTGTCGAGTTTTTTTTTTGTTCATTCATACCTTTAAACAAAAATAATGTGTTTAAAGTTTTAAGGAAAGATGCCAGGACAACGATCTAGGTAGTTTGGTTTCAATAAACAAATAGTTCTCAAAATCAGGAATTTTTTATTAAGAAAACTTCTATATAGTCCATAAGTTAATCTGAAACGAAAAAGCTCTCAAAGTTTGATAGCTGTAGACTATACAATAATTAAATATTTCTGCGCACTTAGATCATTTCAACTTAAAAATTCAAATTTTTGTATTTTTTTTGTAATGTAAAAAATTTTTCTTTTCTTGATTTTTTAAATTTAAATTTTTTTCTGAAGTATATAGAAAAAACTAGAATCGAGTTTCAATTAAAATATTTGTTAATTCAATTAAAGTTTAATTAAATTGAGGCCTATTAGTAATCATTTATATTAGAAATATTATTGAAAATCGTTTTAACTTGAATCTAATTTAAAATTACAAAAATTTTAAAAAGCATTAACAAAATTTTCAAAAAAAAAAAAAAAATCGCCAAAATAAAAAAAAATTAGAAAAAATTAGCAAAATTGAATAAAATCGCTTGAATTGAAAAAAAAATCGCTTAAATTCAAAAAAATCACATTAATTAAAAAAACAGCAAAATTATAAAATAAATTTCCCTGAAGAAGTATCCCAATGTTGAGACGAAATATTGGAAATTAATAATTTGCAATCATTTAACAAAAGATCTTAAGCTCGATTATAAAGAAGAATCATATAATAAAAGAAGATCGAAGAAAATTAAACATATTCAAAAATCTTTAAAGTTTAAAAAATTTTAATTTTATTTCAATTTGGATTTTTTTGTTTTGTTTTTGACGTATTTTTTAATTGAGCTATTGTTTTTGAATTCTACAGATTTTTTTTTTAAATTTTGTCGATTTTTAAACAATAATTTTGTCTTTTTTTTAGATTTGACGATTTTGTTTAAATTTTGGTGTTTTTTTTTTTAAATTTTGAAATTTTTTTTTAATTTGTTGTCATGGGTTATAAAAACTGGAAATTTACGGGTGCACCAAATTCAGTTTCAAGTAAACATTTAATAGCAATTTTTAAAGTTTAAATTGGAAAGGAGTTTAAATGAAACAAAAGTTTAATTGAAATTTTATTTACAATACTTGTTTCTGTGCAGTTTTATTTCAGGAAAATCTTTAGTATAACTCGTTCTTTTTTGCAGAAAAGATCATTTACAGTCCTTTGATTGCCGTTAATGGCATTCAATTTTGTATGTTAGAATACCTTCCCTTCAATTATTTTATTGATGTTTTTTTCTTCTTAAAGCTGTTGATAAATTTCAAACGAAAAATTTAATTGGCCTTTTTAACGTTAGAAAAATTTATAATAGACAGTTTTTTTTTTAATTTTAAACAGAGAGAAGTGTGTATAAATTTATTTTTTTCGTATAATTTAAAGATATTTTTATTATAAAGAACAGGTTCCTGTGACTGGTGGAAAAGGACAAACCTCTCAACTATCGCGTAAAGCTTAACTTTATCTTCGCAGTATTTTTTTAAATGCATTGTTAATTTATTTATTTTTATTTAGTGTTTTTAATTGAATTTTAATTTAATTTTTAAAGTTTTTTCTGAAGAACTGATTTTTATTTCAATATTTTAGAATTTTTATTGTAATTTTCTAAATGTTCATTGGTTTTATTATGTAAATTTTTATTGTGTTTTCAAAATTTTCACAAATAAAAATTTTATTGCGGGTTTCGCATGTTAAATGTGTTTTCTGACTTTAAAAGCAATTTAAAATATCGTAATATTTTTTTTCCCGCTCTTTTTAATTATTTGTAAAGGCCACTTAAACTTTTATTTTTGCTTAAGTTTTTCTATTCAAGTAAAAATATAAAAACAGCAAACAAAAAAAGTCAATTTACCTCAAAGGACCTATTCTGTGACCGGTCAACAGTGTTACTGTTTTTGGTTTTTACATATTGTTTATTTTTATTTTCCTGTTATGTTTTTTTGTCGTTTCTTTCTTTTATATTTAAATACACAAGCAAAAAATATAAGTTTGCAGTTAGTTAGCCAACATGCATAGGCAAAATTAGCTATTTGCATCTATTTTTTATTTTATTTAAAAATCTGTATTTAGACATATCCGCTAACACGTCACAAAGTATCTAACACCCGTCAATTGATCCCTTTCCTATGACAACGTCATAATTTACTAAATGTTTCTTAACAACATTTTGTGTTGCAAACAACGAGGGGTTTAAATGCGAGTTTAACTCATTATTGTCCAAGTCTTCCTTTTGCGGCACATTACTTTTAAACGGCTGGACGAATATAATAAAGTGATTTAAAAAATTTAAAATATTTCAACAACTTGATTACAATCTTGAATAAAATTAGTTTGGAAATTTGTTATCCAGAGTTGCCAAATAATTAACTGAAGAAATAAGTTGGAACCTTTTTTAACAATTATTCAGAAATATAAGCATATATTTCTATTTATTATTATTATTATTAATTAATAATCATATAATTACAAATTATATACTATTACCCTAACCGACACATGGCCTTCGGTGCGTTGTAGCGAAAACAGACCAGTGCCTCTGGTGGGAATCGAACCCACAACCCCCGCACTGATAAGCCAGCACGCTACCAACTAGCCTACCGGGGCGCACGCATATATTTCTGAATGTTATGTTTATGAGACAAAATTAAAACGTATTTTTTTTGCAAACAAAATTAGTACATTGATTGTATAGAATTTTTAAAAATCTGACCGATCGGACCATGCTTTTTTCAAATACACAAAATATAAAATATTCCCAAATTTATTGCGTTTTTACTAAAATATAAATAAAGGATGGCTTTTATTAAAATACCACTGCACTTGTAATAAGTATAATGTCAGGGTTTCCATATGACAATTTTAAAAAATGGCAAAAAAACTACAATATTTTTCTAAAAAAATTAAAAATCGGTTAACCTAAAAATTATAATTTTTCATATATTTTTCAATGAAGGCTTAACAGAATTACAAGATATATTCAACTGTCTGGGCTTTATATTCTGCCAATGTTTCCACTAGAGGACGCTTTAAGACAAAGTTTGGTTGAAAAATGTTCAGCGGATCTATGACGTGTATTTCATGAGTTAAATCTGAATTGTCTTAAATAACAAAAAAAAAAAAAGAAATAATTAATGAAAAATACACGAGTGTTTCCGTATTCCATTTAAGATCATATTATCATGAATTCCAAATAGAAATTGATAATTAATTTTACAACCTATAGCAAAAAACCTTGAAAAAAAACTTTCTAGAACTCATTTTCATGGTTACAAATCCAATACTCAGGCATCTTATAAGATGTTTTTCTAGTCTTATAAAAAGACAAAAAAAAAACAGCTCTAAAAACAATGTTTTAAGAGCTATAAGAAAGTTCGAAAAACAGTAAAATAAGCTGTTTAGATTTAAAAGTGAGCCGACAAATTTTAAAAATAATCCCTTATTTTCATAACTTTTTATTTAAATCGTTACAACAAACAAAATTTGTGTAAATTATAATCCTTGGAATTTCATCAGTGTGTAATGGAGAAATTGTTTTTCCAAAGCTTCAAATTTGGTTGAAATTGGTTCATCAAAATATTTTTTGATAAACCAACAACATGTAATGGTTAGCGCGTTGGACTGTTACACAGATGGTCCCTGGTTCGATTCCCGGTGACGACAATAACAATTAAGAAAAATAATATATATGAGTTTTCTTTCCCTCATATGTATCGCAACGCCCGCCTTCGATGTTCCCATAGCACTTAACCCCACCGAAGTAAAATAATGAATCAGGGCTATGAATTAAAAAGCTTGAATAAGTTCGCCAACTCTCCATCAGGTGGCGAAAAACAACTGTTCTAAGACTTATCATCTCGCGCAATTACAGTGTTGCCATGTTTGAAGCCCTTCATCTTTCCCCACCTTTTACCTCTCTACTATCCCCTTTCCAAAGAAAGCAACACATTAAAAAATAGGAAGAATTTCCTGAGTGTTGCTTCTCTTTTTTTTTTTTTTTTAAAAAAGCCAAAAGCTTAATTTTTAGAGAAAAAATCAACAAGTAGCTAATATTCACTAAATAAGCTTAACAAAGCTCTTACAAATATAGCTCAAAATATTAATAATTTCATGATCAGAACTTCTATTAAGTCTAAATATTTAAATCCTTTTATATAAAAAACAAGCTCTATCTTATTTTTGGTTGGCCTACTTATAATATTTTATATTTATTTTTACATTAGAAACTTCTAAGTTTAAACATTTTGACAAATTTCATTCAAATCTGCTAACTAGTTTTTAAGTTAAAAGCTATGACCTGAAATTTACCCAGCTGGCATCCTGTGATCCCTTTAAATTATTTAAAAAGAGATTTTACACTAATTTTGCACTCATTATCAACGTCTTATATGAAATTTAATAATTTTGTAAAATTTTTTTTAAATTAGTGGACTATTTTTCGCTGCTAGACTATAAACCGTTTATGATAAATTTGTTAACTAAACATTTGGTTAATTATGTTTAACTTATTTTATTAACAATAATATATTTTTTAAATCCTTTCTAAATGTTTAAAGTTCCTAAAGGCATCTTTAGCCATAAGAGGGTTAAATTTTAATGATTGCATTTAATACCGCTAAACAGTACACTGAGAGAATAATCGGCATGATTATTAATAAATCAATTTAATTCGTCCATTTAAATTTTTCATTAAGTTAATGCAAGTTTTCATAAAATTGTATGAAAAATTAAATTTTATTAAAAATAAATTTTATTAAAAATATAATTTTATTCATTTAAAAATCGGTTTCACAAAAAGAATGATGCTTTTCATTAATTATAAAAAAATTTTCGTTTAATTTTTGATGAAAAGTTTCATTGATTTACTAAACAATTTCAATCATTTTCGTCCAACCAAAATTCTCTTGTTAAATTAACAAATTGTCCAGTCATTTCTACTAACAATTTATTTTGAGTGTTTATAAGTTTCTTTTTGGTTTTGTTTGTTGATCTCTTATCTTAAGATGATTGTGACGGTTTCATGTTTTCTTAAAATCCCATATAAAACTGATAAATATCTTGAATTATATTAAGAGTGTTTGAATAAATAAATAAAATATTTTGTGTTAAAAGTTTGTATTTTCAAAATTTAATTGAATAAAATCACCACATTTTTTTTTATTATTTTTTTAAACTCAAAGGTTTTTTTTTAATTTTTTTTGTTTGTTATTTAGTTTGTTCTTTTGGGTTAATAAAACTTAGTAGTGACGTTTGGTTTTTAACACATTTCACATTGTATTTATTTCATTTTGATAATTTATTGCATTTTTTTAAAGCTTTTCAATATTTGATAAAGTTTTATATTTTTGACTTTCAAACAGTAGCTGTTGGTTTGGTGAAGTAGTAGATATCTAATGGCATTGATTTATTACTTTTTGTTGGGTGAAAATAAACAATATTTATTTTTTGTGTGTTTGTTTTATGTTCATTTTATAAGTCAATAAATAAAAGGCGCTTAACATAGTTGAAACGTTAAAGTTTATGTTAGACATCATAGAAATATAGAGTTAATCATAAAAAAGCTGTTTAAATTTTAAGCGTTAAATGGAATTTTGAAATTATTGTGGAAGTAGCAAGAGCATCTTGTAATTATTGCAAATTCGATTTTATTCTAATATGATCCTTATGATCCTAAATTATGACTAACTAAATTCGATTTTATCATAATATGATATTTATGATAATAAATATGATCCTTACCAATCATATTATATTCACCGCTGATGATATTTTGATAATTAAGGAACATATTATGATCGTAATAACCATGCTTAAATCATATTCTACATATTCAAAATCATAATATGATGTTCTTAAAACTTATGTTTGATCTCTGTGTTACTTTACTTAAGTCGATTTTTTTCTCTAGTCGACTTAAGCTATTATTTCGTAATGCCTAATATAAAATTAGGTTTATAGTTTTTTAAGTAGTTTTTAATATGTTCTAGGAATTTGAAAATGTTTTTTAGTTTATTTTTATTTTCTTGTTTGGTTTTTTTTTTTGTTTTTTTTTTTTTTTTTTCAAAAGTCCAAAGATCTTTTAGAGTCCGGTGACAGTTTATAAAGAAGTCATAAAACACTTTTTATTTTCTATGCAATTAGTTGGAGTTTTTGTTTGGCTTGTAGTTTTTTTTTTTTTTTTTTTTTTTTTTTTTTTTACGTTATATTTAGGGAATGCGAAATTCCGCACTTTTACATTACCCGGGAAGCGGGAAGTTTCTTGGAAGTTCCCGGGATTCTGCTCGAAAAATAAATTGTTAAATGATTCACATTAAATCAAATTTTTGTATGAAAACTTCCTAAACGACTTGAGATTTTTTTCTAAAAATAAGTCTCAATTATAAATTTGTTGCTTTTCTCAGAATTTTCAGTTTTTCTTAAGTCTGAGAGAAGTTAATTTCAATTCCTTTAAATCTTAGAGTTTGATTAAAAAAAGTTTCAGTATAAAAAATTGTAAGCTTAAAATAAATAAGTTCAAGTAGAAATTTAAAAGTAGGCAAATTATAAAATTAAATATGTCTGATTGAAAAGTTCGGCCTAAAACGGCATTTGGACAACATTTGATAATTGAAAGTGTTTTGTATAAATTTTTATAATGGCAAAACCTTTGAATGACTTTGAAAGTCTAAGTTAAGCCTAAGATTAACGGTAAAGTTATCTGTTGCGTTGAATTATTATAATTTTTTCCTTTTAAAATTTGTTTCAATTGCAAATTGCTGCATTAAATTTTTTGAACATTTTACCTTTTTGGTGTAAAAGTGTAAACTTAAAAATCCCGGAATTCCGAAACCAAACTTCCGGGATTGCGGGAAAAGAAAAATGTTTAGTTTCCCGGAAATCCCGGGAGGCATTCCCTAGGTATATTGCATACTACAAAAATAATATGAAATCAGCATTTTAAATATATTTTTTTTTACTAATCAGCATAAATTTTTAAAAACATAATATAAAATAAACTGGAGTTTTAGAATATATTTTTTTAAAGACATAATTAAACCTCATATAACACTAGTTTACATCCATTTTGGGCACTGACAGCAATTGTAACTTTTATGTCAAATCGCAATAGTTTTAGTTTTTTTTTTATATTTTTTAAATACATTTTAAATTTTTGTCATAGACAGTTTGACTATTTCAACTATATTTCGCCCCAACAACAAGCATTCTGTGTATAATAATTTAAGTCCTTTAAATAAGCAACAACTTTTAACGCAATATTTTTAAATCGGTTCACTAGCTTAAGTGCAGTAAGCAAAATTATATTTTAAAATAATCTAAATTTGCCAAAACTGCAATTTTAAAAATTTCGAAAAAATCTAAAATATACTAAAAGTATACTCAAAAAAATAAGTTAGTAGAAAAGTTAGTAAAACATCTTGTAAATCAGGTATACTATTTTTTAGCAAATTTTTTCCTAAAATTATGTTTTAAACAAAATATTTAGTTATACTTATTCAGCACTTAACTGTTTTAAACTAATGTTTTACTAATATTTTACTAATGTTTTACTAATTTATTTTGCTAAAAAAATTGTGTTGATTAGCACATTTTTTAATTTTTTTTTTTCATTTTTTTTCAAAAAAAATTCATTACATTATGATGCCTCAGCGCCTTATAGGCATTGTAGTGTGAACGACAACCAGACTGAAAGATATACTTAGAATGAATTACATGTCGCGGCATGTCACGATGTAGTAGTGACGAGAAAAATTATATTAAAAAGTACAACTCTAGTAAGACATAATATAAAAAAATCAACCATGGAAGATTTTTGTATCTGTTTTTCATACATAAAACAAAATTGTGGATTAAAACAACTTGAATTTTGCGTCGTCACTGGCTTGTGAAAGTAATTGTCTATTAATTAAATAAAAGACAAAATAAAATATTTAAATTTAATAAAGATTAAATGTGTATTTGTAAACTAAATGTTTATATAAATTAATAATCATGTGTGGTCAAATTGCAAACAAATATGCAATAGGTAGACAGACTAAAGCGAAAGACATACATCTCAGGTAGATTTTTCTGTTTCCTTTTTCTAATTGCAAAAAAGGGTTGTATATGTTATATTTAGATATTTTTTCGTTTCGTTTCTATATTTCTCTGCGGAATTTTCGTTCCTTTAAAAGATAGCATCATTTAGACAATAATTGATGTAAGTAGTTCAAAGATAATTTCGTTTATGTTATATATAACACTGTGCTCGAATCGGACACTTTTTTTTGTAACAAACGGGGCACCCGGTGGGTAAACCTAATTCGAGTACGCTGAATCCTGTGGTGCTAACCGTTTTTTTAGGTTAGCTCTTGTTTAAAAGATAATTAAGATTGAAAATTATGGTTCCCTCCCATACAAAGTAAATATTTAATATCATATATCTACAGTACTATAATAGTCTTAGTCTTAGAAATTTGTGCACGTTGATTATTTGATAGTGTTAATAGTCATGGGAAAAATGGGCGTGATCGGACCAGTGGGCGTGTCAGCTCCCATACAAAGTAAATATTTAATATCATATATCTACAGTTCTATAATAGCCAGAGTCTTAGAAATTTGTGCACGTTGATTATATTATGAATAGTCATGGGAAAATTGGGCGGGATCATACCAGTGGGCGTGGCAGCTCCCATACAAAGTGAATATTAAGCTCATATACAAAATTAATATTAATATTAAATATCTAGGGTTCTATATTAGCTATATAGCCTTCAAATTTTGTACGAGTCCATCAATTACAAATATTGGTAGTCGAACTGAAAATGGGCGGAATGCGATAAATGGGCGTGGCACCAAAAGCAAAAAACAAAAAAGCATTAAAATAAATTATCACATTCAAGACTTTTTGCAAGGTTATTTAATAATGTTGTTCCGATGAACATGCAAACGTTTTCATCAAGTGACTGCAAGGCTCGAGCATTGGTATAGTGGCAAAAAGCTACATTCACTCTTAGGTGACATTTGTTGGAATTTGCAAGAGGAAGATAATGATATAGAAGAATCAGGAAATGAAAATTGAAAAAATCATGAAAAATTTATTTATTAAAAAAAAAAATTATAAATCACTTTAAAATTGTTGTAGTCAATTAAATTTTGTTGCAAATAGTTTATTGTTGATGTTGTTTCATAAAATGTTCTCAATTTCATACATTTAAAATCAATAAATGGTAAAAAAAAACTTAAAAAAATTGTTTTTTTTTAGGTACTTGGAACCATAATTTTCAATCTTAATTATTTTTTAAACGAGAGCTAACCTAAAAAAACGGTTAGCACCACTGGATTCAGCGTACTCGAATTAGCTTTTCCCGCCGGGTGCCCCGCTTGTTACTTTTTTGAACTAGCACAGTGTAATTATTTGTATTGTTTTTAGATATTACATTAATTCATATCGTCAATTTGCGAGTATGAACATTTTTATATTTTGTAACGTATTGTAAATTATTTTAAAAAGAATCACAAAAATAGGTTTTATGATTTTCAGCAAATAAATTAACTAAAGTATAATTTTTCTACAAATTTTTTGAGTTTTTTTCAGCCTACTAATACTCAGCAAAAATTTTATTAATTTTTAGCAAGGGTTATTTAATTTTTAATCTACTAAGTGTTAGCAACACTTTTGCTGAATCTACTAATTTTGTAGATTTAAAATCTTTTGATTTTCAGCAAAAGATTTTGCTGACATTAGCAATTCTTTTGCAAGCTCCCTCCTGACTAAAATTTTGCTGACTCAGCACATTTGTTTGCTGACTTTACTAACTTTTTTATTTGAGTGTAGTATTTATTTTAGGCAATACAGCTCAAATTCCAATAAATAAATCAAGGCCTATTTCAAAGTTATAGACAATTTAATAGGGCTGTTTTTTTTTCATTAATTACGAAGAAAATGTGTTTTTACTACGTAAACGTATGATTAATAATAAATACTCATACGCTTATTAGAACAACACATTTTTGTGGTAATTTAATGAAAAATTTGCATACGCAATTGGTTACAACTTCGATCGGCTGCAACTACGGTTTTTAATACGTGTATTGCCGGGACGCAATTCCCAGGAATTCGTGCTTTTTTTTTTTACTTCCCGATTCCTGGGATTTTTTTTGTAGGAATTCCCTGGAATTAAAAAAACAACACTAAAACAATCGTGTTTGCTCAACTAAAAATCGTTAAAAAAGCAAAAATTTAGAAAATCCTACAATTTTCCACTATTTATGTAACATTTTGTTTAAATTTAATAACCAAAATTTCCTGGGATTGAAATCTTAGACTCTTATGTTAAAAGAATTAAAAATCGCGTAGAAAAATGTAAAGGAAAATTTGAATATCTTGCAATTAGCCAAGCCACTGTTTTTGATTTTAAACGCGGGGTTTGGCTAAAGAAAAAGCATAATTTTGTTGCAAAAAGAGTGATATATAACTTTTTTGTGCAAAAAAAAAAAAAATTATGTAATAACAAAACAGATAGAAACTGCGGAAACTCTAATCACAGCAAAATTTTTAATTGATACAACTAATTTCTCTCAAAATATTCAGGTTCCCCTTAATTTCAACTGAAAAACTCGTACATTTCTAAAACTAAAATACAAGATCGATATCTAAGGTTTTGAAAAGATTTTACTATAGTTCATGAAAATTGTTTTAAGAAGTTCTAAAATATGGAGATTTTGTTTAGAAAGCTGGGATCAGCCTTTAAAAAACGAAATAACCCTCCAAAAGCGGGATGGTTGGTCAATTAAGTGACTTCACACAGAGAAAAATGTAGCTATTTGCTAACTGAAATTCAGTTACTATGACTCAAATTTAATTATCACGAATATCAGACGGTTGGCATAACTTAACATTAGTTTTCACAATAAAGTTCGGTTAACTCAGCTAAAATTCAGTTGCAACGTCCAAAATATTCAGAAATCTAATGTAAATATCGTTGTACTAACTGAATTTGTAGGTTGTTACCAGTAATACACACTTTTAAATTCGGTTGGCACTTTATTTCTCTGTGTGTTCATATGCTCACTTACAATTTTTGTACCCGTCAACAGATATCGATAATTTTCGTTACCAAACTGCTTACAATATCAGCAAAAAATGTGATAAATAGCTAGAAATACCGCTTCTATATTGTCATAGTATTTCGAATTTCAACAGAAGGACAGACATCGTCATATCGACTTCGCTATTCATGCTGATCAAAAATATATATAGTTTATAGGTTGATTATAAATTTTTAGGCGAGTAACAAACGGAATGACAAACTGATATAAGGACGTCATAATTTAAATAACAGTAAATTATAAAAATTAAAAATTTCGAGGTAACTTTATATATTTACTCATAACTTTTGAACCCGACAACCGATTTTGATCATTTTCAATATCAAACTGCTTATAATATCTGCAAACAATTTTACTCAAAACTAGCAATCCCGTTTTAATATTGGCGGAGTTTTTCGCATTTCAACAGATGGTATGCTCTACATTAACTGCTCCGTTCATGCACAGACAAAACAGTAAGAAACTCTAAACTCTAGATTCTAATTGATTTCCAACAATTTATTTTTTAAATGCTTGGAAGTTGTATTTTTTATATAAAATTTCTTTAAGAACAAAAATCCAAAAAAAAAATAATAATACACACAGAGAAATAAAGCGCCAACCGAATTGAAAAGTGTATATTAATGGTAACAACTTATAAATTCTGTTATTACAACGATATTTACATTCGATTTGTGAATATTTTAGGTGTTGCAACTAAAATTCAGTTGCATTAACAGCACTTTGTTGTGAAAACTAATGTTAAGTCGTGCCAACCGTCTGAAATTCGTAATAACAGAATTTGCGTTGTATTAACCGAATTTCAGTTGGCAAAAAGCTAAATTTTTCTCTCTGTGTAGAAGCGTGTTTGTATATACAAATTCTTATTGTTGGTGACAATTTAAAAAAAACTTTTGTTTAGCATTTGCAAAAAAGCTCTTTGAGACATGTTTGATATTACAAACATAATTTTTAATTTTTTTCAGTGTACTGGTCAAGAATAAGCTTATGTAGCTTGTGCATATTGGCATTCTAACAGCAAAGCTATATTTATTGCGGGTGTGTTTAAATTAAAACAAAAAACAAACGCATCAAGGAAATATAAGCAAAAAATGGCAAAGAAAAATATACCAACATTGCAAAAACAAAATATAATTGAATTGCAGTAATATGCCCTAGGAAGACATCTCACAGAATATGTTCTTTGAGGTCAATTCACTCATTGTTAAGTGGCGTGTACGGTGTTTATCGGTTACGGGATTAGATCATTCTATATAATTCACACCGCTTAAACTAACCACATCAATGTCAAAATGTGGTAGTTTTGCATTAAGTTTTGCTATAACCAGTCACGGAATTGGTACTTTAAGGGAAATTTTATCCCGTATTTCCTGAAGAGCTTCCAAATTAATCCTTGCACTTTAAATAGGTATTAAGACTGACGTTAAGATTTTGTTGTAAAAAAGAATAAAAAAATACTTTACTTTTGTTTCAGTTTCAGTTTTTGTTTTATAATTTAAAATTTTCGATAAACCACAAACGTGTTGCAGATTATAAAAAAAATTAAAACAATAAAAATTTAATTATATTTATTAACTTGTTTGTGGTTTTAACCATAAAGTGTTGGTGTTTTAAGTGTTAATAATATAATTTTACACCAGTTAACAGTTATACAGTCTAGAACTTGAGTTATCGGAGTCTGAATCTCTTTTCTTAAAAACTTCGATTTTCTTTGTTCAGATTTCGCTATTTTTTAAAATTTAGCCCTCCATAGTAAATACATATTAAAAATTTAAAGAAAGTGTTTATTTAAATATTGGAAGAAATATATTTCTCTTTTTTTTTTTAATTATTTGTCATAAAAAATATTTTAGAATCTGTACTTGAGAAAAAGAACCTTTCAATAATTTCCAAAAACGTCTAAAATTTTTTTCGAAACTTAAATCTAGTGTAAAATTGACATCGAGCTTTAGAATAGGTAAAAAAGTATTCATTTTTATTTTGAAAAATTGAAAATTTTTATATTTTGCGGTTGTATATTTTTTACTTTTTTTTAATTTAATCTTAATAATGCATTTTTATGTAAAAAATTTAAATACATAATTAAAAAACAAAAACTCTAATAATAAATTCAAACACACTAAACTTGTCATCCAACTAATAGTTAACAAAATGCTGGCGCCATTTATTAGCTTAAGTCAAGCCGGACTTTGCTACTTTTTTTATACTTTTGTTATCTTTTTCGCTTGCGCATTAGTTGCTTACCACAAATTTTGCACATAATTATTCATTTTGTTGACGTTAGAGAATTTCTGTAGAATATTTGTGTATGTAAATGTAAAACAAATACAATACAAATCAATAGCAATTAATGGATTATTAAATAAGACGCTAAGAAAGAAGTAAATTAGATTACACTCATACGAAAATTAAGATTTTTAGTTTTAAACATGATTAGTACAATAAAAATTTTAATTTTGATAAACAACTGTTTTATTTAATATGAATATGAATTATTTACGTTATAAAAACAATGGAAATTTATAATATCGTAAAAGAAACAAGTAAGATAAATATTTCTTTTGCATTTTAAGAGTTTTTACATTGTTTACACATTATTTACATTGCGTAAATATTGAAAATGTGTAAATTTTAAGGTATTTTTCTACTTAAAATCTTTGCTCTCTCGTGCTGGTAGTGGTTATAAATGTTTACATTGTTTACCTCAAGTAAACAGGATTGTAAATAACAATTTTTGGGTTAAAACTAATACTAGAAATTTAAAAAATTTTAAATCTGAATTTAATGAGTATTGTTATAAATGTTTTGTAGAAATATACTTTTTTTACATAATGTAAACAATTAAAATTCTTAATTTCTATTGAAAAACAAGATAAATTACTATTTTTATTGCATTTTTATTGCTATTTTACATTATTTACATTTAGTAAATATTGTAGTAGTTTACATGTATATTTATGCAAAAAAAAAGTTTATTGTGCAGTTAACAATTCCACTTTTTGCCTTATTCTTTAAATGGAAATAAGATGGTTTGCAGTTATGTTACATTATTTAAGGAATATAAATTGATAATTCTTGGTTTTTAGCAAGTTATATCAATATTTTCGTTGCCTATTAATAGTTTTTAGGTTGTTTACACATTGTTTACATTATGTAATTATTTAAAAATTGTAGATTTTAAGGCATATTTGATCAAATAAATGTGTTTTATTGTTCTATTAATAATTGCAATTGTTTACCTTATTCCTTACATCAAGTAAACACATCAAATAAAACCTTACACTGACTAAACCTTACACTAACTAAAATATTCGGAACTTAAGAATTTTTGCTACTAATTTTTGTTTTGAAATATAAATTCTTTACATTATGGTACACAATAAAAAGTTTTACTTTTTTTAGCAAGCAAATAAAAATAAATATTTTTGCTTCATATTAAGAGCATATTTATAAAAACAATTGAATTTGATCTTCTTACTGATGACTGTAATTGTTTAATTTTTTTTACATCATGTAAAAACTTACTTTTTTACATCATATAAACAACTAAAGTGTTTTATATCTTCAACAATTCTAAATATATGGAAAATTATAACTTTTTCTATAGATTTTGTTTTGGATTATGAATTATTTACATTATGTAAACAATACAAAGTTTTACTTTTTTTTGCAAGCAAATAAAAAAAAATAAAAATATTAAGAGTCTTTATATTATTTGCCGTATGTAAATACTTAAAATATGTGAGTTTTAGTACATATTTACAATAATAAAATCGAATTTGATCGTGTTTTGATAATTGTAATCGTTTACCTTGTTTAACATCACGTTAAACCCTATTGTTTACATAATTACAATTTTTTAAATATTCAAAAACTAGAATTGAAAAATTTTAAATGTCCGGAAAGTTAGAACTTTTTCTTTAGAGTTTAGTTTTGAAATATGAATTCTTTACAATATGAAAACAAAATAAATTTTTAATTTTTTTAGAAAAGCATAATGAAATTAAGATTTTTACTTCATATTAATAGTTTTTTTTTTTTACAATATTTACGCATTGTTTGCCTTATGTTAATGTTTAAAATATGCAATGTTTATTGGATATTTATAATAAAAAAAACCAATTTGATAGTGTTGTTGATAAATATTATTGTTTATAAAGCAAATCAAACATATTAGCTTGATATTAGTATTTCGATGTGGAAAAAGATCTCATCAGAACCCGAAGTTTTAGAAAAATTAGAGCCTCCAGAACTCCTCCTTACCTTTTTTTTACGTCATGTAAAAACATGTTTTTTCATCATATGAATCATTAAAGTTCTTAAAATCTTCATCATTAATATATCATATTTTATTGTATTTTACTTGCACTAAATGTGAACATTTTCCATTTCTCAAACGTTTAAGATCGTGCTTTTAATAACTTTAACCATTTACCTTTTTTACGTCATGTAAAAACCATTTATTTACATCATGTAAACAATTAAAGTTCTATGAATCTTTATCATCACTATATTAAATAACATTATATTTCACTTGTACTGAATGTAAAAATTTGAATATCCCAAATATTTTAGATCAGGTACTCAATTCTTTACACTTGGTAAACAATCGATTTTATTTTGTTTCTTTACAACAAATTTGCTTTATGTATTTTTATAGGAGTTTTTACATTTATTATATTGTTTACTATAATCTTTACGTTATATAAACAGTCTTAATATGTCATTATTTTAAATTTATATTTACATGATTCCTAATTTACATTGACAAATAAATTTTAGGTAGAACTAACTGCAATTGACAGTTAACATAACTGCATTTGCAGTTGAAAAGATAAATAACTACAACTGAAGTACTGCATATATATATATATATATATATATATTGTAGAACATTTCTGAGTGTGTCACCTTTCTCTTAAATAATTATTTACCTTAAGTATACAATTAAAATTCATCTAAAACCACATTAAACAACAAAAATTATAAATTAAAATATCACGTTTTCAATTATGCATAATTATTTACATTAGAGTTTACTTTTGGTAAATAATTTGAAATATATTTATAAAAAATTATTTATAAAATACAAATTAAAATTGAATTAAAGTGTTTGCTTAATTCTTTACCTCAGATAAACATATTATTACTCATTTTTTAAATTTCATAGGAAAAAAATATATTTTATTTCCACAAAAAACAATTTATTTTATTAATATTATTATAAATTTGCAATTTAATTTAAATCCTTTTTGTTATATAATTGTCACAAAATACTGCTGATAATATAAATTTATATGTAAATGGTAATTTCAATATTTACATTGGGCATTTAATGTGTTAATTGCATATTGACACTAGTTGCAATAACAACAGTAACAACAAAACCACAACGTTATAAACTAAAACCAAATATTTTGTCTAGTGTAATATTCGTATATGCAAATAAAGGACATTTGGCATCATTATGTAGAGGTATGCATAAAACGTTTTAAACATTTACAAATATTTATTTGCTTAATTTATAGTATAGATTACATACTAACTAAACAGGTATAAAGTACAATTTGCTATTAGGGGGAACTCATTTGAGGGAGTAATTTGATTTTCCGCATGATATCAATGAATTTTTGCATAAAATCAATAAAATTGCACTTGAATTTGTCAATTGAAACTTTTCATTAAGTTAATGCAAGTTTTTATGTTATTACAGGAAAAATATAGTTTTTTTTTTCATTAAAAGTTTCATACCCTGAATGAAGAAGTTTCATTAAAAAACTTGTTTCATAAAAAGGATGAAACTTTTCATTAATTTCAAGAAGTTTTTCGTTTAATTTGTAAAGAAAAGTTTAATTTATTTATTGAAACATTTCATTTCGTCCAACTAAATTCTTTCTGTGTATCTAAAATTGAAATAAATAATATTTCCTTCGATCAAATATTAAATATTTTTTAAAATTCTTTTAATTATTTTTTATGAATGTTTTTAAAAAATCTGAATATTTATGAACAACCCAAATAAATTTCATGTATACAAATTGTCACTTTGTATTTACCAAGTTTAATTACTAAACAAATGACAAATGTTTGCTAAAAGTTAGCAGGTAAACTTAGAAATTCACATACAGAAACAAAAGTCATTGTTATTGTAGCACTATGCAAAAGTTTCTTGCAAAAATCTTTAATTTGTCCTAACTTCTTTAATCTTCATATACACAGAAAAAAATTAAAATCAAGTTTCATTTAAAATATTTGGCATTTTGGAAAATAATTTATTGGAAAAATATTGGTCAATTCAATAAAAAGTTTAATTGAATTCGATCCTATTAAGGAAATTGTAGTATCAATTAAAATAATTTGTAACTGTTTAATTGACTTACAAGGAAACTGCACAGCGGCGAACTCGCCGATTTTAATGAAACTTGGATATGTTGTTGAAGACGAAAAAATATTAGACATTGTTAGGGTTTAAAAAGGGGCGTTAAAAATGTACGACTTTTTTATATGAACTCATCTTTGAAATATAAAAACTTCAGATTTTTTCTTAAGCAGTACAAAAGTACTCGAGAAAACAAAAATTTTGATATCCATATTGCCTATGCTGTGGGCCCAGGGTTGCCATTTATTTGAAATATTTAAAATATGGGTTATTAAAGTTCTTCGGAAAGCCTAACGAATACGGAAATTCAAAAGAGGCCAGACACCCCCTCGATTAAATTCCATAAGCTCTATTATATGTTAATTTAAGCTCAACCCAACAACAACTTTCCATACAAATGTTATATTCGAAAAAAATGTTTTTTTAATAGCAAACATTTTTGGACATGTAGGCATATATTTTTTTATGTCAGAAGATGCGTCTTAAAAATATCTTTCATTTGATACTTAATTTGCCTACAATTTAATAACTTATATACGACATATATTTAAAAAACTTCAAATTGACTAATTTTGACACCACCCCTAAACTTTAGATTGCGTTTCTAAAAAAAACTACGTGTCTAATATTTTTCTGTCCTTTACAGCATATCCTTGTTTCATTCAAATCTGAGGATTTACCATTGTGTAGTTTCCTTGTTAGTTTCAATTAAGATTTTAATCATATCTATTAATAATTTCATAGATATGACTTATTTCAAACAATTTTGTAGTAGATACTATTAAAACTTTAATGAAAACTGCAAAAAATCACTAAAAATTAGGTAAAACGTAAAAATTTAAAAAAAATACCGAAATTTTAAGAAAGCCGCTACAATGAAAAAATAACCAAAATTTAAAAAAACGCCGAAAATTAGGAAAAAAAATTTTCGAAATCGCTAAAATTTAAAAAATGTACAATCTTAAAAAAACGCCACATTATCAAAAATCGCCAAATTGGAGAAAAAAAAAATCAAAAACCTCCAAAATTAAAAAAATCGACGAAATTGAAAAACGGTAATATTGAAAAAAATCGCTGAAATTGAAAAGTCACCTATATAGAATTTAAAATGTTCATAGCTCAGCAACATATTTAATTTTTGCCATTATTTTCTTCGTTTTTTTTTTTTAAGTTTTGACAATTTTTTTTTAATTTATAAGGATTTTTTACAATTTGGAAAAATTTTGTATTTTTTTAAAATTTTTTTTTTTTTTTTGTAAATTCTAGTTTTTTTTTTTTTTTTTTTTTTTTTTTTTTTTTTTTTGTAAATTCTAGTTTTTTTTAATTTTTGGTGATTTCTTTTAATTTTGAAAAAAATTTTCAATTTTATCGATAGATTTTAATATTAATTCTTTTTTTTTTTAATTTTTCTTTAAATTTTGGCTATTTTTTCAAATATTAAATTGAAAAGTCACCTATATAGAATTTAAAATGTGCATAGCTCAGCAACATATTTCATTTTTGTCATTATTTTCTTCGTTTTTTTTAAGTTTTGACAATTTTTGTTTTTTTTTTTCAATTTTGAAGAAATTTTGTATTTTTTATTTAAATTTTAGTGTTTTTTTTTAAATTTTAGTGTTTTTTTAAATTTTTGTGATTTCTTTTAATTTAAAAAAAAAAATCAATTTTAGCTATAGTTTTTAATATTAATTCTTTTTTTTAATTTTTCTTTAAATTTTTGGCGATTTTTTGAAATATTAGTGATTTTTAAAATTTTTTGTTTCCAAATTTTGTCGATTTTTTTTCAACTTTGATAATTTTTTTTTAATTTTGGCATTTTTTCATCGAGTTTCAATTAAAAGTGTTTGTCGATTCAAATTAAGGTTTAATTAAATTCGTCCTATTAAGGATATTATTGTAGCAATTAAAATAATTTGTTACTATTTAATTGGTTTAGTTTCATTTAAGATTTTGATTCTTTCTGTTAAACAATTAATTAAATATTTTTTTAATTTCAAACTAATTTTTAGTAGATACTAATAAAACTTTAATTAATATTGCGCAAAATCGCCAAAAATTGGGGGAAAAATCGTTAAAATTAAAACATCGCCTTAATTTCAAAAATCTCTGAAATTGGAAACAATCGCCAAAATAAAAAACCATCAATATAAAAAAAATCGTTGAAATTAAAAATCTCCAATATAGAAAAAAACGGTTAAAATATAAAAAAAAAAACGCTAAGATTAAAAAAATTACAAAAATCACTAAAATTGATAAAACTCCAACATTTCATATTTTTTTTTCAAATTTTTTTTTTTTCAGTTTTGACAGTTTTTTCTTAAATTTTAAGTTTTTTTTCTTAAAATTTTTTCCAGTTTTTTTTTTAATTAGCGTCTATCAATGTATTTTTTTTTTTAATTTTACCGATTTTCTTAATTTATGTGTTTTTTTAAATTTTGGATTTTTCTATGGGATATGAAAACTAAATTTTCTGTGCACAAAATTCTTTTTCAATTAAACATTTAATAGATATTATTAAACTTTTAATTGAAAATGAGCTTGAAATCAAACTTAAGTGTTAATTGAAATTTTATTGACATAATTTTTTTCGGTGTATGTTTAAAAAAGATGTTTAACACTAATTGCTTATTTATTTCGCAAAGAATCTAAAAAAATAAACGATGTTTTTTTTTTTGTTGTTAATTTAGTTAAGTCTCTTAAGAGAATTTTCAGTGTTGTTTGACTTAAACTAAGAAAAAGACAACAGAAGAACTTAAACTGCCACTACTCAAGGGTCATGACTGTCTTGTATTGCTGACTTTTGTAAATGACAAGTACACTAAAAAAAGTCAGTAAAGTCAGCTACATTTTTATTGCGAGGTTCCTTGGATTTAAAATTTTTTTTTTTGCTGATATTAGCAATTTTTTGTAGGATCCTTTCAGTAAAAATGTTACTGACTTTTCAGACTTTTTTTGAGTGTAGCTTGGCATTTAAAATCACAAATTTAACTCAAAGTATAAAAAAAAAATACATTTTAAAAAGAACAATTTATCACTAATGGGAATTTAATGTTCTTTATTTAAATATTATAAAAATTAATATGCTTTTAATATTTTATTATATTTAAATAAATGTTTTTATAACAGATAATAACTTAATTGTAATCAATTTATAATTACTTTTGAGTTCAAAGTTTTATTAATACATTTTTGCTAATTTATTTACAACTTTTCTATGTCAACTTTAGTAGTTTTTCCAAATAAGTTGTTAGAAGTTATATTACGAGTGAAGCAAAATGTTAAATATTTTAGCAATTTATTGTTGTATTCATTCAGTATTTGCAGCAAAAGTACAGTCAGTAAGTGTATTAAACATAGGTAAAAAGGTACTATTTTGAGTATTTTCTACTTTCGGGTTTCTCAACAGAATTTCGGGTTTCTCAACAGAATTGATTCGGTTGCTGCAATCTAGTAAATTCGGTTGTCACAACTGAATTGTTGTAAATGAATTGGGGGTTGAGGCAGCCGAATTCGGCTGTGACAATTGAATTTGATTGTGACAACCGAATTTGCGAAGTTGCAGCAACCGAATTTTTATGAGAGTGTGTACGGTTGGATATAAGGTATACAAACGCACATAATTGTCTGAAGTTTCTAAGTTCAAAGGGCTATTGTTTTAGAACTATCCGGAATTTTGTTCTGATATTTAAGGATGCTAAATCTGTGGAAAAGTTCTATCGTTTAAGAAACAACAAAAAGAAACACTTATCATAAATTGATATCCCAAAGCGTATAGCCAGGACGCTAAGAGACATTTTTGTTTTTTTTGTACCTCCCAGTAAATAATTGTAGAACAAACCAGGTTTAATTTGAAATTCCAAGAACTATATTTTGAGAAGATTAGATCAAACAAATCTTAACAAAATTTAGCGAAAATAAAATTTTGGGGAAAAAAGAAAATTAGAAAAAAAAATTGTGAAAAAAAATCGCTAAAACTGAAATTTGCCAAAAACAAATTTCGGGGAAAAAATTAAAAATATAAAAATCCCACTTCTGTATGGGCGGAGTATTTCGCAGTTCAACAGAATATATTTTTTAAATGTCCCATTTCTAGCTAAAGATTTTGTGTCAGGACGTTCAGTTGAAAATTGTTGTCTGTGTTTTTCCTTTTTCCGTTAAAATGGGATACTTTGACCACCGATTTTTACTTAGTTTCCGACGAAAATTCCAATAAGTACCTTACACAGAAAAAAGTAAAATCGAGTTTCAATTGAAAAGTATTTGCTAATTTAATAAAAAGTGTAATTACATTCGGCTCTATTAAGTAACTGTAGTATCAATTAAAATAAATTTGAAAAAAAAATGCCAAAAATTGGGAAAAAAATCACTAACATTGAAAAAAAATCTTCAACATTGAAAAAAATACCCAAAATTAAAAAAAAAAAATACAAAATAAGAAAAATTTTACCATTTTTTTTATAAAAATTTTTCTAATATTAGAAATTGTTTCAATTTAATCGATTTATTTTAATTGTAGTATCAATTAAAATAATCTGTAACTATGAAATTGATTTATCATATGTATTAAAAATTTAGTTGAATGTATTTTTTTAATTTTAAACAAATTTTTAGTAGATACTATTAAAACTTAAATTAAAATTTGCAAAAAAAACAGTAAAAATTGGGGAAAAACTCGCTACAATTTAACACATTACCAAAATTAAAAAAAAAAAATCACCAAAACTACAAAAATAGCAAAAAAAAAAAAAAAAAAAACCAAATTGGAAAAATTTTACCGTTTTTTCCTTAAAATTTAATTTAAGCGATTTTTCAATTAAAATAATTTGTAACTAATAAATTGATTTAGTTTCGATTGTCATGTCTATTAAAGGTTTAATTAAATATTTTTTTTTTAATTTTGAAAAAAAATTGAAAAAATTAAAAAAATATCAAAATTAAATAAAAAAATCGCACAAAATAATTGAAAAAAACCGCTAAAATTTAAACGAAAAATGGTTAAAAATCAAAAATCATTAATATTGAAAAAAATCTACCAACAATTAAAATAAAATGTAAATAAAAAATATCTCCAGAATTAAAAAAAAAAATCCACAAAATTGAAAAAAAAAAATTACCGTTTTTTTTTTCTTCAAACTTTGGCTTTTTTTCAAATACTAGCTTTTTTTCAAATACTAGCTTTTTTCAATTTAATCGATTTTTTTACTTTCAATTGTGGTGATTTTTTTCATATATTGGAATTTTTTTTTCTTCAAAATTTGGCTACTTTTTTCAAATACTAGCGTTTTTTCAATTTAATCGATTTTTTCACTTTCAATTTTAGTGATTTTTTCATATATTGGAGTTTTTTTCAATTTAATACAAATTAAAACTGAAAAATACGTATTTATATTCCAACATTCAGGGCACTTCTGCTGTAAATATTTGCAGTTGTTTGAGTTGTAATCCAGTAATCGTTATTTTTAAGGGTTTTTCCTTTCCGTTCTTTGTAGAAGAAATTTAATTTTTGACTAAAAAAAACATTTAAAAAAAACAAACCACATCAAATTACTGTATTATGGTTTTGTATTCATTTTATACCGTAGTTTTTTTTTATTTTAAAAAACAAATAAATGTTTGTTTATTTTTTACTGCATATGTGGTTAATTTTTACTTGTGGTTAATTTTTTGAACAGTAAAAAACAAATGACAATGTTAGTTGAATTTACTGAAATGTAAGTCGTCCTTTAAGTGAATTTTTTTTTGTGTTTTTTTACTACATTTGCAGTGGTCTTTAAATACATTTGCAGTGGTCTTATTCTAAGTGAATGAACAAATACTTTCAACTGCACATCTATAACCAAAGAATTTGGTCGTGAAGAGACTTTTTTTTTTTTAAATTACGAAAATCATGATTTGTTTTTATTTTAATTAAAATTTAGTTTTTTAAACTGGTGTTTTAAGCATTTTAACCACAGATTATACACAGATGTGTTACCAATAACATATGCCAAAACAAAAAAGTAATCTCGAACCTTGTTTACATAGCGCTGATGTGAAGAGAAATTTAGTTATAGCGAATCTCCATGTATTTTGTATTACATTTTTTAGATTTTTGCGCAGTTTCTTTTGTGTTTTTCTGAAATGTTTGCGTTATATTTTCTTATTTTTTTATCTGGCATATTGCCTTAATCAGCTGATTCCTATATGTGTATTATTTGTGATTGAAACCTTAGTCGGGAAATAATTTGCATTTACGAAAAAAAAACAAGTGCTTTTTACTGGTTCTAAAAAATGAGTACATGTACTTACTATATTCTTAAGAATTAGCACCATTACTTGGTACTTGTCAAGTATCAAAGTACTTAAGAAGTATCAAAGTACTTAAGAAGTATCAAAGTACTTAACAAGTACCAAAGTACTTAACAAGTACCAAGGTACTTAACAAGTACCAAAGTACTTAACAAGTGCCAATGCACTTAACAAGTACCAAAGTACTTTACAAGTGCCAATGCACTTAACAAATATCAAGGTATTTAACAAGTACCAAGGTATTTAACAAGTACCAAGGTATTTAACAAGTACCAAGGTATTTAACAAGTACCAAGGTATTTAACAAGTACCAAGGTATTTAACAAGTTCCAAGGTATTTAACAAGTGCCAAGGAATTTTTTCTTTCTTAAATTTTTATTTATTTTTGATTTATATTTTATTTTTCTCCAGCCTATTGTTGATGTCGTTCTTAACGATATTCAGATACAAAGTTATGATCCGGATATTATGCCAATTTTTGATTTTAAAATGGTTTCTTGGCATGGTCGTAATACTGTTAATGGTTCATTTGTATTTGCTAAAACTGTTCCAAAAATGAAAATACAATTTGTATTGAGTTTTATAAAACCAGATAAAACAAGTTTGCATATGCCCGATACTATAGTCGATCTTTGTGAAATACTAGATGGTGCATATAGTAAGCGAACAATACCAAAATTGATATTACGACGATTGGAAACACAGCAGCGATTTCCTAAAAAATGTCCTATAGAAGCGGTAAGGAGGAAAATTTCAATATTTGTGTTAAGAAAAATATGATATAAATTGTAAAATTTTCCTTTACAGAATAAAACCTATATATTGGAGTACTTTGGTATAGAAACGGTTAATTTTCCTTTGCCAAATTTAAAATTTATTGTTGTTATTGCTGCTTACACGGCTAATAAAGAAAAGAAAATATTTGAGGTTTCGGCGAAGGGTGCTACAAAACGTTATAGAAATTAAAAAAAAAAAAAAAATAATAATATATGGCGTTTTATATGAAATTCTTTAGTTTATATGTAATTCCATTATAAAGTCAAGGAGAGAATTTTCAAAAAAAAAATTTAAATTCTTTACTGTTACTATTGACGTATTTTGTTTTTAAATATATGGCCTTTGTTTAACACAAATTTATTGCACTTTAAAGTTTAATATACAACCAATTGCAATATTGAAATATTTCAAATATTTGAAATATTTTCGTTTTATTATTTTCTTTACAAAACAATCAAGGTTGCTCATCACCGACATCATCATTAACAGAATTTTTTTGTTTTATTTATATTTCTGGTATCTGGTATTTCAAGTGTTTTTCGATTTTGTTTACTTTAATTTTGATTGTTTATAAAATTTATTGTTATATACTGTTTTTATTGTAATAAAATCGATCAAAAAATGTTTTTTATTTTATTTTTAAAAAGGCTTTACATTTCTATGAAAATTAATTTTTTTGTTTATTTGGTAAAATGCGAGGGCGATCCCAAAATTAGACGACCTAACAAGGAAAACACAACAAATTTGGGAAAAATTTTCTTTATTTCTCAGCATAATCTCCTTTTAGCTGGACACACTTTTCCCAGCGATATACAACAGCTTCGATACCCTGTTTATAGTAACAACTGTCTAGCTCCTTGAAATAGCCATCAACCGCCTCTTCATTGTTGGTAAATCTTTTACCACCGAGATATTTTTTCATGTTTGGAAATAGAAAATATCTGCGTGACAGAGCTGTGACTGAATCATTCATTTTTGAATTAATTCGCGAATCATTCATGCACTGAATTAGTAAAATTTTGAATTAATTCTTTTCGCCAAAAAACGAATTGAATGAAATTTGAATCGATTCATGTGCATTTGGCTGGAATGAATTGCAATTCATTTTAAATCAAATGAATTCGTCAAAATGAATTGCAATTCATTTTCAATTCAAATGAGTTTGGCGAAAGGAATTGCAATTCATTTGACTTGAATTGATTTTGAATTAATTCCAATGAATTAGAAAAATGAATTGCAATTCATTTTCAATTCATTTGTATTAAATTGATTTTGAATTAATTCAAATGAATTTTATGAAACTCTTCATCACATATAAGAAAATTTTATAAATATGATTAATAACACGGTGCAATATTTTTTCTAATTCATTTGAATTAATTCAAAATCAATTTAATACAAATGAATTGAAAATGAATTGCAATTAATTTTTCTAATTCATTTGAATTAATTCAAAATCAATTCAATTCAATTGAAAATGAATTGCAATTCATTTTGCCGAATTCATTTGAATTGGAAATGAATTCCAATTTATTTTTACCAAATTCATTTGAATTAATTCAAATTTCATTCAATTCTTTTTTTGTGTGAAAAGAATTATTCAAAATTCAATTCAAATTCGTAATGAATTGAAATCAAAAATGAATGATTCATTCACAGCTCTGCTGCGTGATGATGCAATTCGATTTTTAATTTATTGATTTTGGCCATTTCTATTGACACCTTTTCGCGACGTTTTTTTTTTGTTATATTGTGTGCAAACGCAGCACAGCACCCATCTTGTGCACAGCTTTCTTATCTAAATATTTTCGGTAAATATCAGAGGTATAGTACTTTTTGAAATGCCTATCACTTCAGGCAGCTCACTTACCTTCAGCCGACAATCATCCAATACTATTAAGTGGATTTTGTAAACCGTTTCTGATGCGGACACCCCAATTGGTCGACCACTACGGTGTTCGTCTTGGCAGCTCGTACGGCCTTCTTTAAACTCTGGCACCCAATATTTTGTAGTCGTAAACGAAGCCGCAGACTCCCCCAGTGTAGAATCTAGCTCGGATTTAATATTGGTTGGATTGAGACCTTTCAAATGAAAGTATTGAATTTTATAACGGTGACCAATTTTTTCCATGTTACAAATTCACTGAGATCGCTTATTTTTGATGGCGCCTTGAAACTTAAAACATGTGTTTTATAAGGTTGCCACTTTTCTCCAAAGTAATTTTTTCAAACTACTGCCGCCATCTACACGTCAGGTCGGCTAATTTTGGGATATGATTTAAAAATAAATATAACAAAAGACATTAAAAATTTACTAGAAATAAGGAAAAAAGTCTTAGATTTGAAAATAAATAATTAATATTATTATTCCATTACTTGCAATGTGCTGACAGGATATGTTTAAAGGACATCGGCTTACAAGGATTCCTACCGATCTTTATAATATTAAACATGACACAGAACGAATGTTTGTCTCTTTGATTTTAAAACCACTTTCAATTAAAACTTTAATAATATCTAGTAAATGTTTAATTGAAAATGGCATCACTTACAACATATGGAAAACAGTGGACATTAGAGTGAGGCAAGTTTCTAAAAACAGAACTGTTGTGTTGTTGGAGTTGTACTTCTGAGATTATGTATGCAAGAACAAAAACACCGTGTATGGAATAAAACTAGTTTTAATCACAACAAAACTCGACCTGACGATAGCTCAAAGGGCTAAAGCGCTCTGTCTAACGTGAAGTGCGAGTGCATGTGGCATTCGAAATCAGTTTGTCTATACCACGGTCAGTGATTGCACCGAAAATTTCATATAGACGCAATCGAGCAAATAAAAACGTAACAAATATTACATTATTCAAAAAAACAGTGTCACTGACGAAGGTTCAATACCAGAAACTGCGCAGTCTGATTCTGAAAATTTAAAATTTACAATGTAGTTATGATTTTTAGAAAATACACTCATTCTTCTCTACCACGCCTTTCACAATTAAAATTAAATAAAATTGCTGATGAGATCTTTAGCCAGATCGAAATACTAGTATCAACCTAGCTAATATGTTTGATTTGCTTTATTTTTGTAAATATACGGAGGTTGAAAGCTCGTTATAAACTGAAAATAACAAAAATAATCTCGATGTATATAAAAACAAAAAACTAATATAACTGTAAAAAATATTACTTGAGCCAGAGTACAAACTAAAATTTTTTTATATAAATAGAACATTTTTGGTCTTCAAAGTTTAGTAACGTCATGATGCTTGTTAGGAAAAGACCTAACCACGTGCTTGATTACTAAGAAGACAAGAATGAAGCAAAATTGATTATTAATAGGTTTTTTGTTAAAGTTCTGCCTATTATGGAGGCTCTAACTTTTCTAAAACTTCGGGTTCTGATGAGATCTTTAGCCAGATCGAAATACTAGTATCAACCTAGCTAATATGTTTGATTTGCTTTATTTTTGTAAATATACAGAGGTTGAAAGCTCGTTATAAATTGAAAATAACATAAAAATAATCTCGATGTATATAAAAACAAAAAACTAATATAACTGTATAAATTTGCAATTGTCTGAAAAAGACGTTACCAAATATGCTATGCTTCCAACATTTAAAAAAGTTACAAAATTTAAAAAAAAAAATCACAAAAGAATAAACCATAATCAATATTGAAAAAATCGCAGAAAATTTCCAACTTATTAGATTTCTTTTTTAAATTTTTAATTTTTTTTTTAAATTTTTAATTTTTTTTTTTAAATTTTAATTTTTTTTTTTAAATTTTTAATTTTTTTTTTTAAATTTTAAAGATTTTTATTTAAATTTAGCAATTTTTTTTTTATACTTTGACGATTTTTCAAAATTTTGTAGATTTTTTTTAAAGTTTATTTAAAGTTAAGGCTATTTTTTTAAATTCTGGCTATTTTTTTTTTTTATTTTGGCGATTTTTGTAAAAATTTTACGATTATTTTAGTTTTAAAAATTTTTTAATTGAATTTTTTTTTTCAAAATTTTTTAATTAAATTTTTTTTTTAACTTTGGCAATTTTTTTTTTTTTAATTTTGACAATTTTGTTTTTATTTTGACGATTGTTTTTTTTAAATTTTGACAACTTTTTCAACGTTTTTATTAAATTCTGGCGGGTTTTTTTTTTCAGTTTTGGCTTTTTTAAATATTAACGTTTTTTTAAGTATGAACCATTTTTTTAAATTTTTGACTAGTTTTGTCAAATAAAAGCGATATTTTTAAATTTTTGTTTTCAATTTATTAATTTATCAATTTATCAAATTTTCTCATATTTTTTTTTATTGTTATTTTAGAGAATTTTCCATTTTGGCGTTTTTTTAAATTAAATTTTTTATTTTTTCATTTTAGTGATTTAGCAATATTTGTTATATTTCGGCGTTGTTATCAATGTTGAAGATTTTTTTAAACTTGAGCGGTTTTTGTGTTTAATTTTTAATTTAAATTGATTTATTTTAATTTTGATTTATTTTAAATTTTGAAATTTTTTTAAACTTGTTGTTATTATGGGTTATAAAATTTGGAAATTTTGTGTGCACCAAATTCATTTTCAATTTAACATTAATAGATATTATTAAACAATTAATTGAAATTGAGTTTGAAATCAAACAAAGGTTTAATTGAAATTTCATTGCCAATAATTTTTTAAGGTCAAAAATTTTCCCGCTAATATTTTTTGTGTTTTTTTTTTTTTTAATATTTGTGATACGAACTTCTACATACAGACTATTAAATTTAACAAAGATACAAAACTAAACTGCAACTAAAGATATAAATAACAAAGAATAAAAAAAAAGAACTAAACTATATAGAAACACAGCATTATGTATTATAAGTACAACTGCCAGGCCTTAAACTTGACATTGACATTGAAAATTGTACAGCATTAAAAAAAAAATACAAACATTTGTGAAGTCAACTACTTCATGTATATTGATGTTGTTGTCTGTTTCAGAATTACACGATTTCGTTATCGTTTTTTTAAAATTGAATTGAAGAAACAGGGAAGAGAGCGAAAGTAGAAAACATGAAACAAGTTTATGTTATTATATTGAAAATTAATGATATGATATCACTAAAAATTAAACAAATGTGTCACTTTTAAATAGAAATAAGATATTTAAAATTGAAAATTAAAAACAACGATTTTTCTTGTATCCAAAATACAATACATTTTATTGTAAGCAATTTTTATAAAATATTTAATTAAATATTAGCCACAAATAGAAATAATGTACTTTAAAAACATTTTCAGAAAAAAGTCCTAAAAATTAAATATTTTATGAAAAATATTATAATTTTAGAACTTTTTATTAAAATGGTACCACAAATAGAAATAATGTACTTTAAAAACATTTTCAGAAAAAAGTACTAAAAATTAAATATTTTATGAAAAATATTATAATTTTAGAACTTTTTATTAAAATAGTACTCATTTTTTTTGAGTAGTATATTAAAAAATCTATTTTTGTAGAAAAACATTATTTTTAGCACATTTAATGTTTTTAGAACTACTCAAAAAGAAAAAAAAATATAATTTTTTTTTTTAATAAATTTTCGCCCATTTTATTTAGTAAGTTATACAACAACATACAATTTTTAGCACATTTTATGAAAACTGCACTAGCTTATTTTATATTTTCTGTACATTTTTAACAAATTATTTATTAGAACTTTATGATGAAAATACTATTTGGTACCGGTAGATAGAAATAACTTAATTTTAGTACAGAGTCAAAAAAAGTATTACAAATTAAGTATTTTATAAATAATTTTTTATTAAATTGGTGATGAGAAAATAATTTTGATATTATTATAATTGAAAAACAATTTTTAGTACATATTTTATCTTTAGTACCAATTGTTTTAATTTAATAAGTTCCATGAGTAAACAAATGTACATTTAACAAAAAATAAAATTTTTAGTACAATTTGTATATTTAGTACATTTGTAAAAAATCATCTTTGAGAAATTTTTGACAAAATTGTTTTTGGTAATTGAAGCAATAGCGTAATTTGAGTAGAGTATCAAAATGGTACTAAAAATTGAGTATTTTATCTTAAATTTCTTTAATTTTAAAACTTTTTATTAAAATAGTACTTAACAAAATATAATATAATAAAATTATTTTTAGCTCTTTTTGTAAAACGGCACTAGTTTTAGTATATAGAAACATAGAATCTATTTGTATTTTTTTTTAATTCTATATACAAAACTAGATTATATCAGAAGGCACTATGCACCGCGACCAATGTAGGTCTTTTGTGCTGAGACTAACTAACAAAACTAACTTTTTGGTTCATTTTATTAACATTTAATATAAAAAAAAGTTATTTTTAAGAAGTTTTTGATATAAAATTATCTGTTAATTTTTTTTCTAATTTTGTAGTATGTACTAAAATTAAGATATTTTATAAAAAAATACTATTTTTTAAGTGGTAGTACTTTTTAGAACTTTTTTGAAGAAATAATATTTGTTACTATTTTGTTTTCTATTACATTAAGTATAAAACAACAACGTTAAAAACTTTTTAGAAATAGAATATCTATTAAATATTGTAATTTTTGAATATAGTACGTTTCATAAAAAAAAATACAATTAGTACTAGCCTATCGGGTCACCTTTTATTAATTTTGAAATAAGTATATTTTCTGCAAATATAAAATGTTTAGTACATGTCGTATACAAGACATTAGTTACATTTTAAAAAAATCGTCATTAAGAAATTTTTGAACTTAAAATTTTAAAATCTTCTCCAAAAACACACAAAATAATGAGTTAAGCTTTTTGTGACAATATGGTCCAATTTTTTTGTTGCTGAGACATTGTAAATATAATACTAAAAATACAAAATTTTATAAGAATTTGCAACTAACTTGTAGTAATAATAATATTTTTAGTAGCTTTTGAAGAAATAATTTAATGTAATTAATTTCATTTCTGCGGTTTTTTTTTCGATACAGCTCGATTTCTTACGTTACCCTATTCTACCTTTTCATACCCTAATTGTCCTATTCTAAAAAAAGGATTTAAACTAATTAAAAATCTATATATTAAATCAATTTTCTATAAAATGAAGTGTTTTTAGTACTTTTTAAAAAAGTAATATTTTCAGAAGAAAGAGGCGTTAGTTGAAATTCAAGAACCTGTCTCGGGACTGCTGAAAATAGGACCAGTCGAAAAAAACTTATCCTGTGGTATGTCCAGTAACCGGTGAAAACAGCATTGCTGATAAATTACCTACCCTGTGACATGTCCTTTGAAAGGTGAAAACAGGACATAACTTGGACATACCATTAATGTTGTACAAATATGCTAGAGAAAGAGTCAATTTGTCTGAGTTGTTCGCAGTCGAACTAACAAACTAACTCATTAAAGACACATCAAATCCAGTAAACAAATATCGCCGTTTCATCAATTGGCCCATAATTAGTTAAAATATTATTTTAGTGGAATATTTGTATTTAACAGAAACTAAGCTCCATAATAAAAAAGAATACATTTTGTGGGTAATAAGCCTATAAAACTTTCTAAGACAGACTCTTTTGCGTAAGTCCTGAGACAAGTTATTTTGCGTCAATCCTGTTATAACTTATAAAGCGAAATTGATTTTCACCTACACTCAAAAAAAATAAGTTAGTAGAAAAGTTAGTAAAACATCTTGTTAATCAGGTATACTATTTTTCAGCAAATTTATTTCTAAAATTATGTTTTAAACTAAAATTTTAGTTACACTTAGTCTGCACTTAACTGTTTTGAACTATTTTTTTACTAATATTTTAGTAATGTTTTACTAATTTATTTTGCTAAAAAAGCTGTGCTGATTAGCACATCAATAGTGTGAACGATAACCAGATTAAAAGTTATACGCAGAATGAATTAGATGTCAGGATGTAGTAGTGACGTGCAAAATTATACTAAAAGTACAACTCTAGTAAGACAAATAAAAAAAATCAACCATGGAAGATTTTGTATCTGTTTTTCATACATAAAACAAAATTGTGGATTGAAACAACTTAAATTTTGCGTTTTAACCGGCTTGTGAAAGTAATTGTCTGTTAATTAAATAAAAGACAAAATAAAATATTTAAGTTTTAAATAAGATTAAATGTGTATTTGTTGTCAAATTGAGTGGTCAGGTTGCAAACAAATATACAGCAGGTAGACAGAAAGCGAAAGACAAAGACATATATCTTAGGCAGATTTTTATGTTTCCTTTTTCTTATTGCAAAAAAGGGTTGTATATGTTATATTTTGTTATTTTTTCGTTTCGTTTCTATAATTCTCTGCGACATTAGCGTTCCTTTAAAAGATAGCATCATTGAGACAACCGTTGATGTAAGTAGTTGAAAGATAATTTTGTTTATGTTATGTATAATTATTTCTATATATTTGCAGATATTACATTAATTCATGTAGTCAATGTGGGAGTATGAAATTTTTAAATTTTGTAACGTATTGTAAATTATTTTAAAAAGAATCACAAAAATATGTTTTATGATTTTTAGCAAAATAAATTAACTAAAGTAAAAATTTTCTATAAATTTTTTGAGTTTTTTTCAGCAAAAATTATATTAATGTTTAGCAAGGGTTTTTTGATTTCTAATCCACTAAGTTTTAGCAAAACTTTTTGAATCTACTAATTTTGTTGCTAAAAATCAGCTCGCTGATCTTCAGCAAAAGGTTTTGCTGACATTAGCAATTTTTTTGCAAGCACCCTCCTGACTAAAATTTTGCTGACTCAGCAAAATTTTTTGCTGACTTTATTAACTTTTTTATTTGAGTGTAGGGCAAAGTCATGTAAAAGTGAAAGGTCCTTTTTAAGCGAAATAACTGCTTCAAGGACTGGTCACTATTTTCAAGGGCCAGGCAATGGACTTGTCCGGTGACCGGTTTCTTATTATACATAGATTTTGTACAAATCTTTCTACATTTTGTGAAAAATATATTTTAGTGCTTTTCCAAAAAAAAAAATATTAAACAAAAATTTAAAAAGAAATATGTTTTATTGAAAATTATTTTAAATTTTGTACATTTTATGAAAAAGTACAAATTTAAAAAGTTTTATTTGCATAAAACGTAGTTTTTGGTACATTATTTGAATATTTAAGATTTATTATTCAAGTTTTTTTTTTCAAACTCACTTTGATCTATGATTGATTTATATTTTTTACACATTTTAATCCATCAGGCACGCTTTTAACTACTTTAAGCCATAAATATTTCACAGTTTTCGTTTAAGTTTTGAAAAAAAAAAAAATAAAGATCAATGCCGCCAGAAGCAGCTTATAAATCATTGATAGCTCATGCCTTATACATACTACAGTCTTCATACACAACTTCATAGTACCTTTTCTTAAGTGTAAATAATAAAAAAAAATGATCCAGGCACATACAAACATATATTCATATAATGCCGACAATAATGATGTTAAGCAGCTCATAAGTAATCAAAATTATAATAATGATGATGATCATCATTATAATCGTCCGTATCATACCAAAACGACATCAAAAAAATGAGACGTAGTGATGAAAACATACATAGACTCTGTATATAATTTATTTATTTTTTGTCTTCAACAATAATAAAATAAAAACCAAAATAAATCAAGTTTACAAAAACAATAAAAATGACTTATAATAATTTAGCTGCTACATACTTCATCCAAATGTATGTCTATATCTACATTGCAGTATTAAAACTACTTATTTTTAAAATTGAAATCAAAAGCGTAGTTTAAGAGGAAAATAATTGAAATTTATTAAATCATTTTTAAAACAATGATTTTACCGTATCGCGCGATTTGAAATAAAAAATGTTTAATTCATCCTACAATGTTCCACTTAACCCCACTTTGTCTTATTAAAAAAAGTCCAAATAAATTAATTCGACTCTGTTTGGATTAAAAGTAAGACATCTAACCACGCTTTGAAATGAATCTTTCAAATGTCTAGAAAACATCATTATTGGATGCTTTTAAGAAGCTACAATAAAAGTGTTTCCCACTTTACCCAACCCTCCCGTAGGCCAAAATTAAAGATTTTCATTATTAATTCTATATTTTGGTTATTATTAAATACAATTGTATTATGGTTAAATGCTTTAAGATTGTTGTTTTCCATACCATGATTTTTCTCCCCAACGATCATCAGTCGAATTTTAACTTGTATAAGGTCCGTTGGACATTTTCTAAACTTTGCCGATATAAAGATCAATATTTTATTAAGAAATTCTATTGGAAGTATTACCAAACAAAGTTGAAAGCTTGACAGAATATGAATCCTTCACGGTTGAAGATATTTTAAAAATTTAATTTTGTATAATTTTATGGATAAATCTTGATTAAAAAAAAAATATGAAATTTTAGTTACACACAAAACAATCGTTGCCGAGTAATTAGCAGCATTTCTCATTTAACAAAGATCGACATTTAATTTAATCTAATTGGGGAATCAAGATATATCCAATTAGATCTCTCAAATATATAACTGGATTAAATTGTATCAAAATTTATCACAAGATTGGTGATAAAATAATATCTACCCGAATAAAAAAGTTTAAATATATATATTTAGGCATAACTTTATACAATTAAATGTTTCAATGTATAAATTGATATAGTCATATAAATATATAAAGGGTGCGCCATCTAACGTTTTTTTTTTAACTAGTGCTTAATTCGTGAATGGTAACACTTAGCTCATGTCTGATTTGACAGATAATTACTTTTATCCTTCCGCTGAACGAATATGGTCCGTATGTTCGTTATCTTGTGAAAAAAGTGAAAGAAACTGGCATCCTCATCGATAAACCAAAGCGCGAAAAGCCAAAAACAGTGCGTACACCCGAGAATATTGATGCTGTTGCAGAAAGTGTGCGTGAAGCGCCATCAACATCAATTCACCGTCGTTTTCAACAATTGAACATTTCGGAGACATCATTGAGACGAATTTTGCATAAAGACCTTGGTATGACGACATACAAAGTCCAATTGGTTCAGGAGTTCAAAAAAAAAAAGTTATTTGGCGAACCCTTTATGTTAAAGCATAAATATTTGTATCTAATTGTATATAGCTTTGTGTTGTTTCGAAAATATTTATATATATATATTATTTTATATTGTCAATTATACTTAATATACCTAATTATATATAATAATATATACAGTATATAGAGTTATATATGCATTTGTGTATAATTCAACATAAATGTACATATAATTATATAAAACTTCTTGTCAACCAATATTAAAAATATTTATTTTAGAATTTTTTATAAAGGCATATATTGATCCATACAAAATTATATAGAAATATATGAGGTCCAATGCTTTGAATATTTTTTAATTTAATTCAGATATATGGTTCATTACAAAGCCGCATTTAAATATGTGTGGTGCCCTATGAAAAATGTTTTCTAAATGATATAATATTATATAATTAAGGAGTTGAGATTTCTTAGTTCGTTAACTTGCAAAATTTGTATTTTTGTTCACAAGATCGACTCTACCTCCCGCGGAAGCGCACTTTCGGAAAAGTATTAGGTTTGCACTTTTAATGAAAATTAACAAAACAGCTGAGCCTCTCTCGCAACATTAATTTTTTGATCCAACATTATTTTGATTTTTGAGTTCATACAGACGAAAAATAAATATGTATGCATTTTAATAGTAAAAAAGTCTGAGAAAAGCCAATTTTTTTCAAAAAAAAAAAAAAAAAAACAACCCTGTTCCAAGTTAAATTGTTGAAATAGAGCCATTATTTAATTCTTGGTTCCACAGTTTTACATTCGTTAAAAAACTGTAAAAATAATATTGGTCGTATATATTATTTTATAAAATTAGATATAAATGTATAAATGTTTGTATCAATTTTTCTCTAATAATATCGATTTATATCTAATTCTATGCAATTTTATATAAAACACTAAAATTTGTATGGGGATAAAATTCGTATGAAATTGTATCTAATATACAACAAATTGTACAAAATTGTATTTAATTGCATCGAATTAGATCTAATTTCATACAATTTGATGTATTTTAGATACAATTATTTGTCGGATCAAATTTAATCTCATCGTGTATCTAATTTATATCTAATTTAATATACTTTTAATTAAGCATAACTCAATGTCACAAAATGCATACCTACTATCAGCTAAAATTATATAAAATATACAATTAGATATAATTTAATGTCCTAGATTAGGACAAATCTCGGCTAAAATTTTATGAAATTATATCTAGTTTGATATAATTAGATACATGTAGATGACTCATTTTTCGGATCTATTTGTATGTGTTTATATGACTCTAAATTAAAAAATTTTACCCGGGATCCTAAAGTATCCCATATGATTAATTTAGATCTAATCGGATTGGATCTAATTGGATAAAAAATATTAGTATTTTTTGAGATTAAGTTGGAAATAAATCCCATAAAATATTTAATTTGAAGAAAAAACTTTTTACAAAAAATTAAACAAACAAAAATATTTCGTCATCAGGATCATTTTTTTTTTTTTCTCGGACGAATTTTAACGAATTTGGTCACTGATCTAATAAAGTTTTCTTCACATAGTTAATGAAAAATATCTTAAACTTATAGAAAAAGCTTCATAACTTCAATGAATCTACTAGATTAAAAATAATTTTTTGAATCAGATATATTTAGATGCTGAAATTGGTTATGTATTATTGGATCAAAAAAAAAAAATAATATAAAATTAAATATAAAAATATATCATTTGATTCGACTGTATCGGTGTTTTGGTCACATCTAATTTTATCTCATTACTTTGGCATACTTTGGTGGTTCATACTGCCGCCCCGGGGGTCTGAGAGGTTCAACAACAAAACTTAAACTCAAAATTTCATTGCAATCGGCCGACAAAGTCAGAAATGGCTAAATTATTTCCAAAAATTTGGTGATATATCCCAGTGTGCGTTAGTGCGTTTAAACTTACTTTTTTTTTAATCATACCCTCTATATAATTCTTACGACATAATTACACAGACAATTCTGTACGGACCTGTGTTTCCAAGAAAAAAAAAACACATTATATGTATTTTTTAAGTTTAAATGCGACTCTGTATATTACATTTTTACCAAGATTTATTTTTATTTTGTTGATAAAAATAATTCAAGTGGTAAATTACTTAAGGAAGTCTTCTTTTTTTTTCTTTTAACATTAACCCCTTCAGTAAATAGCTAAAAGCTGTTAACATTTTGGTTTTAAGAAAGAAAAAAAAAAAAAAAAACATTAACACCAAAACGAGGTAAATGAAAAAATACTACTGACATGTGTTGAAATAAATTCACTGGAAACTTACGTTTAATGTCATTAACAAAAAAATTAGTTTGAAGTTAAAAAAAAAATATGTCATTTAAACTAAAAATTGTGTAACATGACATTTTAAGTAATAATGAGTAGGTGAAGAAAATCATTTTTAAAATTCTTCTAATTTTAATTTTAAGAATTTTTCTCGCATTATCTATTATTATATTTCAAAAGATAATGTTTCAAATTTAAAAAAAAATGTTGTTGAACTTTTAGAAATTTGAACTACACGAGTAAAAAATATTATATATATAGAGTTGTTTTTTCATCTTAAAATATATTATAATACCCCAGTGTAGAAACGGTAATGACATGTTCAATACTTTTCGAACTATCAGTAATGACACCACCTTACTCTTTGCATTACTTTAACACAAATAATAATGACATTCTAATAACTAGTTAATTTTCCCATTATTTTAATAAACAAAATTATGCGTTACCCATACTTTATTTTAAATATAAAGTAATTCTCGCCAAATTTTTTGAAAATCTATTTTCAGACTCATTATTTTTTCAACTCTAGTAAGTACATAAATAACTACTTGTTTTTGATAAGCTGGAAAGCAATGAAAGTTTGAAGCAAGTCATTTATGTTTCTATCTATTAAGTATAACATGTTGATATAGCTCAGATGGTAGAGCGCTTGACAGACAACTTGGAGTCCCAGGTTCGAATTCCGTGTGGACACATTTTATTGAAAAAAAGTGTTTATTAAAAAAATTTTTTTTTTTGATTAAATTTATTTTTAAACTCATTATTTTTTTCCATACTAGGAAGCATATAGGTAACCACATATTTTTTTAATATTTCGGAGGTGTTTATTAATGATATGTCATTGTTTTGCACGATATCCCCTTACAAAAGCAATGAGATTTGTAATGACAATTGAAAGTACTTGCTAATACCAAATATGTACTTATATAACCACTTCCATATTAATGCTTTTCTACACTGGATATGCGACTGATGACAATTATTTTTTTAAATTTTTTTTTACAATTTTTTTTTATTATTTTATTCAAAATTAAATATTTCATGGGATCTAAGTAGATCGAATTTAATCTCAATATACTTATTGAGAAAATAACTTATCTCTTTGGATTAAATTAGATCCAATTATATCTAAATTGATCCCATTTAAAACTTGGGAGCTTTTAGGAGCTTAATTAGATATTATTGCATCTCCCAAATTTGAGATAAATTTTAATCTAACTTAATCCAGCAATATATTTGGAAGATCTAGTTGGAGATTTAGGACCTAACTTAAGCTAATTGGATATTACTGGATACCCCAATTTTGAGGTGTATTTGGATGAGTTTAAATATTCAGCTATGTTAAAAGGGATTTAATTTTATATTTGAGATATAATTTTTTTTTGTCGGGTATATAATGTCACTTGATAGCTTTAATAACACATTTCAAGGGGCTTACAACTTTGCTAAATTTTTAACATTTGATATAAGTGATAAGTGTCTTAAATTTTTATTTTAAAATAGATTTTCATCTAATTGTTATTCTAAACTCTTTATAAGTTATAATTTAATTTTTTTTTTAATTTGTTTAATTCCACCATTTGTTATACTCCATCTATTTTGTTTAATGTCTCCTCCAACATTTCAAGGTGTTATAATATTAACATTTCCAAGCTAAAATTCACATTGCTTGTCTATTTTTATAAATATTGTGAAAATATTACAGTTTACTCGAGTATATTAAACAAATGATATTTAATACTACTCGTATTTAGATTATTATAAAATACAAAATATATTTGACATTTTATTAGTCTAATACGTTAATGCAATATTTGATTTATTTTATTTGTACATTTAAAGGTCAAAAGATGAAGTCATGTTGTTGTTTTATTAGGTGCATGTTATAACAAATAATAATGATTTCATTTAAGTGTAAAATATGACACTAATTTGAGATGGTATTATTTTCAATATATGTATTGTTTTACAGTCAAACCTTAAGGGGAAAAAAAATGAAGTCATAATTAAAAGAATTACTAAGAAGACAAAAATGGAGCAAAATTGATTATTAATAGGTTTTTTTGTTAAAGTTCTGCCTATAATGAAGGCTCTAGCTTTTCTAAAACTTCGAGTTCTGATGAGATCTTTAGCCAGATCGAAATACTAGTATCAACCTAGCTAATATGTTTGATTTGCTTTATTTTTGTAAATATACGGAGGTTGAAAAGCTCGTTATAAATTGAAAATAACATAAAAATAATCTCGATGTATATAAAAACAAAAAACTAATATAACTGTAAAAGAATTCAGGTTGCACAAAATATCATTACTTTCCAGCTTACAAAATATCATAAATAAATACTTATATATCTACTTATTAGAGTTTAAAAAATAATGAGTCTAAAAATAGTTTTCAGAAAATTCTGAATTCTTATATTTAAAATAATGATAAAACTAAGTTCTTATTTGTAGCTCATTATTTTTTTTATTAAATAATGGGAAAATTAACTAGTTTTTAATAAGTTCATATTATTTGTTTTAAAGTTATGCAGAGAAAAAGCAGGTGTCTTTACTTGTAACGAGAAAAGTAATGACATGTCATTACCATTCCTACACTATGGAATAGTGACAGTTTACGTTTTCACAAAAACTGCCTTTTTTACTTTGCTATTAGGATTTCGCTTTCCCTTTGTGTCCCGTTGTTCCAGACTAAGGAGTGAGATCGAATAAAGCTTAATTTTTTTTAATTAATTTTTAAACTCATGATTTGCCACATATTTTTTGAGTTTTAGTAATGATATGTCATTATTTTTCTCGACATCCCCATATAAAAGTAATGAGATTTGTAATGACAATTGTAAGTACTTATATGGTAACGTTTTATGCACTGGGGACATTTTTAAAAAAGATCCCATTTAGCATTTTAAGTAAAACAAAAACTTTGGAAATCCCACTATATGGTTCTAAGGAGAGATCGAATATAGCTTAACACAGATTATCAGTTATAACTTTTTTTATGTTTAAAAGTGAACTTTTTTTGAATCAAGTTATCTTTTAAAAAGTCGCCAGATAATGCGTATGAATTATTAGCAAAATCGGATCATTACTTTGTTTACAAATGGAAGCTGAACAAAAAGTGAGCAAAGGAGCTTTTTTTTGCCATTTGTAGTGCCCTAATTGAAAGGAGTAGACCATTTCCAAAAAAAAAGTGACAGTATTGGGAACTTGCTTTGTAGCCTTCATCTATAATTTAAAAAGAATCTTAATATAATTTAATTTTTCTGAGTTCTGAACAATTAAGCATATTTTTTTCTACGAAATTTAAGGTTTTTTTGTAAAAATGTTATTTTTTTTGTTTTCACTTTTTGTTCAAAGTCCATTTGTAAACAAAGTAATGATCCGATTTCGCTAATAATTTATACACATTATCTGGCGACTTTTTAAAAGATAACTTGATTCAAAAAAAGTTCACTTTTAACATAAAAAAAGTTATAAGTGATAATCTGTGTTAAGCTTTATTCGATCTCACTCCTTAGAACCATATAGTAGGATTTCCAAAGTTTTTGTTTTACTTAAAATGCTAAATGGGATCTTTTTTAAAAATGTCCCCAGTGCATAAAAGCATTACCATATAAGTACTTACAATTGTCATTACAAATCTCATTACTTTTATATGGGGATGTCGAGAAAAATAATGACATATCATTACTAAAACTCAAAAAATATGTGACAAATCATGAGTTTAAAAATTAATTAAAAAAAAAAACTAAATTTAATAAAAAAATTAAATTAATAAAAAATTATTTTTTATTGGATTTAGTTTTTATATCAAAAATTAGTAGTTATATATGTGCTTACTTGAGTTGAACAAATTTAAAATAATGATAAAATTAAGTACTTATGGCTAAAGCATTTTTTTTTGTTCTGAAATAATGGGAAAATTCACTAGATATTATTAAGTTCTTATTATTCGTATTAAAGTAATGCAGAGCATAAGCTGGTGTCATTGCCGGTAGTCCAAAAAGTAATTACACGTCATTACCACTTCTACACTGGGTTGGAAGTCGCTATCACGTCTAGCTTGCCTGTTCAAAATTTCATTGAAAGTAAGATCTGAGGGTATGCTTTAGAACGAACACCTTCCTTGCAAGTGGTTTTTCTATAGAAAAAAACATAAAAATGATACCATAGGAACAAAAATTTAAACTTGAACTCAAACTCATTAGTTTCTGATTGTTTCAGTTGTAAGTGACATGAAAATGTCACTTACTAATGCAATTTAATTGAAATAGTTTTGTTTAAGTATCCTTTTGCACCTTATTGCCATTGTAATCTTATATACGACACCAATTTTATTGTATGTATTACGTATGTTTGTCTATAATGCACAGAGAGAATTTTCGTGGGCTAGTTTTAATGATTTTTTTTTTTTTACGAAACATGATAATTTCTTCACGAAATTAATGAAAAACTTCATAAACTTAATGAAAAAGCTTAATAATATTAATGATACTATTTTTAATGAAACTTTTTCATTAGGCGTATGAAATTTTTAATAAATAAAAAGACAAATTTCATTAAATTTTATGAAAAACTGCATTTTTTTTTTGATTTTCTATATTAATTGATTTCCGGATTGTTACATGAGTGTTAATTTTGTTCGATTTAAGTTCATATGGAATAACAAATAGAAATTAATAATTTCTTTTTCACAACATATAGAGAAAAACTTTGAAATATACTACCTTGAACCAATGGTTAACAATAATGCAGTTTCGTAGATACCAATCTACTCATCAGACGTCTTGTATGGCTCACTCTATTGTTAAGCACCGACTAATTCTTCAGCATTCATTTAATGAAAAGTTTCAATGGACGAATTACTGTGACACTTCATAGATCTAATGCAAAAATTCATTGATATCATGCAGATAATTCTCTCAGTGTCTAATTTAACATTCCAAAGTCAAATTTCTCTACTAATAATGTCAAGCATTAAATGTGACATTGCACACAATAGGAGTTTTTGAACATGGCATATTTGACAGTTGCACTAAAATGTATACAACATATATAAATATGTGTGTGTGTGTAAGTAAGTAAGGGTATGCAAGTGTGCGTATATAAGTTATTAATGCAATAATAATAATAAGGTTACAAGTGCATATTGTTGGTAATATAACTTGGCTATAATTACCACTGTTGGTAATTACAAACCAAATAAGAACAATTTTAACATATTTAGCATAAATTTGACAGTAAATTTATAATTTAAAATAAATTAGTACACTCGTAGAAATAAATAAGATCAGCAAACATAAAACTATACAACATTTTAGTTATATTCGAGTTGATTTATAGTCAATTGTAAATAGCAATTTACTTAATTTGTAGAATAAGAACAGCATATAAAAACTGTAATGTTAATTAATTTTTTGCTATATTTACCTGAGATTTAGTAAAGGGTCCGCCAAATAACTTTTTTTTTTTTTTGAACTCCTGAACCAATTGGACTTTGTATGGGGTCATACCAAGGTCTTTATGCAAAATTCGTCTCAATGATGTCTCCGAAATGTTCAATTGTTGAGAACGATGGTGAATTGATGTTGATGGCGCTTCACGCACACTTTCTGCCACAGCAGCAATTTTGGTTTTTTACTGTTTTGGCTTTTCACGCTTTGGTTTATCGAAGAGGATGCCAGTTTCTTTCACTTTTTTCACAAGATAACTAACATACGGACCATATTCGTTCAGCGGAAGGATAAAACTAATTATCTGTCAAATCAGACATGAGCTAAGTGTTACCATTCACGAAATAAGCACTAGTTGAAAAAAAAAACGTTAGATGGCAGACCCTTTAGAATGCAAACAATAGTATATTTTGTTAAAATCAACACAAATTTTTGGTAAAAAATTGTAGATTGATGATTTTAGAATGGCAGATTTTTATTCGCATTAAAAATAATATTAAAAAACTTACAATTTCACATTTTTTTTATGATTTTTTTTTTGTCTACTAATATTTAGCAAAGTTTTAGCAAACAGAAACTGTAATATGAACGTAATTTTTGCTATATTTACCTGAGATTTAGTAGAATGCAAAGAACAGTATATTTTGCTAACATCAACAGAAATGTTTGCTAAATAATTGTAGATGGCAGATTTTTATTCACATTATGATTTTTTTTGTCTACTATATCAATGGCTATGCAATGCTCTCACCCTCTGTTAACACCTTTTGCCTGGAAACAGTAAACATGCAGTTTTTAAGAAAACCAAAGCTAAGTTGAATAAATGTATGCTCAAATCATAGCAAATATGTCGAAAACTATTAGCAGCAACATTAAAAAAAATAATTTATCAATTTAAAGTCGTAAAAAAATATTAATTTTTCTATATGCAGCCACAAGTTATGTATTTTTCTCAGTAAAACTACTTTTACCACAAAATACTTTCATTATTTTCAAGTTTTCGACTGTCAAATACCATACAAATTTTAAATCGAAAACTTGAAAAAAACGAAATACGTTATTTGGGGCTCATTTTGTACATAGTATAACTGAGAGTATTGCAATCTCTTTATGTTCTAAACTCTTTGTTTATATTAAGCAAATTTTTTGCTGAGTTTAGCAAATTAAATTGTTACTTTCAATTAACTAAAATTTAGTTAAATATAACTAAATATTTGTATATATAAGAGATTAATTTTTGCTAAATAATAGTATGATCCGAATAGCAAAATAACTCTGTTGAATCTAAAAATATTTTGTTATATTTGAGCTAAATTTTAGTTAATTTAAACTAACAATTAATCTGCTAAAATCAGCAACAAAAAAAATTGCTAAATATTAGTAGACAAAAAAAAAAATCATAATGAAATGTTTATATCTTTTTTTTTACTAAATTTAGCAGTTTTTCTGCAACGTCATTTTAACTAATTTTAAGTAGTGTTGGCAAACATTTTTACTAATTTTTTTCTATCAGTGTCGATAAAATCAATGACAATTAAAATTTATATGTATTTACGGCACCTATTATTTTCTTTTTTTTTTTTTTTGTAAAAATATAAAACTTTTTTAAAACAACTTTAATTTCAAGCTGACACTTCAAATTAATTGAAATAAAATAAAGTCAATAACCTTTTTTTTTTAAATAAATTGTTAAGTACTATGTTGACTACAATTTTGTTTGCCAACTGTTCGAATAACTCTACACTCAGAAAATCATGTAGGTAGAATCAACTGCAAATGAGAGTAAAAACGACCGTTTAAATTAACTGTCGAATGTAGTAAAAAACCAATGAAATTGCAGTTAAAACAACATTACCAGGTTAAAAAAAAAATATTAATAAAAAGCTAATTTTGTACACTAAAAAAACAACAATAAGAAACAAACATTATTTTCATATTAATTTCTCAAAAAATTGTGCGTGTCTATTGAAAGAAAGATACACACACTTGGTTAAACAGCCCACAAAAAAAAAACTGCATACAATAATTTGCTACTAAAATGCAGTAATTTTAGTAGATTTATTCGGAAAACAACCGTTGAAAACTTTAAAAATATTTTTTCTAAGTAAAAACAACTGCAATTGCATTTAAAATAACTACAACCGCATTACTACACAAATAGCTGTCATGCAGTAACTGCAGAACTTTTCTGAGTGTAGGCATAGAAAAATAATAAAACTTTTTTTTTTTTAAAAAATAAATTAAATCACCAAATTATTTATAAAAATGTTTGTCAATAATTACTCGCTTATTACAATGGTAATACAAAAAAAAAAAAATAAGTGTGAATAAACAGAAATTTTTAAATTGTCAACTACACCAACGAAAAGTTTTTACAGCATCATATTCTCAATAACTTTTGTCATTTTAGCAGAGTAGACAATTTTGTTTGTCAAGTGTTTTTTTTTTTTTTTAATTTTTTATTTTGACCATTATTTCCGACAAAAAAAAAGTTGTGTTATTAACAATGACGCGGCACAAGTGACAAGTATGTTTGTGTAGTTTGACAACATTTCAAGTGTTTATGAATTGCTTTTTAAATAGAATTGAGAGTTTTTAGAAAAGAATTAAGAAAAAAAAAAATACAAAAGTACTTCATAATATAAAGTTGGTTATAGTCATGAAAAACAATAGCAAAAAATAAAAATACTTTATTAAATATTTTTTTTAGTATTACAAATTTTAACAAAATGAAATAATATACTACATTAACAGCCTGTTTATGTAAAGCAAACGAACTACAAAATGATAAAACTAAAAAAATAAATTTTAAATGTTTTACTTTAAATTTTAAAAAATTAAAATCAAAAGTTTATTTTTCGATCTTTATTATCATAATTATGATGGTGAGCAAGATTATTCAAGTTCAAGATCATTTGTTTTTGTTAAACACAAAAACAGTGCAAATGTTTATTATTAATCAAAAAAAGCTCGAAAATCTTATTTGATTTTTCAATTTGTGTGATTTTTGTCAGAAACTGTTTTAGTATTTTGACGATATCTTGTCGCAAAAAACAACAAATTTGTTTTAAAATAATATGAATCTAAATACAATTTAATAAGAAAAAATCTTTTGTGAACATTGATTTTGGATCAGTTTCAGTGATTTAAGTGCTATAAGCTAAAATATATAAAAGAACAAGTCCAAATACTGCCAAAAGTAACAGTTTTGAATTACAAAAAAAAAAAAAAAATCATGCATAAATTCCAAGTTGACCAGTTGCGTTAAAACAAAATGTGTAAATTGTTTACTAAATTACACACAAAATGTGTGCTACAATCAGTCGTATGAGTAATATTGTTTTAATATTCAATTAATAACACTATACGTCTGGGTAGATCTGTCTGTGCTAGGTTATTGAAAAAATGTACACGTTTGTTTAACACCAATTGGCTATAACTTTGAAATTTATCCTTTTTATTTAATCATATTTATATATCTTCGTTTTTTCGTTAAGGTCTAGCTTAAGACTCATAGAAATAAAAAAAAAATTGTTAAAAATGATGGTGCAGAAAAACTGCCAAAATTAGCAGATTTTTTTCGGGGGTAAAGTGTTGGTTAACCCGTCATATAATGACAATCGTATTTAATTTCTCTTCCTAATAGTAGTAAGATAAGAACAAGCAAAAACGAAATAGTAAAATTTACAAAATTTTAGATATATTCAAAATGCATTGTATTGAAAATGACCAATTTACTCTGCTAAAATCAGGGAAAACATTTCTGTGAAAATAAACTAATTGTACCATAACAAGTGCGCCCCGGTAGCGTGCTGGCTTCTCTGTGCGGGGGACGAGGGTTCGATTCCCACCAGAGGCACTGGTCTGTTTTCGCTACAACGCGCCGAAGGCCATAGTAGCTAGTGCTCGGTTAGGGCAATAGTATATAATTTG